>JAJEJH010000438.1:137481-307022 GCA_026122585.1 Anacardium occidentale
TTTTAATTATCTTCTCCACTCTACTTAATGGAAGCCAGTGCATCTCCTTTTTCCATTTTTAATTACCTTTATATCCTCCGTTATTATTCTGTGTTTTCAAAGTTTTTTTTTTTTTTTGCCCTTTAAAAAATATTTTTCGAGATTATTTTTTATTAATATAAACAAATACTTCCTTAATAGAAATGGTTAGATTATAGATTAATTGTATTGATTGTATACAGCACTCTTATACCTATTTATTGGATGTATATCATTAAGTAAAATACGTGAAAATGAAACATTATTCTCCATTAAAAAAAAAAAAATTAGTTGGTATAAAAGCTTCGGAAGCTTTCAAAGAGCATCCATTGAAAATTGTTGTTGTTATCTGAAACACACCACGACCATCGAACATCAAGATTGCTTATTACGACACGCAATATTGTTGTGAACATATGCTATAGTCAAGAATCAAGATTGTTCCTCATTTGCCATCATAAATAACCATATATAACTTAATCCATTAACTATTGTACTCATCGATATCCCTCAAGCAACAACCGTAAGACCCCATTAGAAAAAATATAAACATTGCGTTGTTCTTTCATCATGAGGAGTTATTATTGTCAATTGGCTAGACTTCGTTTGACACATCGAGATTGCTTTAATTACTCATTGTCTCTTCATGATATCAATTATTTGTTATATTATAATAGTATTTTAATGTTGTCGACATTTGTTATTACATCAATTTTGTTTCAATTAGATGCCCACCGTCATTTGACACCTATAAAATTTCATAAACTTCATTTCATTGAACCCTCCATAAGGTTATAAGATGGTTGAATCCATTGCTTTTTATAGCTATGGGTCATTCCAAAGGTCATTGTTATAAACCTGAGGAATATCCAAATGGTATAGCCAAAATCATGATCAAAGGAAGAAAAATTCCATGAAGACCTCTATTCTAACAACTATTGAAACAAAGATTGATGATAATGTTAAGAAAGCAATCTTGACATTAGTCAAAACCACAAACATTGCATTTGTAGATAAGGTTTTAAGTGTGCGTTTACCTCACATAAGACCATATCTTGCTTATGCTGTATATGTTGTTAGTCAACATGCACATGACCCTAGAGAGCAACATTTGAATGCAATCTTGTGCATCTTAAGGTATTTAAAGTCTTATTTTGAAAAATAAATTTTTTTTCACCGAGAATCCAATTTTCCAAAGCATAGAGGTGTGTATTGGTGCTAATTGGGTTGGATCATTAAATGATAAACGATCCACTCAAGTTATTTTATCTTTGAGGGTGGTAATCTTATCACATAGAAAAATAAGATATAGATTGTTGTTGCTTGATGTAATGCTAAAGTTTAATTCATGGAAATGACTCTTAAACTTTGTGAAACATTATGACTACGGCTTCTTTTGCAATACTTGGGTTTCTCATCTGAGCACTCAATTCAATTATATTGTGATAATAAAAATACGTAAAACCTTACACATAATCAAGTATAACACAATCATACCAGTTATATAAAGGTAAAAAAAAAAATCTTTGTTAAAGAAAAACTTGATAAAAAAATTTTAAAATTATTTAAGATTCGATCTCGAAACAAAATAGTTAAGATTCTCAATAAGAGAATATTAAATCAATTATTTTCAAGTTTTTTTAAACAAATTAGTCAAGAGCTTGAGATTAATTTTATAAAAAATTCACAGATAATTTTTTTCTATCATAAATTGACTATATAAGATGAAAATCATTCTAGAAAATGTGTGAAAATAAAAAAAAATTAAAATTTAAGTGTCCTATCATATATTATTTTATTTTATTTATATGCATATGACACTAATCATTTCTCCATATAAGATTTTGGTGCAAACGTGGAAACATGTAATACGGGTGTCGGATAAGCTTCATATTAAATGATATGTTTAAGGAAAAATTACCAAAAAATAACATAATAAATGTTTTTTCTATAAAATTAAATAAAAGGATTTTCTTTTAAAATAAATGTTACAGACTAAGGACAAAATCGTAATTTAAAAAGATAAATCATTCCTCTCTTAGCACAAGTTTCCTAATATAATCGAACTTATATAAAGGTCAAAACCCTGTGAACTTCACTGCAAAACCAGTAAGATTCTCTCTCATTCCGAGTATAATTAAGTTGCCGCACCATCATCAGCATCACAAGGAAAATCACCATCTTGGTCTTCCTCTTCCTCATCTCGTTCACCAGATTAACAAGAAGAAGCAGCAGAATAGAAGAAGTGTAATGATGAAGGAAGAGAACTCGTCGACCGGAAATTTCTGCAACAAACACTTGAGACTTCCCTGCAGATCCTTCGGCAAGCGATGCAGCCGCCTCGTGAAGGAACAAAGAGCGAGATTCTACATCCTCAGACGCTGCGTCATCATGCTTGTTTGCTGGCACGAGTATGGCGACTCTTAACACTTAATTGAAAGTCAAATAATATATATATACCCACCTAGCTAGTTTTTCTTATCAGATTATTGTCAGTGTGGTACAGATTAATATGTACAGAGAAGAACAAATTTTGATCGTTTTATTTTCTATAATTATGGCTGCAGATCCTGTACTCAAACTCCTCCTCAGTTCTAATTGATGAGATTAATGGAGTTCTTTATATTGTTTTTGTAAATTAATTAAATTTTCTGGCCTGAACAGATAGCATATGCTTGTTATATGATTCTGGGCCATTGTGATTTGACAATTATCAGTTTTTTGGAGTTCATTTTGACCTTGATAACTCAAGTTAGCTAGCCATTTCAGCCAATTAATTTGTCTTCTTGATAACTCAAGCTCAACTGTTCTTCCTCCAAAACTTGGTCCACTGCAACCAACCGGGTACAAGCAAATTGATGTTGATCCGACCCGGTTCTTTGTTTTATGGATTAATGATTATTTTCTGAAAATTTAAACTACGAATCAAACTTATTTGTACGATTAAAATAAATATTATTATAAATTTGAATTAATGAGACGAAAAAAAGGTAATTTTGGTGAGTTAAAAAAAAAAAAAAAGTGGAGAAATTAAAAATAAAAAAAGAGTGACAGAGAAAAGGAGACAAGGAGAATCCTTAGGACAGAGCGACGTCGTACAGTTTCCTTTCAAATCTCATTGTCACTTTTTTAACCCCCTCGTGCGCTTCCTCCTTTTTCAGTTTTGGTTTTCAACTCCTAATTACCAAAATACCACCTAAAATTTACCATTGCACCCCTTTTCTACTACTTCTTCCTTTCTTTTTTCTTAATAAATAAAATAGATTTTTCTTTCGTTCTTCAGTTTTATTAATTGTATTAGAATTAGTTAGATGTTTACATCGGTATTAATTAGAATAATAATTTAATAATTGATGTGATTAAAATGCTATAATAATACTCGATAAAACTGGGACGTCTTTGAAAAATTGACACGTGGAATATGAATGGCCATAGAGTCATATCAAATCAATGGCAAAATTCATTGTAAACAAAACTATGGTCTAATTCATCTTTCCCATGGACTTTGTCCCCTCAATCATTTTCCCCCTTTTCACTCCCGCTTTTAAAATTAATTTTATGGAATTTGAAAATTTTATTTTATTTTATCCATAAAAATTTGATCCAAAATTTAGATTATTTCAGAAGTTACGGTTTGAACTATGCACTTTAATCAAATATCAAAGAAAAAAAAAAAAGTCAAAAAAAAATATATAAATCTATGTCTATATTATCCGTACAATCCAACTCGACAAAATTGTTAAACAACCTGAATTTATATAGTGCAATTTATGTCACATATACATACAAAATTCTGATTCCACACTGATTTTATATTATCTCATTAATTATATATTATGATTAAATAAGTGAACAAATTTATCAAATTCATTGTCACATGGGTTATCAAATTTAATCATACCAAATTTATAAAAAATTTAAATAAATAAGTTTTAAATAATAATCAAAATCGACCCAAATCAATTTATCCTTAGACCCAATTAAACTGTGTCGTTATTTTTATCATGTTAATGCCTAGTCCGATTACAAAAAATTTGGATATAAAGGGATGAAATAAGGGGCCTTAGAATGTTCACTAAAAGTGTAAACACAAGGGGTACCCGTTTATCTTGAAGCTTTTCACTAGACTTTGCTCCCCCACAAAGCGTGTTAGTCAAATCAAATTGGAACACAGCCCACAGGTCACAATCTGTTGCATTTTGATCCCCGTCTTAGCCATTATCTTGCCGGCCATCCCCTCAAAAGCTCACCGACTTATCACTTTCATCGAGCAAATGGGTTCGTCTTATAGGCCTCCTTTGGAGGACATTCAATTTATCCTATAATTTTTGTAGGGCAATGGCAGGACCGACTTCGTTCTGGCTTAGATTTTAATGTCCCCGCTATTTTCAAGCGCGATTTGGAAAATCAATTAGTGTTAGTTAATTACAAAATTAATGAAGTTTAATGAAGATTAAGTGGAGGAAAGGGTGGTCTATTATTAATTGAATCTCGTCACCGACCACCCCACGTGACGAATCTGACTTACTAGTCACAAGTCTTATTTTCCATCACAAGTTCCCTCTTCTTCTTATCCTGTAATTAAAATCTTTTATCAGTTCCAAATTTTAATCACAAATCAATTACGTCATGTCTTTAAAATCCACCCCCACTTTGATTTAACCACCTTATCACTTTCTTGTCATACTGTATCTTGAATTATTAAATTTTTATTCTGCCCTCATTCGTTTTCAAAATCAATAATTTAATTAATTAATTAAATAAATTGCTCGATTTTATTTTAATGATTATATTCTCATAATTTATGAAATGTTTATTAAAATTGTTTAAACCGTGTCAAATAAAATTAATTTAATTAATTATTGTTAATATCAGTAGAAATCTTATGTACTTATAATTTTTTAATAATAATTCAAAATTATTATGACGGTTAACTCCCTTTAATTCTAACAGGCCCCACAATTTTTGAAAACTATTACATACATTTTTATATTTGCAAAAAGGATTTTTTAAAAAGTCACTTTGCCATTTCGAAAATGTTATAAATTTCAAAATAAAATAAAACAATATAGTGGAGAGTTTGAGATTATCTTTTATTTGTTATTCCCCGTAATATAAATAAATAAATTTTTTTATTAAAAATTTTCTTAAATAATGAAATGACAGAGCTAAACTAATAAATAATTTGATTGGTAATTATTATTATGTAATTTAATAATTTTAAATTAAAGATAAAATAATACGTAATTATATGATAATATGTCATTATTAATATCAACAGTTTGAAGATTGAGTTTTGTTAGAAGAAGAAAAACTCAAAGCAAAGACTTAATTAGGTTTGAAATCAAATAATACTTCCAAAAATTGGACCCATTTATCTCTCGACTTAAAGTGGGTTTGTCCCTTGGAGGTTGCGTGGTCCTATCGACATTTCCAAATATGACCCAAACAAAATTTCAACATTTTTCCATCACTTGCCAGGTTGCACCCAGTTCCCTGGTTTAAATCCAAAGGAGAAAATGGAAAAAAAAAAAAAAAACATTTCAAATTCTATCAATATATATATCAAAATCCCCACAAAAATAGGACTTCTTATTTATTAGTGGAATTTATGAATGATAGATGTAGGTTGGGTACAAAAGTTTAGCTTTTGTTTAGGTTTTCAGAAATATTGATTCAATAATATGTTATTTTGTGCAATGGGGCCTGTCTTGTTTTTGGGTTAAGAAGAAGAAATCAATATTAAGTGTAAATAATGTAACAATAATGCACATAAGTCAAAAGGATTAGAGGGGGCATCAGTATCAGGATCTCCCCACGCAAGAGATTAGTATTTTTTTAGAGGGATTAGAGGGAAATATCATTTTTAATTGTGATTAAGTATATAATCATTCAAAATTCATCTATTTTTTTTAATTATTTGTAAATAATGATTTGTGATTTGATAATATAGTTTTTAAAATTTATTTTTAATTTGAATTATTCAATCATAAATTATTATGTCAAAAATAATTAAAGATATGGATGAAGTTTGGATGATTACGTAGATTTATTCTTTTCAATTAGACGGTGAATAAATCTTAATCAAATTCACTTTATAATAACTCTTAAGGATTCGTCAAAGTGAAGCAAAGCACTTGGACTTCGATCAAATAATTCAGTTAGTCATTAGACAGTCGTTTTCCAAAACACTCAGTTTCTATGCCCATTTGTACACTTACCTCAGCATTTATATTAGGCCAAAGGACCAATTCGCACCCACGGTTTTTTTGTAAAGATAATTTTCATCTCTTAATTTTTTAAAATTTATATATTTATCCCTTTGATCATTTTATATCCAAATCTATAAACATCTAAATAAAATAACTAAACTAACCTTATGAAAAATGGCTAAACAACATATTCTCACCTAAAGTTTTTTTAAATGATAAAGTGTCATCTATGAAATTTTAAAAAGCTAATTATCTATTTGTTGACCAAAGTTAGAAGCGTAATTTTGTATTTTTAAATAAAAATTTAAAAATAAATTTTATACAAATATTTAAATATAAAATAATAATTTAAATATTAATAATTAAAATTACCAGCTTGCCAGAAACGGTCATCTGGTTTCATTGGTTGCTGAATCTTATCTCTTTGATGGTAGAAGCGGCCAAATAGTTGAAAATAGCCGGTATCATGTATACTAGCCGTTTTTGACTTTTTACCGTGGCAGAGGTGGCCAGATTTGGCCATCTCTATTAAATTTTTGGTGACCAGATCTAATTACTAATAAAATCAGATGACAATTTATAATCATTTGGTTATGTAACGATGACTACCACCATCGGTAACGCTGTTGGCAACTTTAACTACTTTTTAAAAAATTTTTTATTTTAAACTTTTTTTATTAAATTATCAAATATTATTATTATTTTATATTAAATTTTATTTTAATATTAATAGTATTTATTTTTAGGGAGGTATTTTAGTCTTTTTATGGAAAAATGTGGATGCTTGGTTTTTTTAAACTTTATGAGTGGGACTTTGTCATTTATAGAAACCTTGGGTGGGATTTTATCGTTTGGCCTCTAAAAAATATACAATTATAATAAAATATTTTTCTATATAATAAAAATTTAAAAAATATTTAATTTTTTAAAATTTAAAAATATAGTCACCGTTAATTACAATATCTTCAATAATGATGATTGTTGATAATAAAACCAGGTGACTGTTTAGGAGTCGCTAGATTTAGCTACTCTATCTATCGGAGGTGATCAAATCTGATCACTTTAACCAAAATATAAGGTGACCAATCAGATAATCAATTTTAGTTATCTAATTTTATTATTATTTTTTAATTTTTATATATTTTAAATAATATTTTATATTTTTATAAAATTATTATTAAAATAATAAAAATAATTTTTAATTATTACTTATTAAAATTTAATTATTAATTTTGATCGATAAATGAATGTTTAAGTTTTAAAATACTTAAAAATTTCTCTTCCTAGAAAACTTTAGGTGGGAATCAACCATTTAACCTTTTATATTATCTACACCACTATATACCCCCCACGTGTCAATCTGTTTTAGGAGAGAGACAATAAAAAAATATAAAATTCAATTCTTTTCAACGAAAGCTAGACATGTGGCTCATATCTCTTTGTGCATTTAACTCACATTCAATACGGCTTTTCATATATATATATCTCAGATTCGGAGAAGTCTTTAAAGTTTTGACTCTGTAGGATTTATTGAAGATCATGAGCATAAGATTTCCAATCTGGTTAATATACTTAAGCAGTAAAACCTAGTTCGGTTACGGCACCTGCATCAAAATTTCTAGGGAAACTCCCGTCAATCGACTGGGCCAAATTTGGCCCAACTCAACTTAATGTAAATGTTAGTTGTGTTCTGCAAGCAAGTGCTTCATGGAAACCTGTAAAGTTTGGGCCTCCTGATTGTTTCCCAGTTGTGTTGCCAAAATATCTCTTTTCAAATTGAGCCAACTGATAATTCCCACCCAAAGGTTCTTAAATAACCAACTCTTATCCATAAAAGTTTAAAAAGTCAATTACACATGTTACTCTTTTAAAAAATCAAAATATCTTCATTTAACTTCAATAATATTAATATTAAAATAAAATTTAATATAAATAATATTAAAATAATAAAAAATTAATAAATCAATAAAAATAATAAATATTTAAAAAACAGTCATCGCTATCGATAGTATTGTCGACAACTATGACTAATGTTAACCTCACTAGATGAACGAAAACGATTACCTAGTTTCATTAGTGATGGGATCTAATCACTTTAATGGTAAAAACTGTTAAATCTGGTAGCTAAAAATCTGGTGACGATAGTCAAATTTGACAACTTCTACCATCAGAAAAGATAAAAAATGACTAAAATACTTGATACTGGGTGTTTTCAACTATTTTAGATGACCAAGACTGTCAGATCTAGTCATCTCTGCTATCAAAATGACTAGATTCGTTCGTTAATGAAATCAAATAATTGGTTTTTATCACTTAATGAAATTAATATCTACAATTATCACCAGTAAAACTGTCAAAAGTGATGATTGTTTTTTAAATATTTATTAATTTATTTTAAATTTATATTTTAATCATTTTTATGAAATTTATTTTTATTTTTATTTAAAATAATGAGTGGGTGTTTGATTTTTTAAATTTTGATGGGGTTGGGAATATGTTTTTTGGCCTTAAAATTGCTTAATTCAAAGAATAAAATAAAAAATAATTTTTCTTTTTTTATCTACGTGGGAAAGGAAATATTTTATTTAAATTCACCCTCAAACTATACAAAATTCAAATTTCGCCCACACTAACTATCGAAAAGTGAAACAGAAAAAAGAACAAAATTAAGAATCCAGCTTTAACGATCACAAGCAATTCTCTTGTAACAAACTATCTGAACATCGGAATTCTACACTTCAATTGAACGTGTATATATCATACTCACTTTTAGTATCGTATTAGCCACATGGGTTGCTCTGCTTCCCTTCCAGGTGTGTTGGAATTTTGTATGTGTAGTTATTGAAATTGATTGGGTTTTATGTTTCGTTTGTTTGATTGATTTTGAACTGAAAATTTTTGTGATTTTTGAATTTGATTTTGTAAATTTGATTTTATGGATTGTGATTTGTTATTGAGTTTCAGGGATTGTTCAATTTGGGTTTGATTGTTGATTTTTAAGCTGATTTTGTTGGATTTTGAGCTGAAAGGACCCGAATTGATTAAAAAATTGTGAATTTGGTGCGGATTGTGATTGAAATTTGTTTTTTTTTTTTTTTTTTTAATTTGCGTTGAATATGGTCATTGGGAGTACGGAGTTGGTTACCATTTGGGAATTTTTGGTTGAATTTAATTGTTCTGTGGAATTTTGATGTTTGCAGATAGGAATTCCGGGGGGTTGAGTAGGATTAATGGTTTTGACAGCAGTGGGGCACCTGATGCGAAAAACCTGCGTGTCAAGGTGATTTTTTGGTGAAAAATGTAGTTTTAATCTACTCGAATGTTGTTTTGGTGAAACCCGATGGCCCTTTTTCTAAAATTAGTTTTTTACTACTTGAATATTAATGTGGCTAACAAGGTAATCATAGACAGAGGATTGAAACCTTTTTTAATGTTTATCTATAAGAATTATTTGAGCACCATAGAAAGATAGTGATGGTGGTATATTGCTGAAGTGCACCATTTTACTTAACAATCACAATTTAAGTGTGGGACTACTAGTCACATGCCAAAACTTTATGGCAGTTCTTGCAAGCTTTGTCATTGTTAGTAGCATTGAAGGAGATGCCATGAAGTGTCCTATTTTAAAGATTCATGATCATTATGATGTTTGCAATTATGATGGGTACTGAAAGCCTGAAAGCTGTTATCTCAGACTAGGATACGGTTATCAGCTCTGCACAGGTAGTTGTTGATTGGGTGGTATGACGTGGGGGAAATTTTGGAGTTTTATCTGAACAGTTGCATGAGTAAGGCGGCTCTTTTGGTTTGCCACTTTTTAATAGGTAAGGCGCTATAAGAGGTGTGGAAAATTAGTTGGTCGAGACTTGATTAGCAGGAGATGCTAAATAGAAGAATATGAGATGCATTTACTTGCTCCGTTGTTCGCAATTGTTTCATTACAGATACCATTTTATAGACTCCACTCCTATGACAATAAGTGTCACAATCACATACTTGCATTGAACATTTAGGAACCTGTGCAAACATTTGAAAAAAATTTATTCAACGTGAGTGCCAAACTATTATGTTATCATAATGATGCAAGTGGAATTGAACGCAGAGGTTACGGGGAAAGGAGACTTTTTTCTCAGTCTTACGTTCTATGAAGCATGGAAAACTTAGCAAAAGGCATATTTCATGTCATTTTTTCCCTTTTTGACTGAATGCAGCTAACCATTCATTCTTTTGCTGTGTGCAGCTGGTTTTATTAGGTGATTCTGGTGTTGGTAAAAGTTGTATTGTTCTTCGCTTTGTTCGTGGCCAGTTTGATCCAACATCCAAGGTATGATGGAGGCAGTGTTGTTCTTCATGATGCTTAGCGGGCTACACTATAGATAATTTTTCTGCATTTGTATATAAACATTCTTGCTCATAGCCTAGTCTATGTAATATTAACTTTTGGATCTACAACTTTGATGCAAGCGCACTAAATTCTAACCATTTGAGTGAGCACATTAATTTCATTATTGATTCTGGCCTCTTTTTTTTTTTTTTTCTTATTCAATTATGTTCTGTGATTTTCTAGAACATAGCACACTAACCACATGCAATGTACTTCATCGAGAGGGCAAGCTCAGTATAAGCCTGTACTTCAACTCCTGAAGAATTTGTCACTTAATTGCACCTTTTTACAGCTTACTTAAAATATCGCTTATCTTTCTCAAGTAAACATCTATCTCATCTCTTAAATGGCTTGAATCTTTTTGTCATAAAAGTATTCATATATGTTTCTCTTTTCTGTTGGTTGTTTACTGTAGTTCTCTTGCTATTTTCAGGGTTGTGTTTTGTAACTTCTTGCATTGAATTTTTTTCTTCAAGGAATATATTGTTTACAATGCTTTCTGCACATTTAAGAGTTCCTTTAAGCTTCCTAGGTTGGGCAGACGTGTAATTCTTTGGGTGTATAAATGGATAGCCTGTTTACTCATTTATATATCTTTTGCACGTCATTCAAATGCCTCCCTACAAAAATGAAAATGAAAACTCATGTTTGTTTTTTTTGTTTGTTTTTCTAATTCAGGTTACAGTTGGAGCTTCATTCTTGTCTCAGACAATAGCCTTGCAAGATTCTACAACAATTAAATTTGAAATATGGGACACAGCTGGTCAAGAAAGGTATTTAAGTTACTCACCCATAAGCATAGCACATCAGTGACACTGTAGGTTCATAGGAATTTCTCATATTGTTATGTTCTTTGTGTGATAGGACCCTCTGATCTTTATCCCTCCCTTCTCTCTTTCATGAATACGCTTTAATTGTTACTGTTTCTTCTTCAGATATGCTGCTTTGGCACCACTGTACTACAGAGGTGCTGCAGTTGCAGTTATTGTGTATGATATAACAAGCCCAGAGTCATTCAACAAAGCACAATATTGGGTTAAGGTAGTTTCCTTCAGATTGCAACACTTTTTTATTTGTGTGTCTTCTTTTAATATAAATTTTTCTCTATTTCTTTACTGCACTTTTAATTTACTGAAGTAACTAAATGATTGGATAGCTGTTCTCTCAGTGTACATGAATGTAAGGGTTTCTAGAAACATATGCATTTTCTAACTTGATTCATGTGTCCTAACTATCCCCACTCAAAAACACTGGCTTGGATGTTTAAACATATCTGTAATTCAACTTGTTTATAATTACTATTCTCTCACTTTTATTTGTTTTTTACTGGATAGTTAATTAGTTTTTAGCATCTAACAGGAGCTACAAAAACATGGGAGTCCTGATATAGTCCTGGCTTTAGTTGGTAACAAAGCTGATCTTCATGAGAAACGAGAAGTTCCTACACAAGTGAGTGCAAAACAGTCTGGCTGTATTAAATGTCTTTGTCTCCAGGATATTCTGAGTCCAATCCCTATCTTATTAAATTTAAAATGTGCTGTTTTATCTTGAAGGATGGCATTGAGTTTGCAGAGAAGAACGGGATGTTCTTTATTGAGACATCTGCCAAGACTGCAGATAATATAAATCAGCTGTTTGAGGTATACTTGCTCGTTCATATTTTAACACGGTCATATTAACCGCACTCATATATGTATGTTACTGTGAACTCTTTATATAACTGTGCTTGTCATTAAGAAATATTGCTGCTAATCTTAAGACTATAAGATACACTTTAATTTATGCCATTCTCTCTTCGGCTTGAATGGTGAATTCAGTTATGTCCATCATGGATTGATTCTGACGATATTTTTCTTGCTTGCAGGAAATTGCTAAGCGACTTCCCCGTCCATCTACTTCATAATTGTGGATGCAAGGAATCTCCTAATGTGATGTGCAGATGTGTTTGAATGATTGTAAGACTTGTTATTCTGATTAAAATTGTATAATATACATGATTTATATAGGTATATACAAACTCAGGAAACATGATATTAGATCCTATAGAAGGAATCTCATCTTTTGTTTTACGATGAGAATCAGACACAATAAAACACAAGAGAAAAGTATTTGATAAAATTGAAAGTATTAGATATCCTAGTCTATTTTTCAGTCTCCTTCAAGTTCAGTTGAATATGTTAATCATTCCCAGTTTGAATTCAACATTTTCAAAGTTAATGGGTGACAATGTTTTTGTAGAAATGTTAGGGGTTTGAAGAGAATGTGTATAGATCAATGATATAATCCTTTCCTCAATTTTCTCTCTGATAAAATGACAATGTTTAATATACAAGATCTTTACTTATTAATGTATGATTATGTTTGATTATCACAATAAATCTTTGTAAACTCTTACGTATGAAGAGATTTTTAGTTTGTCAAGACCCTTCTGAGTTACATTCCTTCACAAATTCTATAAGCCGTAGCTCTGAATGGGTGTCTCTACATTACTTTTCACAACAACAGACAGATTCTTGTTCAATATTAAAAAAATAATGAAATCTCTAGTGTTAAAATAATGAAATAGATTAAGTTGAAAGATGTGACAAAGATAAAAGTCAATATTAAAAAAAATGTATAGAATAAAGTTGATGGACACAGGTTGGAGATACTTTGAACCCAAATCCCAGATAATTGGTGAACTCCCGTATTGCAATTATTTGGGCACGTCACACTTTGACAGGGATAAGGAATTTTAGCTTAAAACTTATTTTAATTAAATTAAGCAAAAGTTGTCTTAATTACCTAATTCCACCATTCCAAATTTCCAATTTCCGTGACCCATGCATGCCTTCCCTCGCTTAATCATCTCCACTCAGTTGACAAGTTTGTCTTTTTGTTACAAGATGATAAAAGTTGTTGGACGGTCTTGATCTGCTGATTATGCATGGGACCCATAAATGTTCTTGTTGCCATTGGTTAGCCACTTTTTCTTTTTATTATTATTATTATTATTGTTTTGGTCAGGGAGTGGGGGGGGTGGTGGGGGGGCGGGCTCGGTCTTCTTCCTCTCCTCTCTTTGATTTTGCCAGCCGGCATCCCTCTATCTGCCATGCCTACTATTTCACCAAACACGCTTTCTCTTTATATTATTTTTATTTTTAAAAATTCCCTGACCCTTTCACCTCACATCACTTGCCATACAATTTTTTTATTATTATTATTCTAATATTTTTTTAATGTTTCTATATATTTGGCTTTTTTAATTAATAAATAATTAATTTCATATCATATTAAATTGTTTTTATTTAAATTAATAATGATTAATTTTGTCTTTTAAATTAATTAATTTGTAACAGTAACTTATCCTCCTATATTTCTTCGACGACTTTTTCTAAATTTATATTTTAAAATATTATAATTTTATGAATAACTATAAACTTCGCGGCTTGGGCTTTGGGTTGTTTTATCCGCCAAGCCGAGTGAAGCTGCTGCTGTTATCAATGACTTGATAGTTAATCTCAACCGTCCGTTGACAATTCTACACGGGAAAGGTTAAACGATAATTGACAATAACGCGCCAAAGGCGTCTCGTCCATGCAATTGGATACATTTTAAACATTGAATATTAGCCTTAAATTGGAAATTTCTTTGGTAATATAATTTTGTCATTAAAATTTATTTAAGAAATCATAAACGTTAATTAGGTTAAATGGTAAAATTGTTAATCAAATTATGTTCCCATCTAATAAAAATTGCAAAAAATATGTCTGCATTAAACAACAAAATTCATAACAAAACAATTGGCATAAATATGTCCATTTCATTGAGGTCAGAAATGATCTCATTTGGCCCTACCAGGTATCATAAATCAATATATTATCATTAATGAATTACTTAATCTCATCATAGTCCTAATTTACACCACAGTAATTAAATATAGATGTTAAATAAATTCTGTAAAACCTCAAACTTTTTCCGTATTTAAGCCTACGTTCCTTTCTTCTTCATTCTCCATTTTGAGTCGTTACCCATTGCAATTCACTCCATTTGATCATCTGGGTCGGTCTTTGATCCATTGAAAATTTCAATTGTCGAATCAAGTTTTCATTTTTATTTTTATGTTAGGTCTGTTTCATGGCGGAATTTAGTTGACCCAGTTTAAATAATAGCTGACTCGGTTAAAATCATATATTTTGTGTTTTAACACGCAAAACCCTTAGTAAATTCATTCGGTTTTCTCATCTGGGTGTCTCAAATTTTGTGTTTTTATTGATTTGGTGGCTCAATTCTGGTGAAGAGAAATATGGGACTCACAAATCCGGGGCCCGAGTTACTGAGTCGATTGGTTAACTCAGTAAAGGAGGTTTCCGAGTTACCCGAGTGCAAAAACATGTTCAAGAAAATGCATGGGAATTTGGTGCGTAGAATCAAGCTATTAAGTCCTTTATTTGAGGAATTGAGTGATAGCAATAAAGAGCTAGGTGAAGAAGAGATAAAAGGCTTGGAACTGTTGAGCGTTGCTCTGGATTCGTCTGTTCAGCTTCTCAAATCGATCTACGAAGGGAGCAAGCTATATCAGGTACTTTTGTTGGTTAAATTTTCTGTTTGTTTAACGAGATAATGGAGAGAAAAAAAAAATGATCTGGTATTTTTGAATTTTATATCTTACGTTGTTCTAGTATGCAAAGAAAATTAAGGTCATTTTGTTGAATGTTTAAATGAGTTTCTTTAGCCTTGTAGAAGTCAATAAATTCAAATATGTGCTTTTTGTTCTAAGTTTGGAGATTTAAACTTTTAGAAGCTTTTTGATTGTAAAATTTCTCTGTCTGGACTTTGTATCGCGATTGTGTACGAAAGTTGTTGCGTGTCATTTTGCTTAGAGATTGATATAGAAGAAAAATAGAGAAAGAAAATGGAATCTTATATTTAAGAATAGAACCGTTTCGAATGTTATTTTTCAGCAATGTTTTGAGTAAAATTTTAAATTATTTTGTGGTTCTTCCCTTGTACTCAATATGTTTTAAGATCAGCATGCTGTGACCATGTTGGCCGCCATTCTCTCGATTTCTCACAAATTTCTGAATCAAGGACTGCTATGAATTGCCGCCTCATTAAATTTAAGGCCAACTGGCTTGCCAGTAGGACCATGGTGCTCAGAAAATTTTGTCAATTAGGGTAGTTATGAGTTTTGTGAATCAATGGATAAGCATCTTTACTAGTTTACAAACCTGAGTCGCTTTATCTTTCAATTTCTATGCTATTTATGCTTCTGTCTTTTAATTATTGAAAATTTCTGAATTTTCTGATTGGGAGCATCCATTTTAGAGTTCATAAGGAGCTTAATTTTGGTACTTTTATCCTGTTTTTTTTTCTGATCAAATTTGAGGGCTCATAAGAGTAAGAATAATTAGTGTTGTAAGCTATGTAGAATTTGTATGTGCAGATTTGAGGGGAAAGGATTAATGCAGCCGGGCTTATCTGGTTTTGTTGAATTGAGTTGAAGAACTGTTTTGCTGAATTTTCTGTTATTTTTTCCTGGGAATGATATCAATTTTCATATGCATGAAATTTACTTGTGTGTTTTTATCAGGATATATGTTGCTTGAGGTCTATCTCATTGAAGATGTAGGAAACTATGCTATCGTTTGAAAAATTGTGCTATGTTTCACTGTCTCCTATCTTATCAACTGGTCTTTATAGTTTATATGAGCAGGGTCATCCACACCCTAAATTTGTGCCATGTACATTTTAAACAACTTCACAGAAAAAAAAAATGTGAAATCGTCAAAACTTGAGGAGTTAGTTATTTCATTTCAGTGAATGAAGCTCTTATTTTATGTTTTACTTTGAGTTGATCGTGCTTTCATTTCACAGTGCTTGCAAAGGGACAAGATTTCAGCAGAATTTCAGGAAATGACTGAACAAATTGAAGCAGCATTGAGTGAGATTCCTTATGATAAATTTGATTTATTGGAGGAAGTTCGAGAACAGGTACCTCAAAAACTCATGTGATTTGGGAAAATTTACCTGAAAATATTCTGGAGTTCTTTACTCTTGTCATGTTCTTTTTTGTATTGTGCCTACTTCAGAGAGAAATCTTGGTCAGAATTTAGTTTTAACTGAATGTAGCAGTGGCACCCATGATTTACAAAGTGTTGACTAGAACTGCATTTCCCCCCTTCCTTTTTCAGATTGAACTTGTCCACATTCAATTCAAAAGAGCAAGAGGAAGACCCGACTCACCTGATGTACAACTGGAACGTGATTTTGCAATAGCACAGAAAGAAAAAGACCCTGATCCTACAGTGCTGAAAAGACTTTCAGAAAAGCTGCAACTTAGAACAATCAATGATTTAAAAAAAGAGTCCCTTGCTTTCCATGAATTGGTCATTTCAAGTGGTGGAGATCTTGGAGAATATCTTGAGGATGTATCAACCCTCCTTAAGAAGCTAAAGGACTTTGCTCTGATTGAAAACCCAGAAGTTAGCATCTCTGATGGCGAGAAGGGCTTGATTAAACACAGATCCCCTGTCATCCCCGACGATTTCCGTTGTCCAATTTCTCTTGAATTAATGAAAGATCCTGTGATCGTCTCAACTGGACAGGTTTCATTCTCACTGCATTTAGCATTGCACAGCATTGAAGTGGTATCCATAGCTTTTACTGATAAATTACTCTACTTCCATTTGCAGACATATGAAAGATCCTGCATTCAGAAGTGGTTGGACGCAGGGCATAAAACTTGTCCCAAAACACAGCAGACACTGCTGCACACAGCATTAACACCTAACTATGTTTTGAAAAGTCTGATTGCTTTGTGGTGTGAGAGCAATGGTGTTGAGCTTCCTAAAAATCAAGGGACATGTAGAAGCAAAAAACCGGGAAGCAGTGTTTCTGAATGTGATCGAGCTGCTATAGCTGCCTTGTTAGAGAAATTAGCATATGGAAAATTGGAAGAGCAAAGGGCAGCTGCTGGTGAACTCAGGTTGTTGGCAAAAAGGAATGCAGATAATAGAGTGTGTATTGCTGAGGCAGGAGCCATTCCACTTCTTGTAGAGCTATTATCCTCCACAGATCCTCGGACCCAGGAGCATGCTGTAACAGCACTGCTCAACCTTTCCATAAATGACACTAACAAGGGAACAATTGTAAATGCTGGCGCAATACCTGATATAGTAGATGTGTTGAAAAACGGCAGTATGGAGGCCAGGGAAAATGCAGCTGCAACCCTTTTCAGTTTGTCTGTTATAGATGAAAACAAAGTGTCAATTGGAGCAGCTGGGGCAATCCCTGCTCTTATTATATTACTTTGTGAAGGGACACCAAGAGGAAAGAAGGATGCTGCCACCGCAATTTTTAATCTTTCTATCTATCAGGGAAACAAGGCTCGGGCTGTTAGAGCTGGTATAGTGCCACCACTGATGAGATATCTGAAGGATGCTGGAGGTGGAATGGTGGATGAAGCATTGGCAATTCTGGCAATTCTTGCAAGTCATCAAGAAGGGAAGGCAGCAATTGGTCAGGTTGAACCTATTCCAGTTTTGATTGATGTAATAAAAACTGGTTCCCCACGCAATAGGGAGAATGCTTCAGCTATATTATGGTCTCTATGCACTGGCGACTTGGAACAGTTAAAAATTGCGAGAGAGCACGATGCAGAAGAGGCATTGAAGGAACTTTTGGAGAGTGGTACTGATAGAGCAAAGAGAAAAGCTGGAAGTATACTAGAACTCCTCCAACGAAGTGATGTTGTTAGTCATGATTCTTAAACTCTTACAGTGCTGCCATTGTGATGAAAAGTGATAAACTTACACAGATGTTGAAGCTGTATATTTCAAATGGAGGTGTCTATACATATACATAAAGTGTTTTTAAATTATACATGGATGGCGGGTAACAATCACTAGACGGAGACTGGAGGCTCTCCTACTACCAAAAGTTGGCAACATTTGGAAGGCTTGGTGTTGTGCAAGAAGGGGCATAGGTTCTTTTAAAATTTCAGCAAATAATTTTATATTTTGTTTAGGTGGTTTAAGACAACTTTGGAGAAATGAGGTAATTCTGAACTTTGTTGGTGATATTAAATTGTAGAATGTAACAGGTGTATATTTTTACATTCTTGTGATTATTGATAGTTTAAAAAAAGTCTTGTATTTGTACCTCTTTGGCTTGTTATGATTTTAAGACAAGGAATATGAAATTCATGTTGGAAAAAGTGGGATTTTTGGCAGACTTTTTGGTCCTTGAAGAGAATAATTTGAATGAGATTGTATTCGTTGGTGGCATGCAGTTGATATAAAACCTACCCTGACCACCATCTCTGTTTGGTGTCAATCACTTTGTTAGGCCGTTACTAAAAAATGGCTTTGCGTGATTACTCGAAAAATCAACTCATTGGATCATTACCCCAAAAAAAAGGGAGAGCTTTACAAGTTAGTCTTAAAATTTGAGTAAGATTGTATTTGCTGGTGTCATGACTCTGTTCCATGTCAAGTTGTCCAAGAAACGATCTCTTTGATGTGAATGTTGGTAAATGGTGAGCAAGATTTCTGTGCCTCTAAAACAAAGCCCGAACCAAGCCACGCAGGCGCGGACAGGGGTGGCTGCCGAGCTTTTTTGAAAATATGATTGACTAAAGAAAGACCTCCATAGCGGTCGGAACTTTCGGTTTGACTTTCAACCTCATGCTTTCATTTATACGACCGGACTGGATTAAACGGTTTTAATGGAATATTCATATATCACGGGTTAATTAAGTTCCCGAAATGCTTACTCACCACCCTTCAATTTAAGGTGAGTCACGAGCCATGCTCCTTTATGCTTGCAACGTGTCGACGTGGAGGGCCCCCTCCTATATCCTTTTCCCTTTACACATAATTTTATTTTACTAAAAACTCCTTGCTACAAACTAAACAATCAAAACAAAATGGATTTTAAACTATTTTCTTTGAATTTGAGTTGAGGAATAACCTAATCTGTAATTTTTTAAAAATAATTTCTTATTTCAAATTTTTTTTCAAATTTATAAATTAAAACAAACTCATTAAAAATTTTATGGAATGAAGTTTTTTTTCATAAGATACTAAAATTTTAGAATAGATATATTTTTTGGATAATAAAAAAACTATTTTTACGGTTGCATAATTATTTATTTAATATTAAATTTATTTATTTATTTATTTATCTCTATAAAAAAATTTAATAATATCCAGCCTCAATATAAACGGGAACACAAACAAGGTGTCAACTTCTTCCAAACAGTGACAATTCAGTAAATTACTAAAATATTCCCGTGAACGACTCCCAACGCAAACGTCATTTAACTCAAGATCAACTTCTTGTTTCTCCCACTTTCTGCCAAGTGCCAAACTCCTCGAACACGATTCATCATCCTCATCGGTTACTGTTTACATGTCGTCCACTCGCATTCGCCGTCTCGGCGCAGCAATTGCCGCCGCAGCCGGTGGCACCGCGATTCTTCTAAGCGCTCCCTCGCTCTCTGGAAACGACCGTGGAGCTTCTTCCTCGCTCGACCTGGTCAGGCGTCAGATCAACGACGCAAACGGTGTCGTTCCGTCCAGAGCCGTTCAGGAGTCTTCTTTGATCGGCGCTCACTCTGGTAATCGGCTTGACATTCTCGTGATCGGAGGTGGTGCCACCGGCTCAGGCGTGGCTCTTGATGCTGCCACGCGAGGCCTCCGCGTTGGACTCGTTGAAAGAGAAGATTTCTCGTCCGGTACGTCTTCACGATCGACGAAGCTGATTCACGGAGGTAAGTGATTGGATACTTGAGCATCTTTTAGTTATTGTTGAATTGTGAATGTTCTTTCGCATATAAATTTTTGTTGGTTTTTTTCGAATTTTCTAAATGAATTCGCTTGTTTATATTTAGTCACCATTTGGCTGGTCTTTTGCTCTAAAATTGTTAAAGTGATGCCGTTTTCCAGATAGCTTAGTTACCGGCAAGGCCTTTGTTTCGGGACTTGCGATTACCTGATAAGATAGAGGTGGCTTTGATTACATATAAGATAGAGATACAGGTGGATTAACTGATTAACAGCTACATTGTAATCTTACTCTAATCTTAGTTTTGTTATAATTTTAATCATTCTTCAGATAATGATAATTACTAGGACATAACTATCCTTTTTTTTAATTAAAATAATAAACAATTTAAGTAGTAATTGATTTAATTTTATTATTTGATAATGTGATAAATTAAAAAATAATTTAATCAATTAATTTTATTGTTTAAGCCGTGAAAATTTTTTTTGATATATTATTAACATATAAAATATTTTACTAATGTACACAAAATTTTTTTATCCTAAAACATATTAATTCAATTAAATATAATCCTAATTTACAATCAATAATCTTATAAGGGTATTTAATTAAAGGAATATCTTAGTTTTTTTATTGCCAACAATTGAACACAATAATGGCAAATTTTATCAAATATAATATTAACTTATATTAGTGGTGTTCTTTTATTATTATTATTTTTTTGTAATAAAAGATTGCCCAACCAAAGGCACTTATCTACGGTAACAGTAGTATATACAATCATTAGAGCATTCAACGTTATATTAATTTTGTTAACTAGAACATTAAGGCTAACTTGGCAGTAACAAATATGACCCTTTTTGCTGCTTCTAATCTCTTAATTATGAATTATGAATGTAAGTACTCTTCGCATTCTAGCAGAACTTTCTTTTCTGAAAAAATAAGTTTGCATGGACACTGAGTAGATGACTTGGTTGTTTGGTGGGGTATCTTTTGACTCTTTCTTATGATTTTGGTTTCGTTGCTGTTTAATTGAAATTAAAGGTGACTTTGTCTAGCTTGATTAGCTAGCTGGATTGAAAGCCTGTGTGACTAGTGTGTTTTTTGGCCAGTTATACATATATTTGAAAAATAAACAATCATGGAATTAATTGTTATAGACGTAACAGAAAGGAAATGCTTATATGATATGGTTTTACTGGACTGCATTATAGATGAGATGGTATGAATGTGTTATGCAAGACAATCCTTTCAAATTCAAATAAATGGGTAACATTTGGAATCATCAATGTTTGACAGTAAAAAAGTCTTACTGGTAAATGTTCATTTATATGGGTATAATGATTTGCCTTTCCCATGTGCTGAGAGTGGAGTTGTTTATTGGATTTAGAAAATCGGAAATAGTCTTTTGATGCTGAAATTTATATATTTTCTTTTTCTGCTTCAAGAATGTTTTCTGTCTTAATTGGCAGGTTGAGTTGCAATAAATACTTACATTTTCTAGTAATTACTTATTTTATGATATATGCAAAAAGACCTGTGACCTTATCTTTTATTTCTTTCTTATTAATTACTTATTATTTGATAATATTTCCTAGGAGTCCGCTACTTAGAGAAGGCTGTCTTTAACCTTGACTATGGGCAATTGAAGCTCGTATTTCATGCACTTGAGGAGCGTAAACAGGTTATTGAGAATGCACCACATCTCTGCAATGCTTTGCCTTGCATGACACCCTGTTTTGACTGGTTTGAGGTAGTATACTTCTGGATGGGCTTGAAATTGTACGATTTGGTCGCAGGACCTCGCCTGTTACATCTGTCTAGATATTATTCTACGCAAGAGTCTTCTGAGCTCTTCCCGACTCTTGCTAGGACGGGTAAAGATAGAAGCTTGAGGGGCACGGTGGTTTACTATGATGGGCAGATGAATGACTCACGTCTTAACATTGGATTAGCATGCACTGCTGCATTAGCTGGTGCAGTGGTGCTTAACCATGCAGAAGTTATATCCCTTATTAAGGATGAGGCTAGTGAACGGATAATAGGTGCTCGAATTCGAAACAATTTATCAGGTACAAAAACTTTTCCTTTCTATAAAATTATATTCGCTAAACATTTATCAATTTCAAATTGTTTTATTTGAAATTTTTTATTCCTTGCCAGTTCACCTAAATTTTTTCCTGTTTGACACAGTACGTCTTTGTCTTTTTCTGATTCAATTGTATTTTCTTGTTTTCCTTGAACTATTAATAACATGCAAAAGATTTCTATTCTGTTATTCAAGGAATTCTGAGAGTAAAGAATCATTTAGCTGTTGGAATCTATGGATTTTTGGTTTTCTATTTTGAGCAAATTTTGAAGTTCTTGGTTGACAAGTGCAAGTATTAAAAGTTAGCTGAAGTCACTTTGCTTCGTTAAATCACACAGATGGATACTGAATAATGCTTATCAGTTTGTTGCTTCAGTTTGATGTATGTTAATGATATGTAGTAAGTTTGCATGTAACTAGTGGTACTAAATTGACTGTGTCATGATCCTCACTGTCGCTGCATATGATTTGCTACCAGGCAAAGAATTTGATACATACGCAAAAGTTATTGTGAATGCGGCTGGGCCATTTTGTGATGCTGTAAGGAAAATGGTTGACAAAAATGTGCAACCTATAATCTGTCCAAGCAGTGGTGTTCATATTATTCTACCTGATTACTATTCGCCTGAAGGAATGGGTTTGATTGTTCCTAAAACCAAGGATGGACGTGTAGTTTTCATGTTGCCATGGCTGGGAAGGACTGTTGCTGGGACAACGGATTCTAGCACTAGCATAACTTTCCTTCCAGAGCCACATGAAGATGAGATTCAGTTTATACTGGATGCCATAAGTGATTACCTTAATGTTAAGGTATGGAAATTTAGCAAATAAGACCCCTTGATTTCGTGCTATTATTTAATTTGGCAATGTCTTTCTGAATCAAACAGGGCACTCATACATACTATTTTGTCTGTGGTTGAGAAGCTGATTACCATTTTGCTAGTTTTTCCAATGGTTTATCAGTTGATTATCGTTTTGCTAGATATGGTGACTAAATTCTGAAAAATTTAATGCTAGTGACTCAATTTATATAATTCATTTTTTCTTTTTCCACTCATTCTGCTTGTGAATACATAAGTTATGGTGAAAAATAATAGGTACGACGCACAGATGTTCTCTCTGCTTGGAGTGGTATTCGACCATTGGCAATGGATCCATCAGCAAAGAATACTGAGAGTATCTCCAGGGATCATGTTGTATGTGAAGATTATCCTGGTTTGGTCACGATTACTGGTGGAAAGTGGACGACATACAGAAGGTAATGTTTGATCAACTATGCTGACAGTGTTTTTAACTGATTATTGGAAGGTTTCTATATAAAGGATAGTGTGGATATGCAAATGTAGAGTTGTTTCCTACCTCTGAGCACGTTCTATAGTTTTGGTACCTTGTGTAGTAAGCTTTTCCCAAGTTATAAGTCCCTTTCTTGTTGACCTTCTTTTATTTTCTACTGTTTTTTAGCCTCTCTTGCCTTTCTCTCTTTTTCCTTTGCACTTGAGTTTTGTGCTTATTATTACCATTTACAGCATGGCAGAAGATGCAGTTAATGCTGCTATAAAGTCTGGAAAGTTGAGTCCAAGCAATGGATGCTTAACTCATAACCTGCAGCTTATTGGTGGTGATGGATGGGAACCATCACATTTCACTGTTCTTGCTCAACAATATGTACGCATGAAAAGGACATATGGTGGTAAAGTTGTTCCCGCGGTTATGGACACTGCTGCCGCAAAGCATCTGTCCCATGCATATGGCACATTGGCAGAAAAGGTTGCTACCATAGCTCAGGTTGGTTTGTCTTGCTCTGTATGAATTTAACCTTAACACACAAACTTAACCCTAGAATCCTAATCATTAAATGGAGCTGAAATGGAGATCATTTTTGGATATTGGAGTGCCCCAAGTATAACAAGTTATTGGGTTAAGTGCTTCTGAAAATCTATTTACTTATTTTCAATATCCATGGTAAGTGACATCCTGATTTGCACCAACACGAATCCCCACAGTTCATGAACCTTAAGTATTGCATAGATCATCTAGGTCTGACAAACAAGGTTGCGTATTTTATATTTTTGGTAGTGCATATGTCGTGCTTTCCTTTCTTTTTCCTGTTAACATAGTTTGCCTGAAGTTGACTTAACTGGATACTTTGATTCCTAAGAAATATTCATTTTTCCATGTGGTAAGATTATTGTGCAAAACATGGTGGTGCATATGATGTATATTTTATTGTGATGTAACGGTTAACATAAATTCATCTATTTAATTTTAGAATGAAGGTTTGGGAAAGCGGCTTGCTCATGGACACCCTTTTTTAGAGGCTGAGGTTGCTTACTGTGCTCGATATGAATACTGTGAATCTGCTGTAGATTTCATTGCTAGGAGATCTCGGCTTGCATTCCTTGACACTGACGCGGCAGGCAGGGCATTGCCACGCGTAATTGAGATATTAGCCAAGGAACTCAATTGGGATAAGTCAAGGCAGAAGCAAGAGTTTCAGAAGAGTAGAGAATTCTTGGAGACCTTTAAATCCTCAAAAAATGCTCAGTTCCATGATGGGAAACACAAATAGTAAGTACCAAAAAGCAATCCTCATTCACTTAGGCAAATCAGAAACCCCATCTTAATCATGATTCACTTTTCACTTTATTTAAGGGTCTTAAGTTCAGGAATAAGGTCATTTTTTTAAGAGATTGATATTGGCTTAATCATCTCTTCAAGTAAATCTCCAAGCTCATGCCAATATGAGGGAAAAAAAAAGAAAAAAGTCTTTGCAGTTTCATGGAGAATAGATTATTTGAACTCTTTACCTTGTCCTATACCATATATGATTGGCTCATTTTTGGATTACAATTCACTCACTTTTGAGCTTGTGTTACCATGGTGTCTATCAAAAATAATGGTCCACTTCGCTGTGGAAATTCTTTTGGAATTGTACTCCTCTCTTATGCCTTAATAAAATTTAATTTTTTTTATCTCTTTTATCTTTAAAATGCTAATCATGAAGTTTTAACCATCTCTCTCTTTCTTATTTTTATTTCTACTGATTTCCTCAGTACGACTCTTTGCTCTTTCTCTTTTTTCTTTTCTAATAAATGTCAATTTATCTATTCGTTTTTTTCTCTCACCCGTGTTTTCCGATAAATGTTAACAAATTTATTTATCTTTCTCTCACTTTTTTTTTTTTTTTCTAATTTAAGAAAATATAAATTTATGGTTACTAAGAAACTTTTCTATAAAATTTGAAAGATAAAACGGTGACAGTGAAAATGATAAAAGAAGAAGGATGATTGATAATAAAAGATGATTGGAGGAGAAAGATGATTGGCGATGGTATTATTATTAGTGAAAATGGTGGTTGGTGGGAATAATTCAATAATTTATTTGGAAGAAAAATTGGTAAATTAAATTACTATTTTTTATAGAATTATTTTTATAATTTTGATAAAATTATGAATATTAATCATAAAAGTTTGTATTAAATGACGATATTTTTGTTATTATATTAGCACGTAATAAAACAATAATTTTACTAAATCAAACAAAATTTACTATCATATAAAAAATTTTGATTTTTGAAAATTTAAAATATAAAAAATTGTTATTTCGTCAGAGTTTGACAGAAAAATAGTTAGTCAACTTTTATGGTCGTTCAACTTTTGAAGTAATTACGGAATTTTGGGATCTAAAGAGGCTATCTTACCACCTTTTCATCGCCAATGTTAAATTAATTTTTCTACTCAAGGTAAAAGTAATTTTATCATTATTAATTTTTTAAAAATAAACTGTTTTATATTAAATTCAGAAGTTTTAATATAACAATTTAATCTTTTAACAGGTTTGAAAACTTGAATTTATACCTTAAAACCTTAATTACTATTAAATCTCACTGGGTGATCAAACTATGTTGTTAAGACTAACGAGAAAGACAGTAGTTATAATATTCAGCCTTCTTGTCTTCATTTCGTTGTTTCAAGTGGCCACAATTTTTTGACTCATGGAAACAAGTTATTTATACTCAAACTCATTCATTTAATTATAAAGATCATTATCTGTTAAACCCCAGGCGAAGAACGAGACCGATGAACTTCAGATGAAGTTGCAGGAAAGGAAATGCATTAGCTGCATGAATCTGCTGTTAATGAACTTCAATACCTGAAATCAGAATGTAAAACTCTGCTTGAGGAGAAGGAATTCCTGACATGTTAAACCAAACTGACTTGTTAAAAAATTTTCTTCTATTTGCAATTTTATTTTCTTTGGCTGATAGTCGTGCCAACTTCTACTTGCTTTGAACCTGTATGATTAATGATCTATTTGCTTTCCTAAAAATTGGAATTATGAAGGAAGAAACGAGTGAAGAGGTTCAAGGAGCTGGGCAAAGACTTTGTGAGATTATTTTGTGTGACAGAAAAATTACATGTGATGCTGAAAGAAGATGGAGCCATAAAAGCTCTTCTGGAAATGGTGAAATCTGGGAATAATGATGTCGTTGCACAGATTGTCAGAGGATTGGCTAACTTTGCAAAATGTGAATCCCGAGGAACCTTTCATGGTTTGCTCTTGTACCGTATGATGAATGTCTCTCATTGCAGGATACAGAAAGGGTCAACTTTTAATGGACGATGGTGCTCTCCAATGGTTGATTTCCAACTCTAATATCAGCTCAGCTTCAACCTGGCGCCGTGTCGAGCTTGCCCTCTGTCATTTAGGACAAAACATAAAGTTGCTTTTACGGTTGACCCCTCTTTACCCAGGTATGGTCCAGTGAAGCCAGATTCTCTGGCCTCCGGCTGGCATTCTTCATCTCACTCAAGTCAACCATTGTTTTATGGGTTTTAATATTTCACAGTTCTGGCCTAAAAATCTATCTTTTATTCAATTATGGAATGATTTCTCTTTAATAAAAAGTGAAAAACGAATTTTTTTTTTTTTAAATAAAACCCATAACCAGACAATTTATTAATCTAATAGTAAACTTAATAAGGGAACTGAAATTCTTATGAAAATTAATATGGACGATTTACAAAGAATAATAATCAACATAAAGGAGTTCTTAATGGCATTTCAAACCCTTTCTCACCAACCTTCTTTCATTAAACAGACAACTCAACCTCTCAGTCCTAATAGAAGCCACACTGAAAAACAGGCATACAAAATTGATACTGCTGCACAAAAAAGAATAAATTGTGACCAGACACATCATGCCAATGGTTTATGACAAAAAAAAAATTTACCGCAGTGGGGTTGTAGGCAGCTACTATGACACGAAAAGGCTTCTGCATCCATCGTAGTGCCTGTTCGCTTATGATTCAATGAAGAAAACTATACATGCCAGCACACTATCCAAACCTAAATTACTAGGTGGTTTCAACACAAGAACAAATGCGCTCAAGTAAAGGCTAACGAGGTAAAATTTCTGATACTCTATCTAGTGCATCTGCCGGAATCTGCCTTCCGGGGACATTGACTTTTAGAAGATTGGCGTACCTGTCAGATAGAATAGAACTTGTTAACAGATAGCTGTTTGATATAAAGAAATTAGAATAAGATCAACAACCAAGTGGCTGCAACTAACTCTGTAGCGGTAAACAAGTTTTCATGCTCCATAATGAAGGCAAGCAAGGCCTAAAAACAGGCATAGAACACCAGTGTCAAATAGAAATACAAAGATTTTAAGACAGAAAAACGAAGTTTGATGACTTACCTCAAATGGCATATTTAATAGTTCATAATAAGTGCGGACATGATCTAATTTCTGTTGTACAGCTTCACTATCAATTGAGGGAATAGCTGCCAAGGCCTGCAAAATATTTGTGGAGGTTTCAATATCCTGCTGTTTGGTTCACTCAAATTATAATCATCAAGCTTGTGTTCCAGTTCTTCATGGATTAGCTTTGTGAAATACAGTAAAGTCACATTTAAGATTAAATCCAGACTTTTACAGATAGAACAGTTGATCAGGCAAGACCAATCCATGATGAGAAAGAGGCCTGCAACGGGCCTTAGCAAAGAACAGTAATGCAGTTCAACTTGTGCAAACTCTCATGTTACAACAGAAATAGTAAGCAATCAACAAGATACTTTCACATCCAAGTATATGCAAACCTTACATAACCGCGTTAAAAGCATATAAAGTTATTAACAAGAACCATGGAGTTTGATGCCATGTGAAAAAGTTTTTGAGAATATATAACATAGAAAAGAGAGAACCAACTGTACCTGCTCCATAGCAATTGAATTCCGACATATCTGCTGAACTCCAAAAAGGTTGATAGATTTCAAGTCGACTAAGGCCTAATAAAACATTGTCTCCAGTTAGAAGTTAAAATTGATAATACGATAGGGACTACATTTATTCAACAAAAACTAAAACTTCTAAACCAAGTTTTGTGAGGCAATAATCCATGCACACCTTTATGGATGCATTTGCTGCAATATTACAAATTCCACCAAATATGTAATTTCGCTTAGTTCCTGAGATAAAAGGGGCCATCTCTTCATCCCTACGTGTTATCTATGGGAAAGAAGAGAAAAGGATATGTAAGACTTGCTTCCAAAAGTTGAGCAAAAACATAGGCAAATTATGAAACCCACAACAAAAAATTACCTGTGCGGTAAGTGAAATAATGAACTCATCTGGTTCTTCTGCATCTTGGTCCTCCATATATTCCCGGCTCGTCATTTCCTGTTCGAACCACAATTTCCAGTCAGTTAAAAAATATCTTCATTTCATAATCATTCTGGAATATGGAGTAAAATATTCATTTACTGACAAACCTGCATATGAAAAATTGTCTCCAGCTGCATTTCTACACGTAAAACCTTAAGGCAATCAATTGCCAATTTTCTGTATTCATCTGCAAATGATAGCATATCTCTAGAAGGTGCACTGCTAGATCGAATATGATGCTGCTTGCTATTCTCTTCTACCTGATTTGATGCTCTTAGGGTTGTTTGTCCAAGCCTGTTCATTTAATGAAAAAGGCAATCCAAGTAAGCTCTTCAAAGTAATTTGCCAGTAACAAGTTTTTGAAGGAAAAAAAAATCTTTTACTAAAATTTGGTTCAACCAGAAATATTTGTTTCTTATTGTCATACAGCGATTAAGAATTTTCTTGCTAATAAAACTAGTCCACATATCCTTATTTTCTGTCAGTCAGGTTTTAACAAAGAAGACAATAAATTTATTATTGCAACTGACTTAAAAAAACTAACCTTTCAATTGATTCTGCAACATACTCCAATGAATCACTCAGGGATGCCAGCAAAATTAGTTTGTTATCATCACGAATTAGATTCTCCTGCAGAAGGGACACAAAAGGGGAACCAGTGCAGTGAACACACATTTCATGGAAAAATTCCATGTATTTCAAATAAGGTTGTATTTACCAGCATTGAAGAAAACAAACATATTATAAACAGGTAAGAAGACAATTATACATTAAGTATAGAAAAACAAACAGCACAAGAAATACCTGCTTGATTGGCCGCAAACTCAAGAAGAGTTCACTCAGTTCCGACTCAACCTCAAGAGCTTCAGCATCACTGCTATTATTTCCAGTACCCAACTGACCATGTGCATTTGGTAATAAAGTACTTGCTGGCTCAAGCCGCATCAATTTGTCAACATCATGCCTCCCAATAAGCATATAACTCTGCTTCTCAAGAACTGCCTGAGATATTAACAGGGCAATTTATGATTGCCAGAAGGTAATGACATAAACATTTACATAAAAGGAACCTATATTCTGATCAGATTTTTTATCTTTAATATTAATAAGAGATTACAAATTTATTTCAATCTTTTTGTATTTAACATATGAGATCATGCACTGGGAATTTATATTGTCTTAATGTACCATTTTTGCCACTATGGTATCTTAGCTTGATACTCCTATACATTATTTGATAGCAGCAATGGAAAAGACAAGGAAAAGATGAGGGGAGAGAGACATCAGCAGAGAGGTATAAAAACTTTTCCTTTCGCTAATCCCCTTCCTACCAAACATGGCATTGCAGTCTCTCTCCCCCTTCTCCCAATGTCTTAACTGTCCATACATATGAACTAAGAATATATGAACAGAAAAAATGCATACAAAATATTAGTTTACACAAAATGAATAACATGCAAATAGTATCATAAAATTAGATGCTAACGATGTCTAACTTCTAAGCATTGGGAAATCAGAAAGAGATAATTGTCATACCTCCATGTATGAAGTCCGGCATCTTTCATACGTTCTCTCCAAGAAAGTTTGTACATACTTCACAAGGTCTGCTGCAAATTTGGGCATTGCTTGAGCCCAGCCAAGCACCTGGTGCAGACAATAATTGAAAATTACATATGGTTGATAAGAAAAGTTACTATTCCAAAGCTTGGCCACTCTCATAATTCATAGTTTTTTTATGAACAAACTACAATTTGTGATGCATGATTAGAATATTTATATAGTATATTACTGTAAAAAAATGTTATATGTAAATTATTCAATCAGTTTTCAAACAATATACAATACCACATCAAAATTAGTGAACTATACAATGATCATAAATTAACGAAAACTAAATAATTAAACAAACTGAATCTTTCATGAACAAAAGGCTAAGAATTTATTCAATCAAATAAAGCTATAAATAAAGGATATTTTGGACATAAATGCTTATCAAAAGTAGATACAGGGACACAGACAAAGAATGGGAAAGAGAAAAAAAATAGAAAATGTCTAAACAAGATGGCGAAGGTTGCTAAGTAACAAGAAGATTTTTTTTTATATCTATCAATCTCAAGCTTCTTATTAAAAACAATTAATTATAATTTAGACACAGCACATTTAGAAAGTTGCACATATATTTTAATTAAAAATTCCACCAAAAACAGAAACTCAAGAATATTGTTAAGCAGAGATTAAATCATGTATAACTTCTAACTTTCCATACTGGCTACTATATTGCACATGTATTGAAGCGGAAAGAATTGCATCTTCAGTTAAATCAAGAAATATATAATAACATGCCTCTTTTGCTAAGAAATCGATTGCCAAAAGCCCCTGTAAGACAGGCCGACCCTTCTCAATTGATGAAACATAAGTAGTGCCAGTATGCGCTCGTGGCCGAAACGCAGCTGGACCTGCAAGAATGCTTCTCATAATCATTATTCCACATAGCAGAAAAGAAAAAGAGCCAAAGAACTAATCACCGTGTATCTCACAGTAACAGACAAAGTTCAATAACTTCAGCTAACAAGTGTAATCACATAGGTGGTAACTTAGAGGATATTTCTTTTTTTTCAAATGTGTAAAATGAACATGTGGCTATGACCACAGTTCATTGTTGATATATAGAAGTAGACTTTAAACAGGCCTAAACTGAAAAACAATAATCTCTGCTATAATAGAGTCCTTGTGTAGCTTTACTTTTTACTGACTAGTATCCTTTTTTCCCAGACATATATGAATTATTTTCAAATGGCTACTGTGCAAGTTATAACTGGATTAAGCACTAACACTTAAGTGCCACAACCAAATGACCTCAAACTTTATACCGACAAAGACAATGACACCTCAAAGCTGATAACACAACAATACAGTAAAAAATGCATCCTCCAAAACAAATGAATTACAGATTATATGATGAAGGCACTCTAGCTACAAGTTAACAAGAATAGTGGTTAAAGAGAGGTTAGACATCCTAATGAGTTTTGAATATGGCTCATGGAACTTGCTTGATATGGCTTGCTGAACGCCTTTCCGATAATCTACAAACATAGTTGGCAAGAAATGGTCCTTCACAAAATTCTCAACAAATGCTAGCAATCCATCATTCCTGCAGTTTAAGAAACAAACAAATATAAAAATCAAAGCAACACAAAACATGACGAGTAATCCCAACATGGTTGTAATCTAACTAGATCTAAAAATAAACACATTCAAATATTCACCAGAAAACCATACAGAAAGGAAATTAAGAAACCAAAATTTTCAATGCAAACAGTATGTTGCGGATATCATATGCCTCTGAAATATACAAGCAACATCATTTTCTCACACAAGCCTATCAATACTACACATTGATGTTCCTTTTTGGATACAAGGAATATATATTCATGTTCATCTTGATTCTCTACCATCCACTTTAAATTTCAGCCACGGCAAAGGTGAGATATAAAAGATGAAAGACAAAGAGTAAGAGAAACTTTCACAGCCTAGCTGGTCTCCAACCATTCATATTGTTGAATTGCTCCTGGAAAATTAATTTTACATCCACACACATCATTTGGCTTTTTTAAGGACATGTGAACAAACTTTGTTTTTAAGAAGAATCATGGTACAAGGTGAACCATCAGTCCGTACATTATTGAGCTTGAAAATGGCATGATGGTTTCAGACTTACCCAAGCTGGGAATACTTTTTTGGCAGCATCGAAGCAATTTTATCCGTAAACTGCAGTGCACATAAGATCAGAAATTACTAAATAGAAAACCAAAGCTTAACAGGCAATATATCATGTTTGGAAGCATAAACCTAAGTTCCAAACCTGAAGAATGGGCCGATATATTGATGCTGCTAGGTATATGCCTTGTTCAGGCAAGATCGCTGCAGTCCCATAACCCTCCTGTAACACATTGGGACCCCTCCTACTCCATCCTTGGCGAATGAGATCCACTCCTGGATAATGTATGCACAGAATACCATAGATGTTAAGAACTAGTCCTTAAGGCAGCTTATCAAAATTTAAAATAAGGAATAAAATTTTTAAAAGAATAGTGAAACAGAATTACTAAATTGACTGCAGAAAGAGAGTGCATATATATAATGCATATAGCAGAGAGGGAAAAGTTAAATAAAAAGTGTCTATGTTAAAATGTTCTTACAGAAAGAAAGAAAAAAAACACAATGAAATCACTTATGATTTAATACATATATTTTTTTATATAAGTATCCCTCAAGACTACAATATCTTTTGGGTTATTGGCTAAATAAAAATGTACAACCTATAAATCTCTACATACAACAAGGGAGATTCCATTCACAATAATTTCAGATTTTAATTTGAAAGTTTCCCATATTTAGATAAGGTTTGTTCATGCTGTAAACCAATGTATAATCTAGACATAAAATAGCATACTAATCCAATTCATGATTAACTCATGTATCACATTGGGGCCACATACTATGGCACATGTATAGCCATATATATTGCATGTTACTTCAACCAAGTATTATCATAAACTTACCATCCATCCATAATATAAGCACCAGTGCAAGGAGCCTAACAAAATTCAAATAAACCAGGAAAAAAGGATTTCCAAAATAACCACAACTCACAGAAAAAGGAAATATAATTTTACATTATTTTGCATACCCTGGTTAGCAATTGATATAGTGGCATCTGTGAAGCGAAAAGCAAATGTAAGGCCATCTTCTGATCCATCCCTGTAAGCCATTACTGTCAGTATCTGATGACTGTGTAGCTATACTAAGCAAAGAGGGATCAGACAAGACAGTGAGAGACGCATCAAGCCGGAGCTTGATACAGTGTATAATATCTTACATGTATAATATATCACAAAACAAAACCATGTGAGAAGATGTGCTGCTTTCTAACACTACTGGCTAGAATACCAAATAACAGTTTTGACAATCATTTGTAATGATATTTATTACAGAGCTGTATATGAAAAAAAAAATTTAAGTTTTATTGGGTCAATCACAAGTGCCTTTCACTTCAACCTAGGAACTCATCTAGGCACTAAGGTGAGAAAAGCATTAAAGTTACAGTTAATTCAGGGTTCAAAGGCACTCTTTGGTATGTCACTTAGCCTAAGCACCTAGTTCACCATCTTAATGTTATATTGCCCCTAATATTTTTAAGGACTAGATAAACAGCCACCAAACTAGCTCTTCTCTGACAACACATAAATTTCTACCACAACATAACACCACCAGATAAAGATATTCATGATGTCTACCAAACAACTGCACTTCATTAATGTGTCAACATCATAATCACCACATTTACCACCATATTATATTATGAAAATCCTTTCTTTCTGACCATCACTAAAAGTTTCAACTTCACCTTTAACAACATAAATCAGCCTGAGATCTCAAGAATCTAGCAAAATCCACGCTGCTGAAACTCTGGGTTCTTCCCTAGACAATATTCCACATATTTCTTTACACTTGATTGGCAAGAGCGTATGAATTAGGAGATTGGAACATAAAAGAACCTCATGTTGACAGGTAAAGAAAATGGCATCATCAACAAAAATGATATATCAATGAAAATGATACCATAGTCTTATCATATAAAAAAAAAAAAGATTATGAGACTATAGGCACTTGCCTTTTTTCTTTGGAAGGAGATTTACTAGCAAGCCTAGCTGTTTGCACAGCAGCATCTGCAGATGCTGCCTCAGGAGTTGCTCTCAAAATCTCACATATGAGTTGTTGGCATTCACTCTTTTCCACAAAATGCACACACAAGAAATAGATATGTTAAATAAGAAAATCGAAAGTCTTCAGGTTTAGCAGGAAATCAATATCAATGGTTTAGCAGGAGGACTACCTGTAAAACTGTCAATGAAAAGCCAATACTGTAACCACCAGTAATTGATGCTTCAGTGTCAGGGTTCCAGTTTACATCAGCTACAATTGACTTGGGTGTGTTTATGTCACGTTGGCTGGACTTGGATTCCAGAAGCTCTCCAACAACAACATGGTTTTCTGAAAATGCTATATTTAGTTTCACCATTTGAGAAGGGACACTAAAGCAAGTCAGTGCCTTACCAAATATTCTTTCGACAGTGTCCAAAATTGAATTGAGGAGCTCTTTTGCAGTAGTCTGTGCTTTTCCCAAGGGAGCCATCACTGGTGAGACAGGGCTGACTGCCAACAGAGTCCCAGCTAATGATATCCCATTCTGACGCTTGTGCTTCGGCAACTGATAATTTTCTAACTGTCCCTTCATAAAATGGAGACCTGTCATACCAGTTTGAGCGCCCTGACAGATACCTGACTTTGAGAAATTAATATGCTCTGCATGAGCTTTAATCTTTGATGTTATAATCTCATGAATTGTAGGCCGCAATCTTTGGCTGTTACAATATAAAATCAATAAATGTCTATGTTATCTCAAAAAACCAAGAACAAAAAGTAAAGAAAATGCAGAAATTTTGAAAGTAGAAATTCACATGGAACAGTAAATGAGAGGTGCTCCAAAATCAATTAAACACATGCAATTCCAAAGAAAAATCAGCTTTCTTTTGATCATTCAAGCACATATGAAATTAAGAAAAAGATTTATTAACATCCGTTGCTAGAGTTCCCCAGTTCAGTTCACACCCAACCACAATTATAAAGCATTTAAGCACATTCTGAGAAGAACAAATTGCACACAACATATCCGTAGATACTTACTGTACTTTTAGGTTTTGATCTTGCAGAAAAATGCATTTTCACAATGAACAAAGAGGAAATAAACAGTTCTAGCCCACAGTGTTTTAAAGACAAATTAACAAAAACAAAAACACAGTAATATGATTATAACACCATGATCTGCAGTTGACAAGACAGTCTAGTTATACCTCTATTGAGAAGCAGCACAACATGGTAGGTACACCCAAAATTTTAATACAAGATATAGAACAAAATGTCTGTAATTAATGATACACTAGATAGAACATAATCGAAGCATTATTTTCTTAAAAAATATTTCTTCACAGATCAATATGACAACATTAAAAACATGTCTATAAAAGCATTCCATACGTCAAAGGAGATTAAGAATAAAATTGGTACAGCACAGATGGAATTCGAGATCTGTCTGGATGCAAGGTAAAATTGCCTAACAATGCTCAAAATAAAAACACATGGTTCAGTCAGATAATTAACCATATAACAGCACCAGCAGCTGCAACTTTGCCAAGCATGCAAAGGCACTCCACCATGGTTTGCAAATACTTTATATGAAGTGGAGCATCACTCTTTCTCATTGCTTCCTAAATTCAAAAATGAAATACAGAACTTCAGCCTAGGGTTGAGAAACTTTGAGAGTGTCAATTTTATATGTAATTGAGTTCAACACTGTACATACAACAAATTCGTCTGGTGTAGAGTTTGAAAGCCATGCTGGAATTTGATGAGAGAGTATTTTCATGTCTTTAACATTTCCATCGCCACCATTGACCCTTGCCATATGACCATCTGAAGCAGCTTCATTATGAGGAGATCCCTCCTCATCATGACCATCGAATGTTGAACTGAAACACCAAGTTATGAATTTAATAAAAGAAAAGATAAATAATGCAAAAATAACAAATAAGATGAAATCAATCTTAAAATATCAAATAGGATGTGACTTCTAGCACATCCATCCATGAAAGCAGATAATGTTGGATTTTTGACCACGTGAATTTAACAAAAGAATTAATTCCATCTGAAAAATATTATCAAAATAAAAATAATTAAGTATAACAGTAAGGATATGGAAAAAGGAAATTCTGCAAGAGGCATATGAGTTCCAAACTGACCAATGATTAACAGGAAACAAGACGACCAGTTACAATTTTTTATCATTTTGAGGAACAATGGTTCAACAGGAATTTGATACCTTAAGTACATTATAACTTGTTAGGACTCATGTATATACCCATGAGAAGGAGAAACAGATGGCACAAGCACAGGACAGGACAAGTCTTATCCACACAAAAAAAATTGGGCAGGACCAGAGAGAGATGATGATGAACGTGGGATAAGTTGAGGACTGGCAGTTACAAAGAGGAATATAGGTTTGAGAGTAGAGAAAAGAGACAGGAAGGATTTTTAGAAGAAATGAATGGAAGGAGAGTGCTGGCCTCTCGAATGCCAAGCATAGTACTGTTTTTATTTCATTCCAGGTTTACTGTTACATTGTGGACACTGCTCACATCAATACAAATTACATATTTCCTAATGCATTTCTATGCTTATCTGTCTATTTTGGACTTGATTGGGAGCTGACAGGTTACAGGTTGCAGGTGCAGCTGTGCTGGGAATTGCATTGGGTGAGGATTGTGGAGCTTATTTATGTTCATTTATAGAGGACATAAAATGTGGAAAAATAAAAAATAAAATAAAAAAAGCAGGTTGCAACCAGATAAGAACAGAAGATAAATAAACAAATAAATAAAAGAAGAATAATTCTAAATGAGAATTGCCAAAACTCAGCCTCCATCAACAGAAACTGACCTATATGATCCATCTGCAAGTCCATGAGCGCCAAACTGGTTGTCACCTTTAAGCCTGGTTCTTCTAGAAAGAGACTGTGAATTGTTTGTTGTAAATGCAACAGCAACAGTAGTTGGAACTTCATCATCCATTTCATGCAAGTTTGGGGCAACGACACTGCAGGATATATTTTTCCTTAGGGAAAGAATAGTTCATAGAAGACATAGTTTGATAGAAATAACTCATGTTGTCATGCTAAAAACCCACAGTTCTTTGGATCGAACAATTAGATGTGCAGATCCATAAATTACATTTCCATTGATATGAATTTTCTTTTCAGTTCCAACAGAGAAAGTAAGAAAGTGGACTTATATGCTGTGGTTAATGCAATCTAAAACCAAAAGGCAAATTAGAATAGCATAAAATCATCACGTATATAGTTAGGAGGTTCAAATCAATTAATTAGGATTTTAGGACAAATAGCACAGTTAGAAGTTTGACCCCCAAGACGATTGCATACCTATATTCACCCTTATTATAAAGATGTACATGCAAATCCTCCAAAACTTTATAAAAAAGAGCTCCTCGCAACTTTGTCAATTCAGATCGAACATCTTGAAGAGCACCAACCTACACCATGGTAATCAGAACAAAGTAATGCACCAAAACATCTAAATATTCCATAATATATATATATATATATATAAAGGTTATTGACTTCAAAATCGAAGCCCAAAAAACAAAAGTATAAAGGTCTTTGAAGCTACCCCAACACTTTAAACCAACATCTGAAAAGATAAAGAATAAAATGGAGATTTATGGATTTTTATTGAAACTTGGATGCACAATAAATTACAACTTTTAAACCCACAAGCCATCAAATAAGAAATTGAACTTCAAAAATCCAAATACACAAGTTTCAAATGGGAAAAGCAAAGTTTCATCTCAAGACATCATAAAACCAACCGTTTGAAGGCCCTCTCGCTCCAGCATTATTGCTGATTGAAGATGCAATTGAACTGCAGCATAAAACTGCTTTTCTGCAATGAGCTTCTCAATACGAGCTGGAACCTAAGCCACATTTCAAAAGAAAGATCATAACAATCTTCTTCAAACACATACATACACAGCAAGTACAATTCCAGTACAATGGAAAGCTTCCTCTTGACTTAGTAAATAGTTCAAATACTAATAATGGTATAGTACAGTTTATGGCATGAACAAATTGAATCAAGTACTGATCAAGTAAGAAGAGAATAAAGCACACTTGTCTAAGCATGATATGGAAGGGAGTCAAGCATTTAAATCTTATCATTGACCAATCATGTGATTATCAGTGAATCAGATCCAAATACTGGAATTAGCAATAGACAAACCTTAGATATGCCTTCAATTTGATCTAAGAGTGAGATGATGTGCCGTAAGGTAACAGACCGATACCACAATTGATGTAACTGCTTATTGCGGGTCCCAAGACACTTCTTTGCCTCAGCCAAATCAACCTTTAACTCCTTGACACTTTCAGCAGACTCACTGAATAACCGCAATATCTGAAGGAAGAGAAAGGATTGATAAAAATTTAAATGAAAGTGCCAACTCTAATTATCATAAAGACAGGGACAAAAGAGAAAGCAGACACCTAAGAGCATAGCACATAAGGAGAGCATTTCAGCAATCAAGAACTGATTTTAGTTTTGATTATAACTTTAGATATTAGCACCCAATCCCTAATAATAAAAAAAATCATTTATAAATTAATGGGACCCATAAGACCACCTGGATAGGTATCCTAAATGCAATCAGGGCTGCATATCGTAATTTGTGTTTCATTCTGAAGTAAACTGCTGGCTAAACCTTCTTCAAAGCCTTTACACTGGGTCATATTATTTGTTATGCTTCTTTCGCAAAGAAGAAAAAATATGGGTGCTCTTAGGAGTTCATCAGTACTAATAATAACTATAATAACAGGTTCCAAAATTATATCAAATCCTAATGAATAATGCCTCCCAACAAAGAGGTCCAAAATTTAGGTCAGATCCTAATGATCTTGTAGCAAAATGATAAGATTCAGGTTAAATGTGATAAGCATTATCCACTTGAGCAAAAGATTTGAAAACCTGAATTTGTAGAGATGAACAAAAAATAGAAGCAATGATCAAAGTGCAGGGCCAATCTCATGAGAAAACTTGAAGGATTCCTTCACGAAGACTTAATTATTCAAATCAATGGAGGAGATATAAACTATAAAGAAACCTGTGAATAATTCTGAATTGCTTTGTTGAACCCACTGTGATAAGCATGGACCACTTCATCCACTACCTCCTCAATAACATCATTTTGGTCTTTTAGAACTTGAACTTCCCCTTCACGATCCTTTGATGTTAAAATATGGACTACATGAGGTAAAGAATCAAAACGTGCAGCAACCCAACTCTCATTTATTCTCGCAATCTCTTCCCTTAAATACTGCAGTTATCACAAGACCACAAAATTTGAGAAAGGAATGCATATTAATATTAAAATATGCAAAATGTAGCTAATGAAAGATGCTTAATTTAGATTAAAAGAAAACTAAAAAAATATCACTTCAGATTTCATCAGTTTTTGACAAAGCTTAACTACAACTGTTCCCTCTGCTTGTGACAAAGCTTCGCTAAAAAATAATCAAAGATAACTTACATGTTTAAAATACCAAACAAGATATAAACAAAAATCTGATAATAAAAAATGGAAAATTACTGCTTTCTCAGCACTAATCGGCAATCCATCAAATATCCCCATTTTGAGTTTTTCACTTCAGCGAACGTTGGAGAAATGCAAAGAGTCTGATCAACTCATCGCAAAGCTTCAATTCCAACTGAGAAAATAAATAAATAAAAAACAGCGGCCTCATAAGCTAATTGAAGCGTAACGAAATCAAAACCAATAAAATAATAATCTAGCATTAGATACAACTAAAACCGACAGCGAACTCATTGAATTGAGATGAATTTCTTCTATTCTAAAATAAACACAACAAGAAGCACGAAATTCACAATTTTATTTCCCAACCTTTCTCTCGGCAACGAAACGGAAAGCATAATTGAACAAAAAAATCGAAACCAGACAACAAGAAACAAACTGATTAATACTGTAAACGAATCGTGACTTGAGAGAAAACAAAACTAACACGAAACTCACAGCTAACTAGATCAAAAACCTCGAAATTAAAGTATTTACCGTGAGTTTGAAGTTCTCACACGAATTAAATTTACGAAAAAAGCGAATAAATGGAGCCGAGACTTCGATTCGGAAAACCGAGTGGAGTGCTTAGAGATACCTGTGTCGTTATGATTCGATTACTGCATTTTGAAGACAAGAGTTCGTGTGAACAGAGATCTCTTTTGAAGAAAACGAAGAAAAATTAAAAGCTCGCTGCAGACAACCAGGAAAGGGAGCTAAATCTGGAGCTATCAGACTCGGTAAAATTAAGAAATGGAGCATCCAAATTGGACGGGCGGATCATCCATAAAACTTTCATAGATATAAAAATAACCAAACTAATTTTCCCACTCAAGATTTCCTTAAATAGCCAAATCTCACCCACGAAATTTTAAAAAACCAATCACCCACCCTTCATTAAAGTCAGAGATGTGTTTTTATCTTTTTAAATAAAAATTAAAAATAAATAATATTAAAATAAATTTTAATATAAAACAATATTGAAATAATAATAAAAATATGATAAATTAATAAAAAAATTTAAAATAAAATAAAACTCTAAAATAAATACACTACTATCAACAGCATCACAGATGATGTGGTTGTCGTTTACCTAACCAAATGATTAAAAACGATCATTTAGTTTCATTAACAACCAGATATAATTATTTTTGTCATCTTAAACGATCAAAAATTACTGATTTCAAATATGTCACCAATTTTTGACTTTCTCTAATAATGGAAGCAGCCCATATTTTCTTGGCCACCTTTGCTATAGAGGAAATCAAATATGACACCAATAAAACTAGATAACCGTTTTCTAACATCTGATTATATTAACGATAATCACTATTATCAATTGATTGTTTTTTAAAATTTTTATTTTATTTTAAATTTATTATTATTATTTTATATTAAATTTTATTTTAATATTAATATTATTTATTTTTTAAAAAAATATTTTGATTTTTCAAACAATAAAAGTGTGTATTCAATTTTTAAGACTTTATGAGCCAGACTTCGGTATTTAAAGAAACCTTGGGTGTTTGGCCAACAAAAATTCAAAAATTCCTCTGTACTCTCAGTGCATTTAGGGGATGTTTGCTCGTGGAATAAAACTCTGTTAATCCATTTTTTATAACTATTACCATCTATTTTTTATTAATGAATGTGGCAGGCAAGAATAGGTAAAGTGATTACCAAAAGTATTAAGAGATTAACAAATTACTGTTAATTTTGTTATAATTGTATTATTATTTATTAAAATTTTTGAATAGAATTATTTTTATTTTCATATATTTCTAATAATTTTAAAATAATAATTATATGTTAAAATGTAAATTATAAATTTTTAAAAATTATAAGTGTTAATAAAATTTTAAAAATTTTTGTAAAATGAAAAAAAAGTTTGAAATGTTTTAAAAATTTTTAAATTTTAGCATATCCTAATAGTTTAAAAAATAATAATTACAATTTAAAAAACAAAACAAATTAAATTAAAAAAGTACATGTTATATAATTATATATTTAAGAGTAAATTATAAAATTTAGAAATTCTTAAGTTGTTGATGAAGTTTTGAGGGAGTTTTAAATTTTGAACAAGATTTAGGGTGTTTTAAAACTTTTTAAAAATTTTTATATACCCCCAACAATTGAAAAATGATAATTACAACCGAAAAAAGGTAAATGTTATTTTTATAAAATTTACAAATTTTAAGAGTGTTAAAAAATTTAAAGGTTTTTTTAAATTTAAAAAGAATTTGTAGTGCTCTAAACATTTTTTAAATTTTAATATGTTCTGAATAATTTTAAAAATAATAATTATACTTTAAAAAGATAATTAATTAATACTATAAAAATAATCTTGTAAACTATTATAATTATTATAATAATATATAATTAAAATAATTAATTAAAATATAATATTTCAATATTCTTTTATTATTATTAACCACATATAATAATTATTTATGTTTTTAATTTTATGAATACATTATTTTAGTAGTAATAGTTTATTTTTAATAATTAAATATTACTCAAACCAAACACATATTTAATTGGATAAATTGTTATTACAAAAACAAAAAATAAATATTATAAATTAATTATATATTTAAAGTAAATTAATGTGTACACAATTATTGTTTGGTTTGTAATAATAAAAACATATTAATATATTATTTTTTATTCAAATTTTTTAATATATTTAAATTTATTAAAGTTTAAGTAAAATTGTAACAAATTTAATCTTTATTTTATAATTTTTTTATACCTAATATGAATTACCTAAATAATCAAGTCAGTTGACATCAATAACAGAATATATATTATCAAAATAATCATTTATTATTTTAAATCAAACATATTATTAATGTTCCAAACAAATAAAAAAATAATAAATAATTTTTTTAAAAATGTGTCTATGATTTTAACCCATACATTAGGAGTTAATAGTGAGGGTGTGTTTTTTGATAAATAAAATTTGATATTTTGTTTGGAAATGGATAAATGTTATTAGTATTATCATACTTACTGTTAAATCAAAAGCACTTAACCATATAATATATAGTTTTATTGATTTTTTAATACACAAAATACAAATTTTTAATAGTATTTTATTAATTGCTAATTTAGGTTTTATAATAAATATTAAGAGAGAATTTCTGATATAATCTATATCCTGAGAAGTTTCATATATGAATTTGTGTTTTTTTCGATGATATTTTAAAAATGAATTTTAGGAGGCGGTTTTTTTCTTTTTTTGTTTTCTCATCATTCGATTAGTTCGTTTTATATTTTTAAGGTGAAAAGTATTATTTGAAAACAAAGAAGATGAATACGAGGATCCCATATGGGCCTACGTAACTCAACCACTGAAGGTCGGCTCGGGTTACTGTGATCGATGCAGACTTCGGACTGGGTAGTCGGTACTCGTGCATAATTAAAATTTTATTACTAGCCAAACGCTCCCTAGATCCTCTATTACACCACCACGACAGCCACCGCTCCATACACGGCGTAACCGAACTAGTTATGGAGCCACCGCCCTTAGATGAATTCTCTCAATTTCCTCCTCTTCACCTCCAATTCTTCGAACCTCCACCTAATCCTAGCCCGACCCCGGCCCCGGCACCGGCAATAGCCCCTGCCCTTGAGCCACCGGGTCCACCTCCACCCGCTTATCCGGACCAACTTCTATCCTTCCCGGTCCCAAGAAAACGACGCCGTCGTAGGTCTCAACCCAACCGCAGTGCTTTCACGGTGTCGTTTCATTTGCCTAATTTTCCCACCACCAGCTTACCTCCAAACAAATTTCAAGTTCCTGAGTCCGATTCTAACGCCGATGCTAACTCTTTACCCAAAAAGACCCCGGACATCGGCGAGGAAATTATAGTAATCAACAAGGAGTCAACTTCCGAGGCATTAACGGCGTTGACGTCTGGATTTCCGGCCGATTCGCTAACCGAGGAGGAGATTGATTTCGGAGTCTGCCGCGTGGTCGGTGGAATCGAGCAGGTGAATTACATTTTAGTTCGTAATCATATTATATCGAAATGGCGTGAAAATGTGTCTCGATGGGTGAGTAAAGAAATGTTTGTTGATTCTGTGCCTAAACATTGTCAATCTCTGTTAGATTCAGCGTATAATTATTTGGTTTCTTATGGATATATAAACTTTGGAGTTGCGCCAGAGATTATGGAGAAGATTCCGGCTGAGCCGAGTAGTAGTAAATTGAGAGTTATAATTGTTGGTGCTGGCTTCTCGGGTCTGGCTGCAGCTCGACAGTTGTTGAGGTTAGGGTTTAGGGTCACGGTTTTAGAAGGTAGGAAGAGGGCAGGCGGGCGAGTTTACACAAAGAAAATGGAAGGAGGAGAAGGGAATAAAGTGAATGCATCGGCTGATTTAGGAGGGAGTGTATTGACTGGGACATCGGGGAATCCTTTAGGGATTTTGGCTAAGCAGTTAGGTTGCTGGTTTCACAAGGTTAGAGATAAGTGTCCTCTTTACAGGCTGGATGGGAAGCCAGTGGATCAGGAGATGGATATGCAGGTGGAGGCTGATTTTAATCAACTGTTGGATAAAGCAAGTAGGTTGAGGCAGTTGATGGGGGACGTTGCAATGGATGTATCACTTGGGGCTGCTTTAGAGACCTTTTGGAAAGTTGGTGGGGATAGTGTGAATTTAGAGGCAATGAGTTTGTTTAATTGGCATTTGGCAAATTTGGAATATGCTAATGCAAGCTTGCTTTCTAAGCTTTCTTTAGCATTTTGGGACCAGGATGATCCTTATGATATGGGAGGCGATCATTGTTTTTTGCCCGGAGGGAATGGTAGGTTGGTTCAGGCTTTGGTTGAGAATGTGCCAATATTGTATGAGAGAACCGTAAATACTATTAGATATGGTAGTGATGGGGTTCAAGTAATTGCCGGGAGTCAGATGTTTGAGGGTGATATGGTTTTGTGTACTGTTCCCCTTGGGGTTTTGAAAAGTGGTTCAATCAAATTTATTCCAGAGTTGCCTCAGAGGAAGCTTGATGCAATTAAGAGATTGGGGTATGGGTTGTTAAATAAGGTTGCAATGCTCTTCCCATATGTGTTTTGGGGAACCGATCTTGATACATTTGGACATCTGACTGATATTTCAAGTTCTCGAGGGGAATTCTTTCTGTTTTACAGCTATGCAACAGTTGCTGGCGGTCCTCTCTTGCTTGCTTTAGTTGCAGGAGAGGCTGCTCATAGTTTTGAGAGCATGCCACCTACTGATGCTGTGACCAAAGTTCTTCAAATTCTCAAAGGTGATTTTCCCATCTCCAAAGTTTCTCATATGTCAATTTGTGTTTTGTCTCCTGTTTGTTTGTCTTTGTGTCTGTGTCTGTGAGTCTTGCATGGATTCCGTGCATGTGTGTGTGTGTGCGTGTGTGTGTGTGTGTGTACGGTGTGCGCACATGCATTCAAGAAAAGGTAACCTTATTTTGTACTCCCTGTTAGCAAGAAATGCGTGTCAGTCACTCATATGGTTTGTGTGAAGGAGTAAACTGTGTGTTTGTGAATTTCCTTGCTAATCAGATGACTGTAGCATATACCCAATGATTATGCAGATTTTGGTATAAAAATCATACAAAAAGACTTAATATTGGTGCTCATATTGAAGAAATCATACAAACAAACACAGCTGCTAAAGAGGAGCTGTTCTTTCTCGATGTAGATGTGAATTTTGTAGCTGAATTTTACTTGGATTAATTACTATGACAACTGTGGGCATAAATGTATGCAGGTATATATGAACCACAAGGAATAAATGTCCCAGAGCCAATCCAAACTGTCTGCACAAGATGGGGTAGTGATCCTTTTAGCCTAGGTTCATATTCTAATGTTGCAGTAGGGGCATCTGGAGATGATTATGATATAATGGCAGAAAGTGTGGGGGATGGACGACTCTTCTTTGCTGGGGAGGCCACCACTAGACGATACCCTGCAACTATGCATGGAGCTTTTCTTACTGGGCTTAGGGAAGCCGCAAACATGTCTCACTATGCTAAGGCTCGAGCCCTGAGGATGAGAGTCGGCAGAAACCCATCAAAGAATTCTCATACTTGTGCTTCTTTACTGGCAGATCTGTTCAGGGAACCTGATTTAGAATTTGGGAGTTTTTCTGTTATTTTCAGTCAGAAGACTGCTGATGCAAAGTCAGCGGCTATTTTAAGGGTGACATTTAATGAGCCTCGAAAGAAAAATCATGAAGGATCAAAACCAGATCAGCAGCATTCAAATAAAGTGCTTTTTGAGCAGCTTCAGGCACACTTCAATCAGGAACAACAGCTTCATGTTTACACTTTATTAACGAGGCAACAGGTGCTTGATCTGAGAGAGGTCAGAGGAGGTGATGACATGAGGTTGAACTATCTCTGTGAAAAGTTGGGAGTGAAGCTGGTGGGGAGAAAAGGTTTGGGATCTACTGCTGACTCGGTCATTGCTTCCATAAAAGCTGAGAGAGTTATTCGCAAAACTTCTTCAACTTCGGTTTTAAAACCTGGTGAGCAACCTTTAATCTTTCTCTTCTTTCCCTCTGTCAGTGACATGCTGTTGTTAGAGCTTTTAATGACATTTATGTCCTTTGAGAAGGTATTTTGAAGCAGAGAACTGGCACTTTGAAGCAAAAAGTGGTCAAGTATGAACTGAGGTCTCGATATAATTGTTTCTATATCATCTAATGTTGAATAACCGTCTTACTAATTATAAAATCCATCTTTTAATAAATTTTTAGAAAGGGCAAAACAATGAGCAATGGCAAGGAGTCGGCTCTTCTTAGTTCCAAGACAGTGAATGCTAATGTTTCAGAGGAACTTAAGATTACAAATCAAGTGCCTAGTGATGCTTCTGGTTCAGGTATGCAACAAGGTTTGTTTATTTTGTTCTTATGTCTTCTTTTTTGTGTTTAGTTATTTAGTTGAAAAGAATGCTAATATCTTCTCCTAAAGCATTTAATTGACCCAAGGCTGCTTAACTTGCACTCTCAACACTGTAAGTGAAATAAATGAGTCATGTTTTTATATGGCCAAGTTTACCTTGCTTATCAATGTTGAAACATTACGTCAAACTTTTATGACACAAATTGACTCAGTATTTAGTTTTGTTAGGGCAAGGTGTAACATATTAAAGCAATGATCAGATGGTCTCTTTTGTCAAGAGGTGAGAGGTCAAACCACTGTAAACTCACTTAAAAGTGGATTCAAAGAGTTCTTGTGGAAGTGGCAAAATGTCATAAGCTAACGCTCTTCTGTTAATCACCTTATGGAAATTTTAGAAATCCCTATAGTTCAGTGAGCCTGGTTCTTCCCACTTGCAGAAGCACAAAACAATTGATTCGGGCCTCTATATTGATAAGCTAAATATCAAATATCTACCCAAAGAAATCCCCCTTTCGATTTAGAAAAAGATGTTATTATGGTTCATCACTATTTGCCTCTCCACCGTACATGAATTACAAAGGATGGTATCTCAGCCACCTGATTTGACTGTGGATGCCAACAAATCATTAAGCTGGTGGCCACGGCTGATTGCTTAGTGGACAAACAGGTAGTTTCTGGACCAAGGTTTTTCTATAAGAAGTGAACAAGAGTTGAGCCTTGATCCTTCTCAAGTTCATTGTACGCCAGTTTGTTTTAAATGGTGGCCCATGTGGATCTGGGCCTCTGGCAAAGTGGGAAGGAATTTGAACATGGCTTCAAGTTTCTGATTACCGTCAGCAATTAGGAGGATGAAGACTGTCGGCCTGTTGATCTACATCCTGCAATGCAGTGACTGCTGCATCGCTTTGGATTTATCGAGGCTCTAGTGTTGAAATCTTGTGCCCATCACTGTGTGACTTAAGCGCCTAATTGGCAGACGTCAAAGATTTGTGAAGGCTCCCACGTCCAAATTGGCAAGGTGCGGCTTGAGCTCAGAAAAAGCTAGTCTCTGGCAGCTTATGGATTTTATTTTCTGCAGTTGACAAAATATTATTATTTCATGGTCTGCACCTTATATTTTGTTGCTAATGATGAGAAATCTGTGTAAATAAATTCCAATTGTTAAATTAAACAAGCATGATTGAGATGCTTTTCTTTTAAATACCGGCACCCTGTTTTGATATGATTCTTCTTCTGTAAGATTCCACTTGAGATTTCACATGTTATTGCAATTTAGGCATATTATGCATGCCAATCAAATTGCTGTCTAGAAACCCAGTTTTTTTTTTTTTTTTTCGGAATACCAATCTCCAAATTTATTAACTTATTTTGCGATTTGACGTCCACCACAACAGCAGATTGCACGCATATCGAAGTAGGTTAAGTGAAGTGAGACAAGGACAAAATGAGCCAAAAGGAAATAAAGTTGCAATTAGCTAGCGATTAGACAAAGACACCGAGCCTGTGGCCAAAAGTAAATCCTTTCTGCCTTAGACATCAGTTGCTTGTTTAAAGACGTCCGAGTTACATTCAGCGCTTCCCAACCATTCCTCAAGTTTGGCTTCTTTATCAGCTTTAAAATCGTGGTAATTTTCTGACAAGGTCAATAAATTTTGGGGCAATATGTTGACATCATCAGCTTTTACCTCCTTTCCTTCTACTTTTTGATTGAGATATTCTGCAACCTGACCTGACAGAGGCAGTTCATCCAATTCTGTATCTGCCCGGGAAGAACTTGTACCGGCAGAGGCAACTGATGTTGGTGGAGTGGGATAGGACAATCGTTTCTCACCCTGTGCTAAGCTGGGATCTTTTGGATCAAGTTGTGGCCACTTGAAATTATTGGCCTTTTGTTTTGCTGACTTGAATACATTAGTAAAATAATTGGTTTTCAGTTCATCATCTGGATGGGTAGGAACTGAGCCACGGCCCCAACTGACTCCGCCCCAGGAGCTAGTACTTCCCATCTGGAAACTGAATGTTCGTTTATGGACAAAACCTTTCTTCGGTTGTGATGATGAAATAACTGCAAGAGATTTTCTGATGTCTTTCATCATATCATCAGCTATAGAGAAACCACATTCTTTCATTGAACTCACCATAGTGATGGAATCCTCCAAATCTTCAGTGTGCAAACTTGTTTCATGAGACTTCTTCACAACATTGTTCTTGATATTAACAAGGTTGGGTACTGCATTTTGAGTGTGTTGTTGCATATAGAAGAGCCCTACAGAGGGCTCATTTGCCAAGTGTTTAATCATCTCTGCCAAGTTTTCAGTTATCTCCACAAAGCCATCAACAGTGGAGAATCCATGCATCTTCCTGAGGTGAGTGGCAGTTCATCACTGATTTGTCCAAAATAACAAAGAAAGATGCATATCAGAGAAGAAGAAAGAGATGGTTAAATGGAACATAAAAAGGAACATTCTTCAATGTAAAAATTCGTCGAGTAATTTTCTGATTCATCACCAATTAATTACAATGAATCACCACAACTAACTTGTCACAAAATGTAACAAACATATGATCTTGTCCCGACACAAAAAGCAGAAAACATCACTCTAAATCATTCTAATTAAGAAAATGGCTTCCCTGCACCTGGCAAGAAGTCTATTAATCTGAAAAAAAAAATAAAAATTAACCTCATAGTTTAAAATGATTATATACGATAAATCAATGGGTAGCACAGTATAGTTCAACAACTGATCTGGAAAACTGGAAAGAAAATTAACATGTTTGGTTCCCATTTAGAAATGGACTTACCACACACCTCATATCTTCTTTTGCAATTAGATTAATGCAATGCACAAAATGCACAGTCCAACGCTATCATGGGCAAATAAAGTATCATCTGACAGTTTCATTCTCTTACCACCATTTTATGTACTAGATGCAGAAGAAAAGTTCATAAGAACTTAAAATAACACTTGGTTGATTGATATTAGCTTTACAAACTTCCCCAGGCTCAGAAATCAATAACGTCATAGCTCATGGGGTATTAACTCAGCCAACCATCACTATAACAGATTTAGTATCATTAGCTTCAACATTCACTTTGGATATTTCTTCAATTTGAGCATGAGAATATAGAGGTCTGATTTAACTTCAATATTTCAGTTGTTTTTTCCATGGCTAGAAGCAACTGAGAGACAGGATATCAACCACAACCTAACCATGCATATACTAGTTTCAGCAACAACCAGCTCCAACCTGAATGGCAAACAAAGAGCCAGATTTGCAAGGCTTGACACAAATCAACAAAACTTCATCCCCGTCTAAGTGGTTGAGGAAGAGATTACCGGATTCCACACTTTTTTTTTTATAAGAAACCATTGAAAATTATAGAGAAGGCTGCCCATAGTATATGTAGACAGGGTATGAGTCAAGATGCCAAAAACCAAAATGGAAAAAAAAACCTAAAAATACAGGACACAAAAAAAATAAAATAAAGAAAGTCCTGAAAGTGAAATCAACAAGAGCCTTAAAACTATTTGCCTGCCTCGTTTTAGTTAAGAAGAAGCAAGAAAAAAGGAGCACCTTTTGATTTCTTACTCACATGACATGAACATTAAAGAAAATCTAGACAAAACATAAAACGCTGGTGATAGGAAAATGCCAATGCAATTGTCAATATCCTCCTAGCTACAACATCAAGCATCTTAATTTAATTTCCTAAGTTGGCACACGGTTCTTCAATCCCTATCAGATGCTGGAAATATCTTATTTGAACATAACTGTTTTTGAACCACCAAAGGACCATAAATTGCGATAATCTTAACCTAAATAAAGAGAACTCAACACAGCCCTCTTCACCACAAACATTTCTTTCCACAAGAATTCTTCAACAGACGCAAAAAGCAAGCATAGTCCAATACCGTCATAATAAAATCACGTAACAAGCAAAACCCATCACTCAAAATCATCAATTTACTCAAATTTGTAAATTGTAAGCACGTCAAACATAAAAAACTACAGTACAAAAAAGAAATTGAAATGAAAATCGCTAACAGAAAATTCCCTATCGGGTGCCTCTGTCTTTACCTTAGCGTTATCTTCTTTGTTACTGGGCTACGTCCGGGTGCTCTGAATCCATGCCCAGAAGCACATATCTTGTCTTTTGTCTCCGTTATTTTTTCCCTTACGATTTGGTTCAACAAAACCGGCCATTAATTTTTAAGCTTGGTATATATATATATATATATATATAAAAGAGCCAAATATATTTAAAAATAAGAGTAAATTCCGTTTTCTCACCCGAGTTTTGGCTATAAATATCATTATTCGATCTAAAATCAAAGTTTATTTGTTATCAGATTTCATTTTAGTTAATTCCAAGTGAACAAAGGGTGAACAGAGACATTCATGAGTTATATGTGCTTAAAACCTTTCAAATTGTGTGAATCTGTCATCTGTATTTGAGGTAAAGAGGGGTCTTCTTCTGCTAGTTATGAACATAACCTCGAATATTTGTCCATCTCTCAAATGGCAAAACAAAGCTCACACCAATGTCAACAAGAGGTGAGTTACCTGCGAACATCTTTTGCTTAGGACTCACAACCTTAGTACGAGATGAATTACCTGAAATACTTAAATACCTGTCAATCAGAAAGCCCTCAAATTTGGAGTCCAAAAGTGAAAGAAAAAAAACATGTAAGGTGAAAATATGATTTGGTTTTACTATTAAGAATTTAAGTCATATTTATTAGTGATAGATTTGAATTGAGATGAATTTAAGTTCAAAGGCAAATTTGATTAATTAAGACGGATTCATGAATTAACAAGTGATTTGAATTCGATTTTAGTTTGACTCATATTATAATTAAAATATATAATTTTTTATATTTTTAATAGTGAATGGATAAGTGTTTATTTATAAGTTTTTTCTTAATAATTAAAAAATTCAGATTGGATTTACGAGTTAAATTTGAATTCGAACCATACAAACTCATTTTGAATTTCATTGAATTAAACTAATAATCAAGTTTGAGTTGTATAGCCTGAACCCAATTCTAATATATTATATAAAATTATAAAAATAATATTTTGAAGCTTAAAACTAATGTTTAAGATTGAGCGAGGGGCGAGAAAATCAACTTCTCAAATTTAAGGTATGAGAATGTATTTCACGAAAGTTCAGGTGAGAAGGGAATTAATTTTTCATTTTGATTATTTTTTACTTTTATATTTTATCAAATAGACGCCTGGTAATTGAAAATTTATAACGCGAGAGTTTTCTGTCAGTCTCCCTATAAAAAAATGGCGAGAAACAAGGGGAAAAGAAACACCGACAGTGACGAAGACGATGAAACCTTCTACTACCGTTACGCATCCACCGCCGCCCCCTCATCATCTTCACAAGCCACATCCAATGGACCCCGCGTGAAATCCAAGGGCTCAAATAGTTTAGCCCCCTCCAAATCAACGGTCTACGTTTCGAACCTTGACTACTCCCTCACCAACTCCGACCTCCACCAGCTCTTCTCCACCTTCGGCATGATTGCTCGGGTCACCGTCCTCAAAGACCGCGCCACGCGCAAGTCACGTGGCGTCGCCTTTATCCAGTTCGTCACCATCCCCGACGCGCAGAACGCCGCGCGCGCGATGCACGGTAAGATCCTCAACGGCCGCACAGTCACCGCGAGCATCGCCACGGATAACGGGCGCGCGGCATCGTTCATAAAAAAGAGGGTTTATAAAGACAAGTCGAGGTGCTATGAGTGCGGGGTGGAGGGGCATTTGAGTTACGAGTGCCCGAAAAATCAGCTGGGGCCCAGAGAGCGGCCGGAGCCTAAGAAGGCGCGGCGGAGATATGACGGCGACGACAATGAGAATGAGAGTGCAATTGATTTTGACGATGGGAATTGGGCTTCGGTTGTGGACGATGGAGCCCAAGAGAGGTTGATTATGGGAAAGGAAGAGATTGAAGAGAAGAAGAAAGTAAAGAAAGTTAGTTACTTTAGTGATGAAAGTGGTGAAGATGATTAGTTTGAGGTAAAAAAAATTTATTTTAATAACAAATGCTTTAGTTTTAATTATGAAAGGTGTGATTTTAATTTTTTATTTCTTTGCTTTAATCCTGAGGAATAGAAGAATAGAAGAATAGAGAATTTCTATTTGTCTGCTGTTTGTGAATTGCTTCATCGAAGTAATTGCAGTACCCTGAAAATTCAACAGAAAACCTTCTCTTCTCCAAAATTTAGTGGGAAATACAGTAACCATATACATTCGAGGAGTTAATTTGAGTAAGATCTTGCTGATGTTCAGAACTTTTAACCTATTGCCATGCCTTTTAGCACTGAAACATTGGACTGAAGAGTCTGATGGATGGGAACCAAATTCTAGTTTTGGAGTCTAATCTTCCTCTGTGTCGGTTGAGTCAAATTCCTTCCCTGTCTGCATGATGATTTAATGTGAAATGGTAGTTTTGATGAGAACGATAATACAAATGTAAAGGTGGAAATAACATGAGATTACCAGCATTTCATGGTCCCCCATAATCTCTTCTATAAGCTCCTGCAGTGTTTTATCAGCACTGTTGGGAACAAGAGCTGCAAATACTGGTGGTTCTAGTCCTGCAGTTAATTAAATTAACATTTCAAGTTGCTGGCCAATGGTCATGCAAGATATTCAAGTTCTTTGTACAAAAATTTTGAATGTGTGAAATCATTATGTTAATCTCGAGTTGAAATTGCGAAGTTTAGCATGAGTTTTTTTCGTTTGAATACCTGTTTCTGGAAATGCTTCGATGAACATCAACATTTCCTCTCCACTAAGACCAGATAAGAAGCATATACGAGGCAGTGACCCTGCAATCTGCAGAACTAGAACACTTATTACACGGTAAGAAAATATGACTGCAGGATTAAACTTAATTCTGATGCTATGAAAACCCAATCAAATTGCCAGTTTGCTACTCTGCTTTCCAAAAACATGGCAGAACTGATCAAGGGAATGTTTTATATCAATTATTGATTGAAGTTTGGTCTTGAACGTGAGAAGCCCTGCAAGTTTGAAATTTCACCTTCACTGCTTCCAAATTGGGTTGCTTTGTATTCATTGCTTCCCAAAGTGAACGACCAATCATGTCTTGGGTGCAAAATAAAACCTACAATACCATATCAACAGTTGCTTTTGGGTTTCTATGGGAAATAAAAGCACATAAAATACTTTCACAACAATTGTAACTGAAGCATTTGAGTATATCTAAAAGAAGATAGGGCACATGAAAATGAATTTCTTTGGATACATATAAGCTTTAATTACAAATTGGCATGAATTTCCTCGACAATTTTGAGTTCAATTTGATTTGTAAATTGTATATATTTTAGTGCAGGAAAATGGAGATATTTCAGAAGCTAAGTTTGGATGTGCAAGTTTTACCTCCATGAATTCACCATCTAACTCTGTCAAAAGCTCTCGTATCTGTACAAATAAACTCCAAGGAGTTATTAGTGATTAAGAACCAATTTTCTTGTACAAGATGCTCTCAGAGATGAAGGCTTCATTCTGGTCAATGTATGAACTTTTGCATTATGTTCCCATTAAACAGATTAAAATTCCAAGACATATCGTCTGTAAGAAAAGGGTCATATACTGATTGCTTCATATAATTTTTAGCCAGGTGAACACATCATTGTAATGAAATATTGTTTATGCCAGCACCATAATCTCAACATTGGAGCCATGAAAAATTATTGTGTAAGGGCAAACATGTTTGGTCCATAAAATGAGCAAATATGTCACAAAGCAACCAAGAAAGAAACCACCTTCACTGTCTCCTCCACTTCAAAGCCCAGCAGTAATAAAGCCTACAAAGTAGAGAATTTTCAAATTCTAACTTCATTTGGGGGAAATAAGTGATCATTCATACTACAGAAAATAAGAATGACTACTCTCCTTTTGACGTTCAATGGCCATTGTCAAATTTTGACAAATATGACCAGAAACAATTCACATGAGAACTGGAATGAAACTAACCAGAACTTACAGGAGGCCCGAGTATAGGATTGTCAGCATTTAAAGGAACGAACTTCGAATCTTCAATTAACTCACTTGGAACTCCTGCAACAAGAAAAAGAATATGTTTATTGGCCAAAGGGTATTGAATTTCAAAATATGTAAACCTTGGTAATGTAACCAGTAGCACAAAGCTGCAAACTCTGACCAAACATGACATTTGAATCCTTTGAATGCGACAACGGAAATTATCCAATTATTGCAATGAAAGATGTTATTTTATTGCTCAAGATTGATGAAGATCCATTTTTTCTTTGCTGTGACATCACAGATAATCTCGAACAGTTCAATAATTTAAAGGGTTCCTGAAGAAACATTCATTATTTAATTACATCCCCCTACTCATCCAGACAAATTCATTGAAAGAAAAAAGTCACAGGAACAATCAGGAATTGGCTCAACCATCAAGTCAATCTAAAAGAACTGTCAATTAAGTTAAAAGTAGAAACAGTAATCATGGAGAAAACGCATATTAAAATGCAAATCTCAACAGCGGTAAAAGCTCTAGCTACGGATAAAACTGAAGCAGAAAGTTCCAAAAGAATGAAAATACAGACACTGGAAGGGCAGGTTACCTTCGGCAGAAGCTCTTGGTGAGTGCTTGACCTTGATTTGACATGCACCAATCTTTGAATGAACAAGAGAAGGCTTCGAAATTTGAGAAACTGTAAATGAATTTGATTTAAATGAAGGAATAAAAAGTGAAGTAGAGGGGTGAACATGATTTGGAGAGAAGCAAAGAGGTGAAGCCATGAGAGTTGGTTTATCCTCGTTTTCTCGGGATCTGTTGTTGATGAAGTTAGTCAAGGGGAGCTGGATAGCGAAAGCCAGTTAAGCCAAGCCAATAAAAGCTTGCCATAGCATCAATAAAGGATGAGATGCATAAAAAAACCTTTCAAAAAATCCTCTCTCTCTCTCTCTCTCTCTCTCTCTCTATATATATATATATATATTAACATTTATTTTATGTTAATTAGATGCATAAAAAAATCCTTAATAAAATTAATCCAAAACTTTCACTTGTTATTTCCACCTGTCTGCCAAACCATTCAAAAAATCTCAAGAAGTGATTCTGGAACTTTGACTTTTAAAATGGTCTGTATGGTGTTGCTTTGTTCAAAGATTGCTGCTAATATTTCAAGTACTTGTTTATGATTTATATTGTACTATGATAAGAACTATAAATTTAAATGGGCAGTCTTAATGGGTTAAAAAGCGCTTAATTATATACATTATATACTTTAAAAATTACAATTAATAGTTATATTAATAATGTCTTAAAGTGAGGCAACCCAATTATTTATACGTACATACATAAAAGAAAATTAATTTAAATAATTATTTGGATTAATTAAAATATAATTCAATTAATTTATTTATAAAATTACTCTTTTTTATGTGTATCAATACGCACACATTATATATTATATGAGTGAATTTTGAAATCGTCAACTTTTGTAATTTACATACATACATGAATATGTGTTTTATACATAATACGCAAGCCTGCAAAATGATATATTTGCCCCTCATTTATATGTTACAATTGGCATGCCGCAATCCCAACACTAGTGACAAACTCTAAGAAATTTTAATAAAAGATTATGGTCAGACTTGTATAACCTCTTATCCACAGCCCATTCAATCATATTTAATATTGAACACCTTTCTCCATGTTCATTAATTTTGTCATACAATAACTCTAATAAAAATATTCTTAAAATCCACACATGTTATTCACTTTTTCGATGAATTTTATTTTTTGCTTAATATACTTTTTTTTATCTTAGAATTTTATACCAAATATTTAATTTTCTTATACTATGTAATAAAGTTTTATGAAATTTATCCCAAATCATTAAAAAACTCCAATGATATCAAAATCTATCAATATACATATTTTCTTTGGCTACATGTGTCATCTACATGCATCTTAATTAAAAATCATTGATTTAAATTCTACATGTATCATATGTATGGCGTAATGCACATTACACAAAAGAAAATGTTTTTACAAAGACGAAAAAATGAGTGAATACAATAATAGTTTAATTAAAAAAAGAGATTATTTAAATTAATTATGTGTGTGTGTGTGTGTGTGTGTGTGTTTGTGGGGGTTGGGGGACGGGGGTGGGGGTGGGGGTGTGAACAGTTGTGTTACCGTTCAATTAAGAACAAACTTAAAAGATAATATAGCATACATATAGAATGCACAAACAAGTAGATGCATTTAAACAGACGGTGTCCTTGATTCATTCAGTGATGTTCTTTGTAATAACGTCAACATAAATATCAAGTTTTTGCAATATTCTATCAGAATAAAAGGCCAATATTTACAAATTTCTGACACCAGAGAGAAAGCATTAAAAAGAAAAGCACAGGTTCTTCAAGTTGTGACCTTAATTGTATTAGAAAGTACGATAACGATAGGAAAACACATTGGAGGCAATCACATCTCAGCCACCAATTGTTCTGAATGAGCTGGAGGTACAACCATTGTGCCCTGCATCCATCTCCTCAGCATCTCTAACGAAGCCTTAGGTTGATCCATGGGAACCATGTGACCGGCATCATGGACCTGTTGATAGATATATTATGCAACCACATAAGCATCTATTAAAGTATTGGTGTGTATACACATATGCACACATATGCACGAGAGAAAGAGAGAGACTAACCTTGAGGAAGCTGAGAGGCCCATAAGTTCTCAGAATTCCAGCTTCTGAATCATCAACTGAAAAAGAAACTTCAGGAGATTCTACAAAGGCCTTTTTACCAGACCATTCCATGGCATGAACCCATCTCGAATTACCTACTCACCCGGGTGAAAATCAGGAAGAGTAAAAATGATGATGCAATTTCTTCTAAAACCCAAGATCATCTTATTCATGAAATGTTCACTTTCAGATTAAGCTTAGAAGCTTACCAAGCCAATTGCAAATGAGATCATATTCTCCAGCATATACTAGCAATTTGACTCCATCCTCAAGAAGTTCTGGAATTCCGACTTCAAGATTCCTCATCCAGTCCACAAGCATAGCCTGATAAACTGTTGGGCTACATGACACAAAGTCTAAATCCCCAACACCAATAGCATCCCTAACAGTTTTCTGGTTTAGGAATTTCTCCATGTTTGAGAAGTCATAGCAAAGACTCCCCTCACACTTCTTTCGAATGTCATAGTACTGCAGAGTGAACATATAAATGCTTGTAAAAACTAAGATCTTTTTGTTGAAACAACAGTAGTCTCATCAGGACACATATTATTCTAGAATATACTCCAACTAATAGGAGAGAAGAATGTAGAAATATCAGGAACAACAATCATATCTGTAGGTTGTTGACTACCAAGGACCTCACTGTTACAAAACTTGATTCTTTCCATTTTGAAAATTTATGCAACTTCTATAGAGCTGTTTGACTTCCAAAAAACTTATATAATTTGGCAGCAAAAACAGTTCTATAAAAACAACAGCTGTAATCATTGCCTATCTTTCAAATAATGCATATAATGCAATGAAAAAAAATTAGTTATCTTGAACAATTGATAAAGAAATAAAGCCCGTACATTTGCATCACCAGCAAGTGCCATAATGCTACTGAATATGGTATTGCAAACAAAATATGCAGCTATGCATGAGAGGGTACCATCAGTGCCTGAAACAAGAAAAGAAAACAGGGTTAACCAGAGAGGCAATAGTATCCATCAAGAAAATAAAACCTAAAACGCATAAATAACCAAAACTAAATTAAGAAAAGGGAAATTAAAATTAAATCAGAAAAAATGCAAACCATAAAGAGTTACTTAACATGCAAATCAAGAGAAATCACAATACAACAATGAAGCAATCTCAGCAAAAAATTTACCACAAAGCTTTATAGCTGTTTCGCACACTGGGATAATCTTGGTGATGCGATCATGGTCAGATTTTTTAATGATTCCCATTTCCAATGCATACTCTGGGTAAGCTTTATATTGTATACCAGGGTCAGTTAGTCCATTACCAATGGCAAATCCCTGTTCAGCCAATTTGTGTTGAGCTATATAACAAAATAAATTGACTACTTCAAACTCATAGGCGGTTACTAATTGCATACCTTCAGATTTATATGAATTCCTTCCTTGGCTTTATTTCCTTGGTGGACCCGAGAAGCAAAAGCAGGAATGTAGTGCCCAGCATATGATTCTCCAGTTATATAGAAGTCATTCTTTGCAAGCTGAGGATGCTCCTCAAAGAAGGCCTAACAGCATGGAAAAGCCAAGTAAGTCATAACAATATTATCCAAGTACAAATCTTAAGCATATAATATATTACTGTATTCCATTATCCGTCCACAAAATTTGAAATGATGAATTTGGAAAACTTTAGACTAAATTTCATTCACAAAAAAAGTGAGGGAAAGAACAAAGAAACCCACCTGCAAGAAGTCATAGAGGTCATTACTAACTCCATTTTCATTGTGCCGAATGTCCCGTTTATCTGAACTATAACTAAACCCAGTTCCAGTAGGTTGGTCAACATACAGAAGATTTGAGGCCTGTAAGATAACCATGGAATACGTTACTTCTATGGTAAAGTAACCAGGAGTCTTTGTAGCAGAACTCTTAACTGGATAAACCAAAAGAAAAAAAGTGGAAAGTACCTGATCCCAACCGTACTCATTCCACACAAGAGACATGTTGTTGGCAATACTGAAAGGGCCATTTTCATAAAATATAGCCAGCTCGCTACTACACCCTGGCCCTCCAGTCAACCAGATGACAATAGGGTCCTTCTTGCTGTTGCGTGATTCAAAAAAGAAGTAAAACATCCTACAAAACAACTGCAATAGTTCAGCGACAATCAAACAAACACACACAGACGCACACACGAGCGCGCGTGTGTAATCTTAGATTTTGATTATCAAATTGACTCTGTGGCCCAAAAAACCCCGACTAATTAAAACCCAATAACACTGTATTCTGATTATATCCTAAAAAAGTGACATCAACCTTCTCAAAATCTCTTAAATTAAAAAATTAACTGAATAATTTTCAAAAAGTAACTAGTACATCCTATACACTGAAATAAAACAATACTCGTCTCACAATATAGTCCACTAATCCCCGATATCCAAACAGATGATTCATTTGTCAATTACTCAGCTTTTGAATCTCAAGTATAAAAAAATCTTTAATGCAAGGGGTCCAATTAAGCCTTCATAACCTTCTAAAAAATCCTCGAATTTAAAAAATAAAATTCAAAAATTACTTAGCGTCATGTGAATGGGAAATCTTGTAATATCCGGCATGGTGGCCCAATTCGTCAACAGAGACTCCACTAGCCAGGTTCGGAAACTTGAACCGCTTCTCAACGATCTTCTTCCCCGACCCAGCCAACAACTCCATCGAGTCACGGCGGCCTTCGATTATATTAACATCTTCCTTGGGGAACAAGTTAAGCTCCCTGATCATCTTCTCGGCATGCACGGACGGGAAACTCGAGCGGCTTAAACGGCCGTTGTTCAACAGAAAGGCCGAAGACGAGACAAAGATAAGAGAGACGAGTACCGAGATGAGAAGTAGTCGTTTGTTCTCCATTTTGCCGAGAAATTGAGATGAAATTTCCGAGTGCAAGGGATTTTATAAAGAGAGTTACAGAAAGGAGCCGAATAATATATGGACACGTGGCAGTAACAACCAGTCGGTAGTCGTACCAATATCAAGGGAACGTTCGTTGTGACGGACGGACGGACGGATGGTCTTATTTTTTATAACGGAACTCTGTTTTTGCTGGTCGTGGCTTGTTTTACAAGCAGCTGGACGGTGTTATTGGAAACATATTTTTAGAAAATGTTTTCTTGCTATTATTCTAAATAAAGGGTATAACAAATAACAATAATAATAAAAGTCAAAATATAATAATAGTTTTCATAATTTGTACAGATAAATTATTATGATATTTTGTTGGGAACTGGTTGGGATTGTGTGTGGAGGGATCTACCCTTAAGAAGAGTACACGCGACACGATCTATCCATGATTGACAAAAGCCTTTGATTAACGCTTTTCAAAACAATCTTCGGCGAAACTGCCTTGGCTTAAAGGTATGGGATACAGATCAGACATGTTGACGTATTATTGATTAATTAAAAAAAATAATTTATTAAATCGTATAATTTAATAATTAAAAAAACTAATAGATTAATAAAAAAATATCGTCTTTAGATTATCACTTAAATAATCTAAAAATTGATTATACTCAATAAACTAACATTATAAATTCCCTCAAAATTATAAAAAGTTTTCGTCACATCACAATAAACTTGTTAAAATAGATTTATCATTTTTCAACATGATCAAGAAAAGCCCTTAACCATCTCAACATGACTAAGAAGAGGGGGTTTTTGATCTATTACAAAATGATAAAAGAAATCACCATCCAAATTATATTTAAAAAAATATGACGAAAATGTATAATCTTTAGATCCCTTACAAATGACTCAAATTATTCTTGTTTGTCCAATAAATGAGTTCAAAGAATTATATATACTATAAGAAAATGTTAGTCACCCAAGTTGCCAAATCCGAAAGCTAGTCTCCACTCTATGATTTGTTTTAATCATATTGTATATCATTCAGTTGCCATTAAACACAGATACATAAATTATAAGATAATCCTGTTAAGATCATATTACAACTGAGTCCCAAAATATAACATATTAAATAATTTATAAAAGCATTCAACAGGAATATGCAACAAAAATATTAGCCATTGCAGATTCAGGAGATTTTGGAACTGTGACATGCCAGTTTTTGCATTCGTAAGTAGTATACCTAGATACAACCCTTCTGTAATGTGTATCATTATTTCCCAAAGCATAGAAACAAGTAACACCATTTTTATCCACAGATGTGTCGTTAAATTGGAATGAACTTGATACAACAATTTCATATGAAGGTTACTGCCAAAATTCCAATTTTATAACTTCAACAGGAAAAATGGAAGAAAGGGCAATAAAAATCCTGACTAATCAGTGTTGATCACTACCATATTGTGATGCAATATCTAGAAATGAAAGAAAAAAAATGGAAGAATCAGCTGTGCCCCAAAATGTTCAGTGTTCTTCAATCCTTCTTCATCTTACTGCTAGATTGTTATTAACAATTAACTAATCAAACAGCCCTTGATCATGCCATATATCAACCAAGAAGTCAACCATTTCCTGCAAAATCCACCATTAATGAGATTAACAAAAGCAGTTAGCTAAAACTATAACCACAATTCAAGATAGGGAAATCGGGCCATCAGAGAGCAAGTTTTATAAACTTATTCCATCTTCAGATCATCTCCATCAATTTTAACATCGTGACATTGGATTTAAAAATGTATTACCCACCTATAAGAAAAAAGCAATTGAGGTGAGTATGTTTCTGGAAAATAAGCTTACAGGTAAAGGGATTGGCTCAGGAAAAGGCTGATTATTACAGAGAAGCTCTTCATATGTCGTCGACCAGCTGGGAAAGAAATTATGGCAGTTAGTAGCAGTTGACTTACTTGGACACACACACTACACAAGAAATCAATATACATCAACATATCCATAAGCTGAAAACGGGGAAGAGAAAAAAATTAGAAAAACTTTTGGCAACCTCTTTCTCATGTTGAGACGATTCATCAAGGTGATGCCACCAAACAATGGTGCTGGTTCAGTATTCATTTATATTATATAATAGTGAAACTTAACATTCTCTTTTAAGTTCAATACAATTAGTCTTCGACCCTTAGTATAAGTATCAATGGGAACCATGCAGCATTTCTTTGAGGGTAAAATATAAAAGCACTCCAAATTCCATTCAGAGTTTCTCATAGATCTCCTTCATCTGTCAAGCTAGAAGAATTATGATGGGAAGAAAGATTGGATTGCCACAAATATTACTTGGGTGCCACTAAAACCTGTGGCTACTTGTTACAACAGCTCACAAGCATAAAAATGGTAAAAAGAATATCCAGAATTTTACCTTATAATTGGATCCTTGGCCATTTTTTGTTGTTGTTGAGACTGATCCCCTACCCACTTTCTTCTATTCTCGTGCCAAGTGATTTCAGCTGCTTAAAACATTCAACCAGGTTAAACTCTGAGAACATTGTAAACATAAGCTATATTTATAAGAAAAACCACGAGGCAAAAAATGTAATGGATCACTTAGAATAAATGAAACAGCTATACAAATGCAATTACAGGATTCCAAATTTGATTATAAATTTCCTTAATGTTTTCCCTTTATCAGAAACCTAAGACCAATGAAGATTTATTTCCCATAGAATTATCAGAATGATAGTAAAATACATATGCAAACACATCTGAGATGAGTGAGTCAATCACTTACTTAACATGTATCCACTCTTACCATTATTGATTAGAGTCACTCCTACAAGTATAGTGTGTACTTTAATCAGATTAGTTTGCACTAGTAGCCCACGGCTAAAGGACCCTACAAGCATTTCAGGATATTCTTTTTAATGCAGTGTCATGTACATTCTACATAGATAAAAACACCAATAAGTTCATGAGACAAATGGAAAAAGAGGGGTTACATCAAGACTTGAGGGAACCTTAACTCAAGCATAAACCTAAATCGTGCCTCACTGAAGCCACAACAGAGTCAATCTGAATCAGAACAAATCACAGTGAGGACAAAACTATTGGATCTAGTGTTAGTGGTGGGGCACCAGCAGTGTGCTCTGTAACAAATATGGGAATGACCATTCAGCTTAGAAGCAATATACTCCATATTAACTTTCAGATGAGTCAATCCACCAATTTCATTGATCCTTATCCTTTCTTTTTTCAATTTTCCTTTCTAAAGTTGGTCTCAAACTTGTTGGCAACAATTATTATTACAGAATAATATTGGCCTAACAGACCATGATGGCACATGTAGTAGCTTGACAACTTTCAGTACTCTGAACCTCAAGTAATATTTACTTTTTCATGGGATCACTGAAAAGAACTTTTATAGGGATTACCAGTAAATATAATCTCGAATAGTATACTTACCATGATTTACAAATACAGAGGTGGTCGCGACCTCTTCCGTAGGCTTATTTCCCTCCATACTGAAAGACCATTCCCTGCTGCAAAGACACAATGAATGATAACAAGTGTTCCTTTTTGCAAGATCCCTCAAGGACCCCAGAAAAGATGTGGTCACTTCAAATGTAGAAAGACTTCATAAAAACCACTGCTCGGCACAATATAGTTCTTCAATGTGATAAACAGATAAAACAGGAACGACCACACATAAACTATCAGTAGATTTACGACGGCAATGACAAATTCTTTCCATTTGGCTTTTAAACTAAGCACACTGGACTTGATTTTGCAAATTATTAACACCAATACCATACAAATTGCATCTTTTTAAATCTAAACCCACAAAATTCATAATGGCATAAACTAGATTCAACATTTCTTTGCCCGACATCCAACCAATAAAAAAAATTTGCATCGCTCAAAAATCCAAAAATCCTCTCTATTCCTCATTCAACATCTCGAACATCATTCAGAGAACAAACTGAAAAACCAATTTTCACCCCCCAAAATCCAAAAAATAACATTCATTTTCTTCTTGCTTCCACCAATTCAGTTACAAATAGACTCCACAAAATTCCATCATTTTCTGAGATTAAAACAAACGCTTCCCCAACAAAAAGAAAAAGACAAATCTCACATCATTATAAAACAACACAATAAATAATAGAAAAAGTAAGCAAACCCCGTTTGATATTCAAGAGATTCAAGCATAAATATGCATATAATGCAAGCAAAAAATGAAATTTAGAAGGAAAAACAGAGAAAGAGAGAGAGAGAAACTTTAGTCATACCTTACTATTTATTTATCTATGGTAACACAATCCAGTTTAAGCTGAAGCTAAAAATGATTTCTGCAGTAAGATTATAATATCAAAATGAGATTTTGAGATGGATGCAACCAAAAGTTTGCTTTATTGTATGTTTCTTCGATTCATATTCTGTTGGCTTTCCGTTCTAGTTTCTGAGTTCAGTTTCTAGTCTTCCAGTTTCCCGTTTCCCGTTCTTCTTTCCTGCTGACGTGGATGTGATTAGGAATTTGGTTCGGATAAATTATTTAAAATTGAATGACCGATATACCCTTGCCAAATTCCTTTTTTATAATTTGAATATGGGTGTTTTTGTCATTATGAGTTCTTGTTTGGTGAGGACGTTGTCTGAGTTCGTGTCTCCACTTTCTATTAAAAGTAATGCATATCTAAATAGCTAATCAGGAAAAATTAAATGAAAATATATAGTAAAATATGAATTTTTCAAAAGAGGGTGATTATCCGTTGCCTCCCAAAAGGTTTAAGAACTATAGAATATCCCCCACTCTTGCTAATGTTCTGCATTGGATGTCACGGCTAAAGTAACATTAAAAATGATTTTTCGAAATCTGAGGGAGATTATTGATAGAATTCACATACCTGGGGGTTCTTATAATTCCTTAAACCTCAAGGGAGGTGACAAAGAGGTGTGTTGACATTAAAGAAACTACTTAGGCATGTCCTTCACTTGATTGGTCAGACAAGATTATGTTTACTTCATTTATTAAAGGCCAAACCACTTTGTCCCACCCAAGGTTCTCCTAAATGACAATCGTCTGTTAACTTTTAAAAAATTAAATTTTCACCCTTAATCAAAATCAACTATTAAATTTAGTAGTAAATCGTTAAATTTAACTAATTAAACATGTATTTTTATCTTTTTGAATAAACAAATTTAAAATAAAAATAAAATCAATTTTATATAAATAATTAAAATATAAAATAATATTAATATAATATCAAAATGATAATAAAAAAGTTTAATAATATTAATATAATATCAAAATGTTAATAAAAAATTTTAAAAATTAGTAAAAATTGATAAATTTTAAAAAATAGCTACCATTATTAGCAATATTATTAACAGTAATGGTTATTAAAAACTTAATCAAATATTAAAAATAGTTATTTGATTAGATTAGTAGTTGGATCTCGTCGTTTCAATAATAAAAAACAATTGACATACTTAAAATTAATTGTTTTTAATATTTTTTATGATAGAGTCTGTCAGATATGATCATAAACCTAATTAGATAATTATTTTTTATTATTTAATTAGATTTTCAATGATAATTTCATTTTTAAATTTATTTTATTTTTATTGTTATATTAATATTATTTAATTTTAATATTTTAATTATTTCATAAAAAAATATAATAAATTTAGAAAAAAAATTAATTAACGTACGAATATTTAATTTCTTAAAAGTTTTTAAGTGGGATTTTGTGATTAAGAGAAACCATCCGTGGGAAGACTTTTGGCCTTTATTGAAGAAAATGTAGTCAAGTTTGGTGTAGTTTTAATTTTAATAAAAAGAAAAATCCAACTAAAATGTTAGTTATATTAAATTAAGGCTGTGAATAAGTGGAAATTTTTTCATCGATTATCCAAAAAGAAATATTAAGGTAACAATTCCTTGTCCAGCAACCGACCTTAGCTCAGTTGGTAGAGCGGAGGACTGTAGTAGGCCAAACCCTGATAGAAATCCTTAGGTCGCTGGTTCGAATCCGGCAGGTCGGAATGTTATATCCCTTTTTTTTTCTTTTTCCTTGAATTCAGAACTTCCTAGAAATCTGAATCTTCACTGGGAAACACTTGGAAATATAAATGATAAGAAATCATCAAAAACACTTTATCAATAGTATTATCAATTTAATGAGATTGTTAATGCAACTTAATTAATGATTAACAATGAATAATGTTATTTTTTTTAATATAAATGATTAATTTAAAAGATGATTATCATGAAGTAACTTGGAATTGATTTCAATCTGCAGATACTCAGAAATTAGCTTGTAGGCAGATTGAGTTGGGTGAATGCTGTCCCAAAACAGGAACTTTGAAGGCCTTCCACACGTTGGGGTTAACGAATTACACAGAAATGCTGCTTCCAAAACTCCACTTCCACAACACCCTCTCTTTGTTTCCTCAAATCCTGTCAATCATGCAACATTTTCTGTCACTAAATTCTTAAATAAAAAGTCATGTATTCATGTATTTATTATAAACTAACGAAATTATAACATTATTTTAAAATTACAAAAATAAATATAATTATTTTTAAACAATATAAAAAAAGTATTCATTTAACCTGTAATTTACCGTATTTTTGAGGATGATCAATCATGTCAATCAACGGCTGATAAATGTCAGCATAAATAATCTTGGTTTTTGGCAGAAGTGACTCAAGTTGAGGCAACAGCATGGCAAGTTTGTAATTATAAGATTGAGCATCAGAGTTCTGATCTTGCAGACAAATTCTAGCAAATGGGTTTTCGAATTTTGCGGTCATTTGTATAGGCAAACAGCCTATCGGAGGCAAGCCAGCAACCACCATGTTCCGGCACCCAAGCCCATACAGTTCCTACATGTACAAGGTAATATTTTGACACATAATAAAAGAAAAAGAGGGAGAGAGGATTGCTAGTTAAATTTACCTTGACAAAGGATTTTAGGCTGTTCAACAAGAAATCTTGGTACCCACTGACATTATACTCTAATTTTCTTGTGGGGATGTCATAGAAGTTAAAAGTAAAGTCATTAGTGCCGGCACTAATCACAATTAAGGCACTACTAATTATCTTCTTAACCTTTTCTTCATCACCAACAATCTCCTTAACCCTCCTTATATAGTCTCTAAACATCTCAACCTGTTTAGAAACCGGGATGACTTTAGACACAGCAGCTGTCAAATCATCAAACCCTGATCCCGCTGAGGCAAAACAAACACCAGAAAGGAGTTCATTTTCTGGCAGATTAGGATCCAGGAAAGGAGGAACAGTGTCCTTGATGCCTAGAAATTTGGCAAGAAAATCAGGCACAAGTTTCCCATTAGAAAATCTTCCTGTGGGAATTTTCCCTGGAAAATCTTCCCCATACGGGAGAAAATTTCCCTTGAACACAGTTTGAATGTAGTTGTTGTTTCCAGTATCCAAAGTTGAATCACCAAAAGTAAGAATTGTTGGCAACCTTTCTGTAGAGTTCAATGTGTCCATAATCATGTAGAGTATCAGAAAGTGAAGTAAAATTATCATGACCAGAATACTGAAGGAGGCCATTGTTAAGTTCTAAACGTATGATCGATTTATATCTGCAGTAGAAGCATATTTTATGAAGATGAAAGTAAAGAAAAACTTGCACTGGATGGCAAGTTAGTTTTATAAATAAATTTGGCTTTGAAGGAATGTGAATGAGGTAATATGCCCTTTCTGGGTGCAAAAATTTGAGTTCTAACTTCAGCCAGTTGTGGGATACTGTTACTCTTGAATGTCTTGTAAACTTTGCCTTATGAACACTGGATCTGCCTGCAGTTCCCGTGTTTTATTTATGGAAATAAATTTTCTATATACGCAATTGTATAAAAAGTATAAAATGATGTCAGATGTCACAATTTATGTATTATGATCTAAGAAACCTGTGCTTTGAATGGTTCAGGTTTAGACGCCTCAATTAAGAAAGCAAACAATTACGTTGCCGAATGCGCTGATTCAATATTGTTATTATTTCTGATCATGTCTGGGGGTTGGCCCTCTTAAGTTGGACCCAAAAAACATCTCCAGGCCCAATAATTAAAATTTATTAATCACATCTGGGTCTCTGTGTAAAACCCCCTTTAACGCTTTTTTATATTAATTGTGTGATAATTAATCCATCTTTTATTTTTATTTTTATTAAATTATTATTATTTTATTTTTTGTTGCAATTTCCCTGGTTTTCTCACATTTAATTTAGTTTATTTAAATAAAATAATATCTCAATATTCTTTTATTTCTGTTAATTATATATAGTAATTATCTCTGTTATAATCTTTATTTTTTTTATAATAAAATGTTACAACCAAATGCAACCCAAAATAATCTTATTGATATCCTAACAAAAACAATTAACTTTTAACCCTCAATTACTTATAAATTTATCCTTCAATAAAATTACAAAAAGGATGAAAGTAAAAATGAAAAAAAAAAAAAAAAAATCTATCTCCTCTCCAATAAAGTTTCAAGTCGGACATATAGGAAGAAATATTGAATTGATTAAAAAAAAAAAAAAAGATCTTTTCTTTTCTTCCCTTGCCCTTCACTCTTCCTAAGTTGATTGGACGCTTCAGAGTCAAAACAGTCAAATGAAAGTATAATAAGATAATTAGATGTCCAAATCATGAGTAAGATTGAATTGTAAGGAAACTGATATTTATTTTATTGTAGTTATTTAATAATAATAAAATTGATTACGGTGATTAAGAAGTTAATTACTCCCCAAGTCTTTTTTTTTCTAAATCTAACCGCTAAATCTTGACTTGCCTTGCTTGCTTGCTCGCTTCCCAGCAAAGCAACCTTGCCTTGATAAATCAGGCAGAACGGCACCGCAACCACCCACTCGCTACAGCCAGTTAAAAAGGTTGACCATTAAAACGTGAGCCACGTTGAGCAAGGCTGTTAGGATTATGCAACTCTCGAGCCGGTCTCTTTCCGAGCTCAACTGTTAAACGGAACCCTGGCCCATGTCTCCTAACCCACCAACCTTTACTTGCCCAATCCTGCACATTACTTCTGGATTTTGTAATACTTATCCATTGGGTTGATGTGAGTTAGGTTACAATCGTAATTTCCTGCTTATTAGGCCGAAAGACATATTACCACCCAATGTTTTGTTTGATGACAAGTTATCACTCGTAAAACTTTTAAAAGCCAGTACCCACCCTTTTATTGTAAAAACACCAAAATATCTTTTATAAAATTCAATAATATTAATATTAAAATATAAATTAGAAATAAAATAATATTAAATTATTAAAAATATAATAAATATATAAAAAAAAGTCATTATCAGTGGTAATGGCCACCTTTAATCTCACCAGGTGATCGAAAACAATCATCTATTTCCAACCACCATGATAGCAGAGACAACATTCTAATAATTTTCGACCTTCTCTAATGGTGAAAATAGATAGATCAATCGCTTCTATAGATTATTGATAGTCAGATCCGACTGTTAATAAAACTAGGTGATTATTTTTAGCTATCTGATAAAGTTAAAGGCGGTGACTGTTGTCGACAGTAGTGACTTTTTTTATATATTTATTTTATTTTTTAATATTTTTAAATTTATTATTATTTTTTTAATATTATTTTATATTAAAATTATATTATAATATTTATATAAATTTATTTTTATTTTTAGTTTAAAATACAAAAATATCCCTTTTAAGGGATGAGTATTTAACTTTTAGAAATTTTATCAATAATAAATAATTAAATGAAACCTTGGGGACGATATGTTATTGGCCTTTTTTACCTATTTTTTCCTCAATTGTCGGTGACCGGCAGTGTATATTTTATAATACAAGGCCTTTTTTATTATTATTATTTGGGTAAGATGATTCCACGTTAGTCAAAGATTCCAATTTCAAGGGCAAAAAAAAAAAAAAAAAAACATTTACATAACCAAACTTTTATAAAAAAAAGTTATGTTTTTATTTGGTCATATTTCAATAACTTGAATTACTTATTACGTTTTTTATATAATAATAACTTTTTTTCTTATTTTAAGTTTTTTATATAATATTTTTCTTTTCTTTTCTTTTGAGATATTATAGGTTTAGAGAGATTTTTAACATTTTAAAAGGTTTTATAATGTTTTGTGCGAGAAGTTTTATAACTTTGAATAGATTAAGGAGGAATATTCTCATTGAAAGACGTGATCATGTGAACTATCACATGACGGAACGCATCCACGTGGTCGCGTTTTAGTAGACAAGAAAGATCAAGTGGTTTACTGCTGTGATCAAAAGCTCACCAAATATATCGTCTTAATATCCTTATATGGTATGTTCGATTCTTCCAAGTTCTCCGGATATGATATTTTCAAACCATTGGATTTCGCAACCTTACATCATGTGAATGTGACATGTACGATTTTTTAAATCAAATCGAAAAAATAATTAAAAGTTTTTTAAATTAAACTAAATTATTTCAAATTATAAACTAAAATAAATTAAAAAATATCATTTAATTAAATTTGAATTATATATTAAACTTATTAAAAATAATTTAATTTTAAATATTTCATATTTAATAATTAATAATTGAATTATTGTTTTAAATATAAAATAAATATGATATAGATATATATAATAAATATTAAAAAATAACAAAACAAATATAAAAACCAAGTGGTATAATTAATTGTTCATTGAAAAACATTGTTAAATATAATTTTATAAAAACATATTTTAAGAAACAAAACTTTTCTATAAACCAAATCAAAATATAATTTTTGAATAGTTTAATTCAGTTTTACGATTTGAATCGAATTATACACATTCCTATATATGAGTCACGACCGATTTAGGAACCTACCTATATTATGACTTTTGAATATTTCTTAAAATGTAAATTTTAACTTTACTCAATATATTAAAATTAATTTTTAAAGTATATGATATTATTAATTTCCCCATTAGTTGAAAAAATAATAGGATATTAACATATTTATAGTAAATTAATAATAATAATAATATAATGTCTTATAAAAATTGCACATAGATATGGTATTAGATTATTCTATAATCAAAATTTAAAAATAAGTTAATTTAAAAGCAATCCTCTACTTGTTTTTAAATTTTATTGCCAAAAATAATCACTTTTGAAAATATTTATCAAATATTAAGTTGGTAAAAGTTATTAAATAATTTATTATAGCTTTCCAAAATCAATTAAAGAAATTTTATGATATTAAATAGATTTCAAATGGAGTATTGAGTCATACCAAAGTTGACTTAACTGTTTATAAAATTGCCTAAACAAATCAACAATTTTTTAATATTAAATAATAATTGATTGTGTAAAACAAAAGGGTAGATTTGATATTGTCTACCAAAAATTATTAAAATAATTTTATAAAATAAATTTAATTATAGATTTTTAGAATTAAACGTATTTGACCTAATTTTTACTGTATTCATATATGTTACCGGGTGTTTACTATTTGAGAAGTCAAAAAGCAAAAAAAAAAAAGGGCTCATAACGTCAAAGTTTCCCGCATCATTCATCTTTAGTATGTGTTGTGACGAATTTTGATAATTAATAATCTATAAAATATCGAAATTTGTTAATAAAATAATATTTATCATATTTATTTGACTTTAATAAATATATTTAAGCATTTTTCAAGTGAATTCATAAACAGCATAAAAAATCAGATAAAAAATTCGAATTTCAACAATTTTTAGTATTTTTTTTATTGTAAAAATGGTTGAATATGAAGTTGGCATAGAATTAGAGAAAAAAAAAACAGATGAACATTTGAAAGATTGAATACAATGCACGATTTATATCAATAAAAAGTAATTCACAAGCAAAATGCGAATTACACATTATTGGTGGTGTTGAGGACAATATAAATTTGTTATCTCTATGTAAAGGTATTTTTCGTAATTTTGATAATATGAAATTGAGCTGATCCATAAATATTAAATGCGAAATTCCGAGTTCACATAAAGTTTTTTGTGTTTTAACGATGGATTTTTTTTTTCAAATAATATAACGTATGTTGAGTATCCATAAAAATAATATCAAAAGTGTTTAATCCTAAAAATCCTAAAAAAGAATCAAATATTTTTTTATTTAAAAAACTAATTAATAATTTTCCATATTATTTACCCTCAACTGAGTAAAACAACTACATTTTTTTCATTTCCAAATTATAATAATTCCTTAACGTTTGTGCCAATTTATAGAACATTTTTAAATAATCTAAAATAAAGCAAAAGGAAAAAATATATTACCGAAATATATTATTTTATTAGGTAACAGATATTTCCCGTCGATATTATTTCATTTAAATAATGGTCAATATATTTACAGATTCGAATAAGATTCTAAATAAAGTTAGGAGCAAAATATCTCGGGCCTCGGCGAATAGTTTTCGCTAAAGAAAATTCCCACAAGTCCCTTATGTTTGGAATTACCACTTTGCACCCCTTAAATATTTAATCAATATGAACGTCATGAATTGGATACGAATAATTTTTTTATATATATAAAATCGGATAATTTGAATGATTATCCATTTCATTTAAGTCAAGAATTTTGTCCATCTTCTAAAAATTGAGGTTCAGTTAAAAAAACATAAATTTAAGAATAAACATTTATATTGTTATTAATTGTATGATATTTATTAAAAAAATTAATATTTTAATCAAATGGTAAAGTCTTAGATTTTTTTAGAAAAAATAAAGTAAAATTTATTAATTATTATACTAAGATTTTGTATTCTAAAAACTTTTTACAAAGTTTATGCTTGTTACAAGGTACAAAGTATTCATTACAAAGTTTTTGGGTCGTATGAAATTTTACAAAACCTCAGGGTTGTTCAAAATTCACCACGGAACTACCGTAATGATTCCCGATCTTGACGCTCAAAAACTATAAATTGAAAACGACGAGAAATTGAATTTGAATCAAAAGCAGGCGAGAGAGTTGAAATAATTAATGCAGGGAATGACCATATAGGCAAATACTGTACTAATTCTTCTCTCTAAGTCACTCAAATGTTTGTTTCTGTTCACTTTTCTTTTGACGGAAACTCCAACTTGCGATTCAACTAAACAAGTAGGAATCAACGCCTCGAAGTAAAGAGAGCCAAGATACCCGTCTGGGGTTTCAACAAGTTTTTATCTTTTTCGTTTTTTGAAGGTGAAAAAATAGAGTTCAAGAAATGGGGATATTGTATGAAGATTTTGTAGTCTTAAGTCAAGCCGAGAATCCGGATGAATCCACTGTTATTACAGTTAACTGTCCCGACAAGACTGGTTTGGGCTGTGATTTGTGCAGGATTATTTTGCTTTTTGGGTTGAGCATTCGCAAAGGAGGTATGCTTCTTTTTACAAATTTTCAATTTTTATTCTTATTGTAGCTGGCTGGTAACCGTTACCGGAACAGTACCATTGTGTTTTGTTGTTGCGGTTTTCTTTTTCTTTTCGATTTCTTCCAGGGAGAGATCTTGGATTTTGGAGGTAACAAATAATGGGTTGAAGTTTGCTTTTACTTGATTGTTTTCATTCTTGTTAATTTTTAATATTTGTATTTGAAGACTTGATTCTTTTAGCAATGCCGGGGATGGGTGCTTTTCGCACAGTAATTTGTTCTAAGCATGAAGTTAGTTGTTTAGGTGTGAATGGTTGACCAACATAATACTTAAAATTACCTTCTTTTTTTTTTTTTTCAGGAAAAAGGAATTATTTGGTTTCAAATTTCAAATTTTAGCTAGTTTTAGTGTTCTTTATAAAAATTAGGTTTTATTTGAATGTATTAGTGATTCTGTTTTGTGTTGTTTTTTTTTTTGTTTTATGAAGATCTTACAACTGATGGTAAATGGTGCTACTTGGTGTTTTGGGTGGTGGGAAAACCAACAACAAGGTGGACTTTGTTGGAGAAGAGGCTTTTGGAGGTCTGTCCTTCACATTTTTCAACCTCCCGGATCTACTCTTACCGGTTGGAAAATCAGCAGCCAAAACCTCCGGATGTGTTTCTATTAAAATTCTGGTGTTCTCAGGACAGAAAAGGACTCTTACATGGTTGCCTTTCTTGCTTTGAAATTTTAATCATCTTGAAAAATTGTTTTGCCTTATTCAAATTGGTCAGACTTGCGTTCTAAAATTTTATATCTCATGATTAGACTTTGTGCTGGTCATCTTCTTGAATTTTCTAAAAAATTATAAAGAATCTTTGCGCTGGTTCTTTGCTTATGAATGGGATAAGATAAAATTTGAAAAAATAATTGTATTCATGAGATTTCTAGAATGAGTTTCTTATAAGTCTCTTTTTTTTTTTTTTTAATTTCTTAATTTTATTTGTTATTTTTAAATGACTTAAAAAATGATGACAGCATGAATGGGAATCATGAGTAGTGGTCTTAAGCAATAAATGGACATTTGGGTAAGTTCCAAGAGGATTCTGACCTATCAGGATTTATAACCAAGTCTAGCAGTTATACCATCTACTTGTTAACATGGCATGTTTGAAAATTTCGATAATTCGTTGAAGAATTTGTGTGGTGGAGCCTATGTGACTGAAGTTACTGTGATTTTGTTGACAATTTTTTAAAAACTTGTTTATTATACATATTTTGAACTTAATTGATAATTTTCTGAGAATTGTTTTGATTTTTATTTCATAATTTCTAGTATATTGGTCTGAAAATGGGAAAGCTGTCTTGGGAAAGAATGTAAAGATCTTTTATAAGAGCAATACAACAAAATGGTTACTCTTTTTGTTGATTGAGCATTCCATTTTTTTATATTTGTATAAGTAGACTATATTATTCAATTAACTTGTTTTTTTGATTGTGTGTTCCATCTTCCATCCTTTTAGATGTAACCATGGTTCTTTGTGAGCTAGAGCTTACAATAAAGAGGGTAAAAGTATCCACTACCCCAGATGGAAAAGTAATGGATCTCTTTTTCATCACTGATACCAGGTTTGCTGTTCTTGGAAACTTTATCTTTAACTTTTGTGCTAGACTTTTATCTTCTTAATCTTTTTGGTTATTGTTTATAAACTTTTGATCTTTCGGTAGACAAAAGAGAGAGATAATATGGAATCTAAAAGCAAAATTTATCTCTCTAAAGTGCTTTATAAGAACTCAAATTCCTTTCATTCTTCTCTTATGTCAGCCAAAATGACCTTTTGAACTTAATGCTTTCAACTAGGAATAAAGAGTTCCATGTTGACTTGTGAAATTGGTTAAGTAATTCACGTAATAAATGCCTTATGGAATTAGGTATACTTCACGTTATTTGGAATAAGATACAATGACACTAAATGGTTCTTAGTTGGATGCATGTGTTTTTCCCACTAACCATTGTCATATCATCTTTGTGCTGCTGATTCAGATCTTTCATTCAATCGTTCAGTCCAAAAGGGCACAAAAGACTAAAATTCCAAGTGGCTGATACTGTTAAAGTTTTTTTAATGGTCAATGAAGTGGAGTACTGCACATAGATTTCCATGCATCTTTTGATTTGACCATGTGACTGCTGCGGTTTCCTTATTGTTTTCTATGGACAGTTATCTATGTATATGAGCAACTGCATTAGAATGTTAATAATTTATTAGTGCTTTTTATCCACAATAATACTATACATCTTGTGTGAAATCCTGAATTTTGACCAGTAAGTGAACTGATGATTCAGTGAATAGTATGAGAATGTCAATTAAGGTGACACAACACTTGGGGTGTTAATTTTGAGATATGTAGTTTTACCCTTTTTCCTTGTATTATCAAACTTTTTCTACTAGTTTCACATATAATTGATACTAAAGGATGCTGATATTGACTGTTTTCTAAGTTATGTGTAAAAGAGTGGACTTGTGTTTGAGAGATGAATTTTCAATTTGAGATATATGAATATTTCTTGATACTATTTCTTCATCAGTCTGAAAAAGTTACTTGTATTTGGTCACTTTCAGTTGACATAGGGCAATTTGAGTCATTTATCCTTGCATTTGCATTTAAGCACAAGACTATATTGATTTCAGGCTTCATTATCATTTTTTGTTTGCACTAATAAAGGAATGCTGGCTGTCTATTTGTGAATGTCTGAAATTCTATTGTAAATTCTTTTAACTTCCGAAGCCCTAAACTTCGAAGAATTGTTTGAATGGCTGCAAAGTGTATGATAGCTCTGTAAATGAGTCTCTGTAATTGAGGTGGGAGAGAGGGGCTTTATGTTTCACTAACTGATATAATTTTGTGTTTCATCAGGGAGCTTCTTCATACTAGAAAAAGGCAGGAAGAAACAGTTAATTGTTTGCAAGCTGTGTTAGGAAATACCTTAATGAGTTGTGAGATTGAATTGGCTGGCCTTGAAGCAACTGCATGCTCTCAGGGTTCCTCTTTTCTTCCTTCTGCAATCACAGTAGACATGTTCAGTTTGGAGCTGCCTGCTGGACCGCCTAGTGGATTTGTTTCTTCAACTCCTGTATCTATATCTGTGGACAACACCTTGAGCCCCTCTCACACGCTTATTCAAATCCTCTGCCAGGATCACAAGGGTCTCATCTATGACATCATGAGAACCTTAAAGGATTACAATATCCAGGTACTCTTTAATTTGAGTCATCTAACTCTTCACTAAGTTAGGTTCGTTCCATTATCGAGTGTAGGGGTGCATCCAAGCTGACTTGGGCTTTACTAAGTGTTTGGCTTGTTTGAACTCTTGCAGCTTGAGTCAAACAAATCGTTGAAAGATTCATTTTTCTCCGACGACTTTTCATCCTTTATGGCAACTTTTTTCTTCTCTGTTTATTCTTTTTGTTCTTCATTTCTGGTGACCCTTTTTCTTCTACTTTAGCACTTTCTGGCAGTATCTCTACAGAGTCGCAGTTGGATTTTTTGGATTTGAGCTAAACTCAAACCAACTCTTACTTGGGCTTGGCTTGATTGGAGTCCTCCCCTCATTGAGTGTCTTTTATACTTAATTCTGGAAATTTTATTTTATATGTTAGGTGTCTTATGGACGCTTTTTCGCCAACCCAAAAGGCATCTGTGAGGTAGAATTGTTCATAATGCAAGCAGATGGGAAGAAGATAATGGATCCAAACAAACAAAATGCCTTGTGCTCTCGACTGAGGATGGAGCTTCTGTGTCCTCTTAGAGTTGCTGTGGTGAGCCGGGGTCCTGACACTGAGCTGCTGGTTGCAAATCCTGTTGAACTGTCTGGAAGGGGTCGACCGCTTGTTTTCCATGACATCACACTAGCTCTCAAGATACTCAACATTTGCATCTTTTCGGTACTAGCCCTCCTGAGGCAACTCTTAGATTCCATAAATAGAATGTTGCTGAAATCTGTCTAATGTGTAACTCTATCTTATTGTCCTTTGATATCTTAGGTTGAGATAGGGAGACACATGATCCGCGATCGCGAATGGGAAGTGTATAGAATCTTGCTTGATGAAGCCGATGGTAATTGTGAGCCAAGGAGCAAGATTGAAAATCATGTAAGAAAAATCTTGAGGGGCTGGGAATAGAGTTTAAGGTTTTTTTCTCTCTTCATCATCATTGTACAGCACCATTTTAGTTTCTTCTATAGTTTACAGACAGTTAGGACTAACCAGCTACCACGATGTAAATGATGAAAGAAATGATATGTTCAAGTTTTTTCCTTCTTTCATTGTGATTTCTGATATAAATTACTGGCTGTATTGTCCAAGAAACGACACATCGTTCATCAGGTAACTGGCTTCTATTAATATTGAACCGATATTTTAATTTTAAGGAGTGTATATATATATATATATATGAGAAAAGTCTAGGAAAAGAGTTTCCAAGAACGAAGTTAACCAACACAAGACAACTCGAACTTCTTCTTGTAATGTGTGTTGTTGGGAGCCCCCACGTGTCCCCGTGGCCTTTGCTTAAACAGTCGTTAACAGTTTGGTGTCTTCCTTGTGTGGAACCCACTTCACCTTCTCCCTCTAGCCCCAACGTAGATCCCTCCGAATCTTCCCCTCCTTCACATCCTCTCCTTCTCAATCCTCCCATTTTTTACTCTCCTGAAAATGAAAACATATTTCAATCCTCATTTCTACAAATTAATACTCTAGTCTTTGCATTTCTTATAACATTACAAGAAAGCATACTTTGTTGTGGACTGGCTAAAAGATCTCTTCCCATATTCTTTTATCTTCTTTTGCTGTACATAAAACCTGAAAACGGAAACACGAAAGCAAGAAAACAGAAGCAGAAATGAGATCTTTGAATTCGCGGTTTGTGCTCATAGACATTAACAGTTCATGGCACGCAGCGAACAGGATGATTCCAATCTCAACTATGAGTTACTTCAACAATTCAATCTCATCGTCATTTCGTCGAACCCGTCGTGGCCGTAAAGCAATCGCGTCTCAGAACCCACCACCGCCCTTGATTCAGGCGCCGAACGTCAGACGGCCTAGCGATCGGGTCGCATCTAGAAATGGGTTGGTGGCGGATTCTCAAAACTCGGTCTCCACTTCGAGGTCCTTGGCAGAAAATGAGCTAGAGTTGTTTATTGAGTTGCTGCCAGTGAAGATGAGAAAGGCGTTGCGTATGCATAAGGAGCTTGGTAAGTTGATTGAAGTGGTGATGGACTTGGGGAGAAAGCCTCTTGCCCGGTTCCCTTCCGGGGATTGTGTGATCTCAGAACAAGTTGTCAAGCATGAAGATTTAACGTATGCAATATCTAAGGTGATGTAATAAATACATTTAATTGCATGAGTTCGTAATTATTGTGATAGATCATGTTATATAAGCGAGTTAATTAAGGTGATGTAATAAATAAATATAAATACATTTAACTGCATGAGTTCGTAATTATTGTGATAGATCATGTTATATAAGCGAGTTACTTAACAGCGTATGGTAATTAAATGAAAGAAAATTTACTTATTCCAGTAGTTTATTGAGTTTTCATTATAATAGGTTTCTTCTGAAACTATTTAGTTCTACAACAGAAAGTGGATGGTCACTTTTGTTTAGTATGCGATAGCACAAATTTTAATGTTAAGTGTTGTCCTATTAAGTGATATCTGATGTGACTGCCATTTTATATGTATTTATTCTAAATATTTGAAGAATGGTCAATCATGTTCTTTCCTGTGATTGGATTTGCTGAGCAGGGAATATTAATTTTTACACATACACTATATGATATTCTATCAATCAGGACTATTTGAAATCTGTTCTGGTGTTAGAATTGGGATGTTTGTGGGAAAGTGGATTCATGTTAAGTTACTTGATCTTAGTAGGTTGGGGATTTCTCGGACGATAACCGCTCGGGTATTGATAGGTCTTTACATCGAATAAGTGCAATTCGAAACCGTAAAATGCAAATCATTGGTCTCACGTGTCGGGTGGGTCGAGCAGTTTCTGGAAGTGCTGAGATCCTACGGGACTTGGTCGAAGGGGGAGGTTCCATCTTGGTCATAGGTCCACCCGGAGTTGGTAAAACAACTTTAATCAGGTATCAACTTTTTCACGTTGTAGCAACCAAACTAAACTTCATGAATTTCTTTGATGCCCGAAGCCAGTCCCTTTATTCCGTAATATATTGGCTTGTGTTTCTGTATTTTTGTGTTTGTATACAATTGATGTCACATTTCTTAAGAACTTAAGAGAAATTTCCCTCCTTTGCTTAGATGTATCTTCCTTGATTAATTTTCAATTTTGAGAAGATGTGTGCTTCATGATCATTTTCCAAAATATTCTATTGAAGTTTTGGATTGAGAAGAAAGAAGAAAAAAAACAAATTGGTGATAAGTTATCATTCACCTTTTTCCATATTACACGGCGTTAATAAAAACAGAAGAGTCTTTATTTGAGCAGAGAAATAGCTAGAATGTTGGCAGATGAGCACATGAAGCGCGTTGTCATTGTAGATACATCAAATGAGATTGGAGGTGATGGTGATGTACCTCATGCAGGAATAGGTCGTGCAAGAAGGATGCAAGTTCCTAATGTTAATATGCAGCATAATGTGAGTGTTGAAGTAGATTCTCAGACTTCCTTTTGCTGCAATGTTCGTGTGGATTAACCTCAGAGGTTCTTTTTTGTTAATTATAAATTTTAATAAGCTCTTGTTTCATTTCAGGTTATGATTGAAGCAGTCGAAAATCACATGCCCGAGACCATCATAATTGATGAAATAGGAACAGAGCTTGAAGCATTAGCTGCCAGCACTATTGCGCAACGAGGAGTCCAGCTAGTTGGAACAGCACATGGAATGACTATAGAGAACATAATTAAGAATCCTTCTCTCCAAATCCTTGTTGGGGGCATAGAGGTGAAGGCACCCTTTCTCTTCCATTATAATGTTGCCCCCAAACAAATATGTGTAGTTGTGTCCTATTGGATGTGTTTTCGTTGATTACTTTTATTTAGTTAAATTTAATCCAGACAGATGGTTTCTTATTAAATATAGTTCCTATGGTCTGTTTAAGTCTTTCTTTATCCAATTGATTAAATCTAGTTCTTAAAATAGAGTGTAACTCTTGGTGACGAGGAAGCAAAGAAAAGGAAAGTACAGAAGACAATTCTTGAAAGGAAAGGACCACCTACTTTTACATGTGCAGTTGAATTGATATCTAGGACTGAATGTCGTGTTCATCACAGATTAGATGCTACTGTAGATGCTATACTGGCGGGTATTTTTCATTTTCCTACTTCTTTTATAGCATTTCCGTATAACAAGGTCCATTTACCCGTAGTTGAATTTTAGGAAAATAGTTATCTTAAATGGAACCTTTTCTGGGTGATAGGGAAATCTCCTCTCTTTGAAATTCGCAAAATGGATGTTGAAAATGATGATCCTCTGAAGCTTACTCCCATATTTAGAGAGAGCTATGTAGAAGAATCTGAGATGACCATGAATGAAGAAAGAGGTTCTGAAGTGGAATCTGATGAAGAAGATAAAGATTATTTGCCGATTCACTTTAAGAAACAGAATGCTAAGAAATGTGTGACCAAGAGGAGCTTGCCAATATGTGTCTATACATATAAGGTAAACTATTGAAGTCTCCATCTATACTTGTTCTTCCAAATTAATCCAAATGGAAGGTACTCTGACGGTTATTGTGGTAATATCTAAACTGAAATGATATAACTACTACGATGGTTTTATATTCAGTGATCTGAACTGAAAAGGTGATAACAATATATTTGTATTGATTGTGTTTTATTAGATCCTAGAAGCTGATCTACTACAAGTAGCAAAAGTAATGGGGCTCGAGGATGAGATTGATGTCACTGATGACATTAGAACAGCAGATGCAATTCTTGCATCCAGTACCGAAATGAAGCAGAACCTATGGATCCGTGGAGTTGCTAAATTCCACCTGTTACCGATATTTGTTATCAAGGTATCCCTTAATTTCCTTCTCCAAATGAAACAATTCTTCTTTGGAGATGATTTTTAGATACAGGTGGCTACAATTTTAAGCCTCAGACGATGAAATGTGGCACCATCAATTATATTTTGTTATGGCTCATGATGCTATCATAAGGTTGTGACAAGGTCTTTCAACGTTTTCTTTTTTTCATTTTCTTCTCTTGCAGTCAAATACCATGGCACAAATGGTCAAAGCTGTTCGGATGATTCTTGGAATGGAATCATTAGGCTCAGTATCAAGAAAGACACGGAAAGGTTCCTTTGACATTGAAATTGAAGATGATACACCAAAAAGAAAACCCACACTAGAAGAGATTGATGCTCTGGAGGTGCAACTCTCTTCTTTTGTATTTTGTTATGAATTTTCACAATCCAACATTAGTATACAAAACGAAGAAGGATTTATGAAGAGCATATTTTCCGCTGATGGCCAAGCCAAGACTCCAAATGAATTTTTGTTATGTCATAAACTTTTTCTCATATTGAATTCTCACTGTTTTGTTATAGGAGGTACGCCTTGCAATTGAATATATTGTAATTCCTGGAGGGGAGCCAGTGGAGCTTCTCCCTCGACGCTCTGACATAGTGGCACGGCAACTTGAGCTTGTGAAGAGCTATCATTTGGCAGCAGAAAATTCAGGTACTGAATTGAATCCCAGATTGCAGATTCTTCCCCTGAGATCAAACAAGTCTTCTTCTAAATCTTCCAAGTCTGGTTCAACCTCACAAGCTGAAACATCCCAAAAATGTCGAACCAGCAGTGATGGCGGCTCCAATGCTACCAGGCTACCATTCTTACCTGAATGATTCTACCATGTCTTCAAATGTAACTTAGGTCAATTATTGGTCGATACTTATACGGATCATAATGTGATTCATGTATCTAAAACAGACAAAAATTAATCAGCACAAGTATTCATTCTGAAAAAATAAAACCTGCAATTTAGTTTTATTGAGAAAAAAAATTGTCAACTATGCACAAATGTTTAATAAATTTTAAACACAACAGGGAGATTATATGGAGATGATCAATTAGGATATAAAGTTTTGGGAAATTTCATATTCGAGGATAAAGGAAATGACTTAGTTGCCCTTGAATGAAAATTTAGTTTTCGAATTTTAATTTTAAGAAAGAAACCTAAACAAAAATATTACTAACCAAGAAAATCAGATTGACTTCTATACTTGAAAAATAAATTTTATATATATATATATATATGAGCGCACACATTTTTTTTGAAGTTAATTTTTGGAATGGACTGTGGCCCAGAAAGTAAAGGCCCAACTGTAGGCCCACGTTTCACAGCAAGTTAATCCAAATTTTTGTTGTACCCTGAAGAAATGTTCGAAGTACAACCAAACAGAGCAGCAGTAACCGATTCAAATTCATCTATTTTAGGGTTAAAAAGCGCAACTCTCAGAAAAGCAAAAAGGGCTTAAACAAAGAGTTTAGGTAAGCAAAAATATTTCGCGAGAAATTTACCAAAAAAAATATATATTTCGCGAGAAACATCCAGAATGTTGATCGCCTCAGTCTTATTCTTTTAGCTTAAGTGTCCATTTTTGTGCAGTATAGCTTGCTTTTGTGTGTGTCAGAGAGAGACATGGCTGGGAAAGACGAGAACCGTATATTTGTTGGCGGACTGTCGTGGGATGTCAATGAGCGACAGCTCGAAAACGCGTTTAGTCGTTTTGGTAAAATTATCGACTCTCAGGTAATCGTAATTTTAGTTCAAAGCTCAGTGTTTTTTTCTTTTTTTTTTTTCGTATCTAGTTTTAGTTTCGACTGTTTGGTTGCCTAGAAACTCGTTGTTTGATTGGCTAGAAACTGGAAGGAAATGGAACAAATTTAACATTGCTATCTAAGGACTAATTTTCACATTCGCTCGTTAACATATATTCAGGACGAACGGAAACAATCAACAATAGTTGATGAATAATTTTTTTTAAATCTATTCTATTATTTAGTGTTTTATTTTTATTTTTTTATTCTAATCATATCTGATATTTAGCTGCTAATTTCATTCAACGCTCTATCAAAAGATTAGTCTTCATTCTTTGCATGTAGTTTGCATTAATTATGTTGACATCTATATATGTTATCTGATTTTTTATTCAAAACATCATATTAATTTTTGTCTACTTGTTTTCTTGCTCTCTATGGGACGCTCCTTGTGATCCATTGAGATTCTGTAGATGGATTTTTTAAGAGGTTTTTCTGGTCAGAATCGAGTTGCTGAAGCTCAGTGTCAGTTTGTGTGATTAGATTAAGGTGGGTGGTAATGTTTAGTTTTTCCAGAGAGCAAGCATTCACAATAATGAATGGATATCTGTCTATATGGATTATAGTTCGAGCTAGGCCGTTAAATTCACATACTTGGATTTGCCACTTTTGTCTTGGAAAGAGTTCCTATCCATGGAAGGCACTTTTGTTGGACTTAGTGATCTTGCTTAGAAGTGTAGAACTGATATTATGCAGTTAAAACTGGCTGAATAATCAACAAGTTACTATAGCATATTATGAGACTTACTTTCCTGTTGTATAAAATTTTCTGTTTTCCACAACTTTCATCTATCTGGATTGTGTAACTAATGAATTGAAGAGTCTAAAGGTTAGTCTTTAACAACGATGACACGCATGTTTACCGTGAGAATATGATTTGGTTCAGCCAGATGGAAGAAAAATTGTCTTTTCAGATGACTTTCAACTACGTTTCTAGTTAGAACATTATGTCATTATGAAGGCTCTGTATTGGTTGTGGATATGAATTTGGAGCTGGAGTAAGTGTAGCATTGCATGTTGATCAATAGGCACCTGTGTCAATCAAATTCAGAGGGTTCTAGACCTGTCAGAAGCATTATATATTCAATGGAGTTTTCTCAATGCAAAGACAAGTTGAGGTCATGTTGATTTTCTGGTTTTTCAGTACTTATGAGAGGCAAAAACTGGCATCTGCTTTTGAATGGGATGATATGCTGTCTCACAAGTGGCAGATTGATGGAATTCAGTTTTTCTTCTCTTCGGCCTTGTTCCTGGTGTTTTATCAGCTTTGAACTTCTCCATTGTGACTCAGAAACAGTTAGGCTAATATTTTTGGCTTAGTTTGTGAAAGGATCAGAAAAAGTCTCTTTTTGTTTTTTTTTTTTCCAGAGCATTGACATGGATGTTTGTGTTAACTGCAAAATTCAAACTTCCAAATCTTATCTAAGTACTTCAGACACTTGCTCTTTACGACCTCTTTGCGCACTTTCTCTCTTGGAAGCATACTAGCAATCTAGTCAGTGAACAGACTTTACTTTGAGCCTGAAATGTTGAATCTGATCAATTTGGAGTTTGGGTGCTTGTAGCTGGTGGCAGCTTTATTTCTGTCTTCTCTTCTCCGCTATGCTCAGAGAACATTCTATCTATATATGACTGTCATAGTGGAAGTTAGTGGAAGTATTTGATTTTCAGCCTTCAGGGACATTTTTGTTCTTGAATCAAGTATCAGCTGTTAGGGCTTGTCTTCCTTTAATTCCCTCTTTCGTGATGGGTGCATGGACTCATTTTTTGACTGCATATGTTACCTATTTCTTTGGTTGCCTGCTGGTATGGTTGATGAACTGCCATAGAAGTAACTAGAAGCATAAAGAATTTGGGAGCAATTGTCAGAATGAAGAGATTGTCTGATGATGCATGGTAGCTTGTAATTGATGTTAGTTATTGTATAGAAGAGAGGTTGAATAGTTCATAATAAGTTTTTGTCACGGAGATATGTGCTGGGTATGGTTACCTGTTTGAATTTAGGAAGGATTGGTTTTATGACATCAAGAAGGAGATCAACCTGATATGCACATATGGATATCCTTTTGTTGAGATGACCTATTCGTGGGATACATCCGTATTTATAGTAGTATGCAATCATGTCAAGTTCAAAAATATTGATGCATTTGATCATATGGCTGTTTAACTACCGGTTTCTCTGGTATGGAACCTTGGTTCATCAGATGACAGATATGTTTGTTGCAGATATTCTTCTGCCTTAAAGAATTTCCTGCAATAACAATACCACAGGAATGTTATATTCTTAATTATAAAGTTGAAAGTAAGTTATTTGATTGCTTAACAATTTCAAGGCAAGCTATTTCTTTGCTGTTTATTATGTATTGCTTCCTGTTTTATTTGACCCTGATTTTACTACTATAGTGGCCCATGAAAGTAAACTCTGGAATATTTGTTACTAAGGTCTAAAATACTCAGTTTCTGAGGTATATTATGCACATTGTTATGTTAGATTTAGATTGTTTATTAGAAGCCACTCATAATATTTAAGATGTTACTTTTCAAGGTATGCTCTAGTCTGATGTCAACCATCACTGAAGCTGGTTGTCTAGGTCAGATTGGTTACTGTCTCTGATTGCTCTGTTAGCTTGTCAACCTTGTTTTATGCTGTTTTCTTATGCAATTCTCATTGGTCTGAATATACTTTAAGGATGATTAAACCTGATTTATGGTCAGTCTGGTTTGAAGAAACTCATTTCAAGTTTATGGAAAAAGATTGTTTAGAAATCTAATTGTTGTTTGTACAGTTACAATTACAATCTATTTTCCTTTTGGGAGGTCATAATCATTAATCATGGGATTTCCATTTTTTCATATGGCCTGTTTTGTTTTGAAGTATATGGTTATTAATCATTTTCTTATTTATGAAGTTTTAAGAGCTCCTTATACAGGTTTTGCCCATATTGCCATATAATTGGTGTGGAGCAAGTTTCAAGTGTTCTTTTGTTTTGCTTTTTAATAAATTATAAAACTATTGTGTTAGTCTCATCCTCTTCACAATGATATCAATTTGTTGGTGTTGCATTCTTTTCTGGGGTTTTGGATTGTCTGCAGTCAAGCTATTTCTTGGCATCAGATTCTCTTGTGTATTCATGTAGATTATGATGGAAAGAGATTCAGGCCGTCCACGTGGATTTGGGTTTGTAACATTTGCAGATCGCCGAGCCATGGAAGATGCTATCAGAGAAATGCATGGACGAGAGTTCGGTGAAAAGATAATCTCTGTCAACAGGGCTCAGCCCAAAATGGGAGGGGAAGATGGAGACCATGGGTACCGGGGACGCTACTTGTCTGCTGACAGGAGAAGCTATGGTGGAGACAGGCCTGCAGGACCAGATGAATGTTTCAAGTGTGGACGATCTGGACATTGGGCCCGTGATTGCCCTTCTGCTGGTGGTGTCCGAGGTGGGGTTGGAGGTAGACTTTCATCCCATTCCAGGTATGGAGGAACTGGTGGCCGTGGAGACCACTTTGGAGGAGGTCATGATCGATACATGGATGGCCGATATGATGGTGGGCGTTATTATTATGGAGATAGAGACCGTAATGACAGCAGGGATGGCAAATATGGAGCATCTAATATCTATGCTAATGACAGGTACGAAGCCTTGTGATGATGGATAACTGCTCAATACAAATACTTAATGCTAAGCAGTTCAATTAATAGATTATGTGAAAAAATATGTCACCGTAAGAAAAAAGGGCTTTTCTTTCTTAGATCATCATTTTTCTAACTATGTAGGTACCAACCTAGTGGAGATCGCAGTGGAAGCGATAGGCATGGTAGTTCAGATCGCTATCCTCACAATAGCTATGGTAGAGATGGAGGCTATGAAAAGGATGGTGGTCCACGAGGAGGCAGCTATAGGTTTGGAAATGCAGGGCCAGCACGGGATGCAGGAAGAAGCTATAGAAATAGGGCAGGTCCATATGATCGTCCTAACAGAGGAGATCGCCCTCCCTACGATCGTTACTGACTCGACCCTTTTTTGGGTAACTTAAGATGTAAAACGTATTTTTAGGTACTTGGTGTTGTCGTTTGAAAATCATGTAGGATGGTGCGTCTGCAATGAGCAGCACGTTAGATGAACTGCAAAATTTTGAATTTCCGTAGTCTTTTCTGGATTTAACTTATTGTTAGTGCATAATTATACTTAAATGATGTCATAATTTATTTAAAAGTTTTAAATGGTTGCTGGCCCGGTTGGAACCATCGTTCGAACTGTAGACTGCAGGTCCGGGGCCGCAAGCCTACAGGTCCTGATCTAAAGAGAAGCAAAGGCAGGCACAATCAAATATACCAAGACTTCTTGATGGAGTAGGTAAGGGCTGAATTCAAGTTAAGTCAATCCAGGATTTAATTTAAGTTCGAGCCAAATGTTTTTCACAAGTTTGAGTTGAATTCATGTTTGGAATCGGTAAGCTTATAATATTGAGTTTGTAACGAGTTCAACTTACAAAATTTGTGAGTTAATAAAATCGTTTAAATTGATTAAAAATAACATTATGTTAATTAATATATATTAAAATAATATTATTTTATATATAACATATTTGAAGAGTCGAATTAAGTTTGAGTTTAATTCATCTCAAATCAATTGAGTGAGCTATTAATAATATAAAACATTGAAATTTAGTCTAGCCTCTCTCTCTCTCTATATATATATATATCAAATTGGTATTATATGGTTTAGGTTATTGTAACACATAAAACGTAACAACAAAATAATTGTTAGAAAAAGGTGCAGACTATCATGTGAAAACAGATTGGCATTTTAAAAAGTATAATGTGTGCTTGACTTGCTTTCATTCATTTGAAAAGTAATAAATGGTTTGCCTGACTTCCATTTTCTGTATATTCCCTTCCATTTTTATATTTCAATTTGCACTTTCCAAATTCCAAAAGCAATCTCGATTATAATTAATTCATGCGCCCGACGCCCTGGACCGCTGGGCATTGACTTAGAATAAGAAGAAAGAAGCAACCCACAGTTTTTGTTGAATTTTGAAGCAATATTTTTGGTCCCTAGGATTTGTCCTTCACCTGCATCAAAACAGTCCTGAAAGGGACTTCAATCTTATTAACTAAATTTACATACAAGATAAAACATTTGTGCCGAACCTCTTTAACAAGAATATGCGTCTAATTATTAGGACCCAAATGCTGGATGACACACATCAATTTCTTTTCATATCAAAGGAAGAATCCTTAAAGCCAAGTGGGTACTTAAATTTTAAGCATTTAAGGGGGGACAACAATGATTTCCCAATAACTTTGGCTGAAACCTCGCCCAGTTTGAATCTAAAGTTTGGCTTGGTTAATTTATGAGTTGATTCTTAACGGCTCTTGGAGGTTTTATCTGAATCAAATTATGAGAGGTGCAATAATTTTCTAATTAATTCAAATAATTATGCTACGTGTCTTGTGGCTAATACCTAATCATTGACATAAAATATGATTAATATTCCATGATTTAAATATTATAAAAGTAGAATTGAATCTCGATTCTGGATAGCATATCCCACTTTTTTTGTTTCCACTTGAAAGTCAATTGGAACAACTATTTGATTTTTTTTAATCCGAATTTTAATTTTTTTTTTAGGTCAGATAAAATTTTATTAAATCCCAAATTGTGTCAAATAATTTATAAGCTCAAGAATTCCATGGGCTTTGTTGAAAGTAAAGAAATTTGAAATTTCTATTGGAAATGAGAGTCAATTATTCATTAAATTTTGAAATTAAAATTAAAAATTATCAAAGTCTATATTTTATTTCAACAGAAAATATTGTTCTTAAATTTGAAAGTCGAAAAGTGGAAAAGTAAGCTCAGAGAAAACGTGGGTGAGAAATAATAAATTCTTCCTTTAATAATAATATTACCTTAAGTTTTCTTCATACTGGGTGAACCAATTATTATTAAAAAAATTCAGTTTGGAAATCGACCTTGCCAAAAATGATTTAATTTAAGAATTGGCGTTATCTTTGAAGGGATATTCACACCAATTATTGTTGAATTTTGACTCAGATTATTTGAAATTTTGGTTAAACATTTTCAAATGATGCCATCTCAGGTTGGATGTACCAAGCAATTGACATCATGATTCTAGAATTTTAAATTTGATTAACCAAAATATTATTCATGTTAAAGCCAATCAGATTCCTTAGCAGTTGCACCAATTGATGAAGTATATCCTACCTTTGATGTCACCCTTTTACTCTCACATTGATTTAAAAATTCAGGAGTCGGTCCATATGGCTCACACCATATATTATTGAAATTTATTTGATCAAATTATTATTTTCCACGTAAGATTTGATAAAATGATAGATTTTTATTTATTAAATTTAAAAAAAAATTAAATTATAATCTATTTATTAAAATAATTTTAAAAGTCAAAAAATATTTATATTATTTTAACAAAATATTATAATGAAGATATATTTAAAGCATAGTATTTTTTTTAATTTATCATATTTTTAAAAATAAAGTGTTATTTAGTTTAAAGGTATTTTTATTTTTAAAATAATTTTATAAAATATTTAACTAAATACTTTATTTTTTCAAACTTAAAGGATGGATAATATATATTTGACCAAAATTTTAAGTATTATTTATTTATTATAAATGATTGATTTTATTAAATCACGTAAACACAATTTTCGCGTTTTAAGCTTCATAATTTTATGCCATATGATATGATCCGAAATCTTTGGGGCATATGAATCTCCACGTTACATTTTAAAGATTAAAAATGTGGCCAAAAAAATAAATTCAATTGCCATATGGATAATTTATTAAAAAGAGACCAAAATGAAGTCGCACGTGTAAATAATTTTGATTAAAAAATTTAAATCGAATAAGTAACATGGAAAGAAAGTTCATGGGGGCAAGTAACAAATAATTATTATAATTAATTTTGGTCAATGCAATTATCCAGAAGTTCCAAGATCTAGTTGACTTGACTAATTACGTGTGAATTAAGGGTTTCGAGATTATTATATTGTGAATTATTATTAAATTAAGTTTAGCATTCGTCGTCCTTCTTAGTTGGAACGACTTGGACGGTAAGTCGTTTACTACAAAGCGATTGAACCGTGGAGTCGTTTTTATACCTGTCTTGCTTTTAACCGAAGACTTTTTGCTGTGAGAATTGTTTTTTAAAATTTTAGTGGCGAAGGTAGAGCAGAAGAATATCAGCTCGAAATATATTAATAATATATTAAAATTTATAGACATAATCATAGATTTGATTTAATTTATAAACACAAATTTTTTAATTTATTTTATCATAATAAAAAAAATCGTGTGATAATCATATGAATTTAAAATTTTTTCTATTTTAATATTCAACATATCAAAAATAATCATATAATTAATTAATATATATTTAAAAAAAGTGATTATTCGGTCATATCAACGGGTTTTTTTAATTTAAACTCCAATTTACATTACCAATAATACTTTCAAAAAATAATATAAGCGGTGGAGAGAAGAATACCGTCTATGATTTAAAGAGATGAAAACATAAATATAAATTTTTTTAATTTTATGTCAAAGTCAAACTTTTAATTAAAAAAAGAAGATCAAATAAGACAAAATTTATAAAAAAAATTGATGAATTACTAATCGATTCTTTGTAAAAAAGAAAAAATGTTGTTAAAAATAAATAGTGACACCTTATAAATTTAAAATGTTGGTTTTCTGTAAGTAACGCCTTATATGTTTGAGGCGGGGACAAAGCGTCACCCCTAAATTTCAAAAACTCAATCTCCTGCCTTTCAACTAGATTTAATATTAAATATATTTGTGAACAATAACAATTCAAGGGTATTTTTATCTTTTTAAGATTAAAATTTTATAAAATAATAAAATATTTTTTATATAAATATAAAATATTAAACAAATTTCAAAATATATAAAAATATATTTAAAAAATTTAAATTAAAAAAAATAAAGCAACCACCGATGCCGATGCCAACGGCGGTAGCCGCCATTAACGGAACCAGGTGGTCTTTTCCGACCACCTAGTTCTAGGGGAGGCCAGATCTGGCCTTCCCATTCGGTGGAGACAACCAGATTTGGCCGTCTCCAATTTTGGCAGAGACGGCTAGATCTGGCTGCCTCCGCTCGAAAAAAAGACTGAAAACGATCGAAAAGGGCTGGTCTGGTCTCATTAGTCGTTTTCTGTCTTTTTTTTTTTTTTTTGTGGAGACAGCCAGATCTATTCGTCTCTACCAAAATTGGAGACGGTCAGATCTGATCATCTCCACCGAAAACGACCACTTGGTTCCTTTATCGGTGACCACCGCCGTCGACATCCGACAATGATGGATGCTTTTAAATTTTTAAAATTTTAAAATTATTTTATATTATTTAAAATTTTTTATATTTAAAAATTATTTTATAATTTTATTATAAATTTTTTATTTTTTAAAAGGTATTTTAGTATAAAAATTATAAAAAAAATGTTTCTAAGGGTGGGAGATTGGGTTTTTGAAACCTTGGAGGTGGCACTTATCTCCGTCTCAAACTATGAGTGGAAATATGTTCTTTGGCCTTTATTTTATTAAATAAAATCATATCAAATTATGTTTGAGATATTATAAAATTTATTTTATTTAAATGAAAAAAAGACAATACTATTAATTTCTAAATAAATACGTCACCAGTGATGTATGTTACTGTTGAATGATTGACATGTAAAACTTCAGCTCAGCTGCATTTTGAATTTATGATAAATAGTTTCCTGTAGTATCGGCAAATAGCAATAGTTTACCTCATGTATTACAAATAATAATTTACCCCCATTAGTGTATCATCTCTTATTAGTATAAGTAACACTATTTTATCACAAATTGAATCACATAAATATTTAATCTTTTTTTTTTGTTACTTTCATCGCTTTTATTCTTTTTTTTTATTAATAAAGGTATCAATGAAGTAGAATAATATATTTAGAATAAATTATAGTTTTAAAATATTAAAAGTATTTATAAATTTATAGGGATTTTTTATCATTTAAATTCTTTTATATATTTCTAAAATTTTGAAGATTTGATATATTCTTTGCTAGTTTCAAGAACAATAGTTTCACTTCAAAAATTTTAACAAAATAAAATAAATCAAGATTTTAAATATTATATTATAAATTATTGAAACTATAAATACAATTTTTAAAATATATAAAGTTTAAAAAAATTTAAAAATTGATGTGTGAGTTCAAACATTTAAAAAAAATTAAATTAGCATGTTTAAAATGTTTAGATTTTATCATAAACAATTGCTCTTATATTTTTTTCAAAATTAATAAAAAGTAAAATTGTTATTTTATTTTATAAAAATAATTTTTTTAAATAAAGTACGATTGGGGATGAAATATATTATTGATGCCAACTAGAGGTGTAAAAGGTATTTTGGTCAAATCTTGGTGGGAAAATGGTGGTTGCTTAGAAAATAAAGCCAATGTAGAATTTTTATCAGTTCTACCAGTCGGAGCAAAGTGGGCATAAAGTTTTCATGTATTATTAAGTTTTCGTCCCCATCTCTTTTACCTGATCTTTTTTCTGTGACCGTGCACTCTTTGCAAGTCAACCACCCAGCCTTTTTCAATGTTTTCTCACTCCTTTGAAGCACTCTCAAAACACACACTTTCTCTGAATATAAACCCCTGCAACTTCTCCTTTCTGCAATATACTAAAGCTCCACTCTTCTTCCACACGCACCAAAACGCATCCCAAATAACGATATAAAAATGGTTGTTGCGTCACCCGGTAACGGCCACAATTTGGTCAACATGAGGGGCTTTGCAGTCCAAGTCATCACCGGTCGGTGGTTCATGGTCTTCGCTTCATTGCTGATCATGGCTGCCGCTGGTGCAACTTACATGTTTTCCCTATACTCAAACGAAATCAAATCATCCCTCGGCTACGACCAAACCACGCTCAATCTCCTCAGTTTCTTCAAAGATTTAGGGGCCAACGTCGGCGTTCTCTCCGGTCTCATCAACGAGGTCACGCCCCCGTGGGTGGTTCTCTTTATCGGTGCAATAATGAATCTTTTCGGGTACGCAATGATTTGGGCCGCAGTGTCGAATAAAATCCCAAGGCCTCAGGTTTGGCAGATGTGTCTATATATTTGCATTGGTGCGAATTCTCAGTCTTTCGCCAACACTGGCGCGCTCGTTACTTGTGTGAAGAATTTTCCTGAGAGTCGCGGCGTTGTGTTGGGGATTTTGAAAGGTTATGTTGGTCTCAGTGGCGCCATAATCACTCAGTTGTATCATGCCTTCTATGGGGATAATACTAAAGCTTTGATTTTGCTTATCGGTTGGCTTCCTGCTGCTATTTCTTTTATTTTTCTCAGGACCATTCGGATAATGGAAGTCGTGCGCCAGCCGAATGAGCTGAAAGTGTTTTACAACTTTCTCTATATATCTTTAGGCCTGGCCGGGTTTTTAATGTTCATAATCATCATAGAGAAACAGTTCGCTTTCAATCAAGGGGAGTATGGCGGAAGTGGCGCCATGGTTCTTCTCTTGCTCTTTTTGCCACTTCTTGTTGTTGTGATAGAAGAATTCAAGCGATGGAAGTTGAAGCAAATCATCATGAATGATTCTAGTCCGATCAGCGTCGTCTCAGATGAGAAACAGAGTGAAAAGGCGGCCCCATCATCACCACCGCAACCGCAACTGCCACCATCTACTAACCCCGAGAAAAGTTCAGTGGAACCTGCAGTATCAGTTCCACCAGAGAAACAACCTTCATGCTGGACAACTTGTTTCCAGCAACCAGACAGGGGCGAAGACTACACAATTCTGCAAGCACTCTTTAGCATCGACATGCTGATTCTCTTCGTCGCTACAATCTGCGGCGTCGGTGGAACCTTAACGGCAATCGACAATCTGGGTCAGATCGGAAGTTCACTGGGATACCCCACGAGAAGCATTAGCACATTCGTTTCACTCGTCAGTATCTGGAATTATCTCGGCCGAGTTTTTGCCGGTTTTGTCTCCGAAATCGTTCTAGTGAAATACAAATTTCCTCGCCCACTCATGCTCACAATCATCCTCTTATTATCCTGCGTCGGTCATCTTCTCATAGCCTTCGATGTCCCCAATGGGTTATACGTAGCATCAGTTATCATCGGTTTCTGTTTCGGCGCTCAATGGCCATTAGTTTTCGCCATAATTTCCGAAATTTTTGGCCTCAAATATTACTCAACTTTGTACAATTTCGGGGGATCCGCCAGCCCCGTTGGCTCATATCTTCTCAATGTGAGGGTGGCCGGACATTTATATGACAGAGAAGCCAATAAGCAACTGCTTGCTTCGGGACTGCGCAGGAAGGCCGGTGAAGATCTGAGCTGTGTCGGGGTTGAATGCTTCAAACTGTCCTTCATTATAATAACGGGAGCAACTTTGTTTGGTTGCTTAATTTCCCTGATTTTGGTGCTGAGGACGAGGAAATTTTATAAGAGTGACCTCTACAAGAAGTTCAGAGAAGCTGCCAAAACTGCAGAGACGGAAATGGCGATGGATAACCGAAATGGAGTTCGGTCATAGGAGACAATTTCAAGATCATTCTAATGGGTATTTCTAGCATAAAAATATAGAACTGAAATCCACAATTATACTGTTGTTGGGTCTTGTTTGTATATTTCTTTCCTTAAGACTGATTAACATTTTCCTTCCAAGCCATGGCCTAAAAGCATTTTCCCACTTATTAAATATGCGAATCACGCTTTCTTATTTAAAATCTAACTTTATTAACAAAAATCTATCGTAAAAGAACAAAACCATCATATTCAATTTTCTTTCTAAATATTAAAGGAAATAAAAAAGATAAATTAGCTTGACTTCTGAGTTTAATAGCAGCTAAGGAGGAGAGGAGGGAGGGACCGACAGGAGAGGAGAGAGCGACGACACAACGTAAACCACCGTTCGGCTGGCGAAGAAGCCCAAGCAACTCTGACTAGTCTTTGCTCTTTGAATAAAATAAGCGACGACTTCGGCCAGCCACTTATTCCTATATCGATTTCGATCTGCTCTGACTTTATCGTAGCTGTTCATAGAAATAAATCAAACGTTTAATAAAATTTAAATGACAAAAATACCCTTTAATCGAAGTACCATAATCTCCATCATTTCAAGGTAGTAACGAAATTTTAAATAAAGTTAAATTTAAATCGAATATATTAAAATTTTTTTTTAAATTTGACTCGAATAAATTTAAAATAAATTATTCAAATCTGAATCTGAACACGAATCTAAACTACATTTTTAAAAGTTAATAAATACAAGTCTGAATACAAATTATACGAATCGAATATGAATATAAATTCGAATTTTAATTAAAATTTTTTAATTTTATTTTATTAATTATTTGTATTAATCATACTTTTTAATAAAAAATAAATATTAATTATATAAACCAAATACGAATATAAATATAAATACAAATTAAATAAATTGAATTATACGAACTAAATATCTAAATTTTAATATAAAAAAATCGATAAATATATATATAAACATAAATTAAAACTGTATAAAATAAGTTTAAATATAAATATGTATATATTTATATTTGATTTAGTTTGAATTTAATCATAATTTTCAGCAATAAAACGAGGGTATACTTGTTATTTTAGTTATTACTAACGAATCCGGAAACTTCGACCACTTCTTGAACCATAAACAATTTAGTCGCCTTTGAAGCAGCTCTAAGTTAACTACTTTGAGTAGCCAGCTGCTGTTCATAGGTGTCTGTCCAAACAGAAATTGCAGCTATGCATTGAATTATGTACGTTTGCAAAAGAAAACACAAGGCAGAGTCAATGGCCGCCGATTTTGACTAGGCCAAAGATCTTATTCCCCCATAGTTTGAGGCGGGGACGTAGTGCCGCCTAAAGGTTTTAAAAATCTAGTCTCTATTTTTGAAATTATTTTTTATAATTTTTACATTAAAATAATTAAAATATTTTTTTAAAAATTAAACATTTATAATAAAATTATAAGATAATTTTTAAATAAAAATATTTTTTAAAAATTTAAAAATATATTTAAAATTTAAAAAATTTAAAGCAATCACCACCGTCGATGTTGGTGACGATGACTACCGATAACAGAATCAGGTGATCATTTCTGGCCATTTGATTCCAGGGGAGGTTAGATTTAGCCTTCTCGTGATCTAGTCGCCTCCAATTTTGGAGGAGGTGGCCAGATCCAACAACTTCCGCAAGAAATAAAGGCCAAAAACGGTCAGTATGAACAAAAACGATCATTTCCAACTGTTTTTAACTTATTTTTCTGACAAAAGTGGTCAGATTTGGCCACCTCCACCTAAACTAGAGGTGATCCAGATCTGACCACTTTCACTGAATAAATAAGTCAGATCTGGTCTCTTTTGAATCAGATAACCGAAAATAGTCACTTGATATCTTTAACGGTGGCCATCGTTACTGGTATCGGTGGCGGTGGCTGCTTTAAAATTTTATATTTATATAAAATTTATTTTATTATTTTATAAAATTTTAATCTTAAAAAAATAAAACTATACCTGAACTATTTTTATTTATTAATATATTTAATATTAAATTTGATTAAAAGATGAAAAACTGAGTTTTTAAAATTTAGAGGATAGCATTTTGTTTCCGTCTCAAACTATAGGTGGGGATTAGTCCTTTGGCCTTTTGAATATTCACAGTTCGAAAGCTTATAGCTAGAAAACAAACATGACATTTTCTAGAACGAAGGTTGATAAGCTTATGTTTCTCCATATTTATGAGGCCATCCATGCATTAGCTGTCACCCCATAAAATTTCTTAATTCTGAGATATTTTTATACATTGTGATGGGGAAATGGAATATTTATATAATGATTGATAGGGCAATTTATAGGTTAATTCTTTTTTATAAATCCAAAACATTCAATCCTCTTCACTTTCTCCAAAGTGGCTTTTGATTTGTTCTCTGTTTGACAGAAAATTGTAAGCAATTGTTTTAGTTTCTATGTATAATTTCATAGATTTTGTCTCTAAGTCTGTGTATTATCTCGACATGTCACCGCATTTCTCTATCATTTTCCAATGGGTGCTCAGTATGACAGCCAAAATATCTTAAAATTAGTTGAAATAGAAAAAACAAAAAAAACATTTTAAAATATTTATCCAGCCTGAATATTCTTGAACATGGAGCGTCTTAAATTTAAGCTTTTGGGCCATGATTTGCTTAAATTTAAGAGCTTGAATTTTTGGGTTTTTATTTGAGCCCAAGTTGAGGTCCAAGTGCTGCAAGACATTTTTATGGAATATAGTTTTTCATTTAAAGCAATGTGTATATTTTCCATCTATGTTTGAGCCATTAATGGATCACATCAGAAAACGATTTTTGATTTTCCGATAACATGAAATCCTTTTGGGTTCAAATTCTGCTCCATAATTCTCGCAAACTTTATCCATAAAATAATCTGTGAATGTAAATTATTATTTTCTCCTTCTTCAACCTAAACATATCACTCTGAACATCGTTACTTCACAATTATGGCTACTGAAAGCGGTGGCTCTGTTTGTGGCTTCTTGCTACAAGTTTTAGGCGGAAGATGGTTCATGATGTTCGCTTCCTTCTTAATCATGGCTGGAGCCGGTGCAACTTATCTCTTCGGCGTTTACTCCAAAGAGATTAAAGCAACTCTCGGCTACGATCAAACAACTCTCAATATTTTAAGTACATGCAAGGACCTTGGCGCTAATATAGGCGTCCTTTCCGGCCTCTTGGCAGAGATTACGCCGCCCTGGTTTGTCCTTCTGGTTGGTGCTGCCATGAACTTTGCTGGGTATTTCATGATCTGGCTCGCCGTGATGAAGAAAATCGCCAAACCAAAGGTTTGGCAAATGTGTATGTACATTTGTATAGGCGCGAATTCTCAGAATTTTGCTAACACTGGCTCGCTCGTCACTTGTGTTAAGAATTTTCCTGAGAGCAGGGGCATGATGTTGGGCATAATGAAGGGATTTGTGGGATTGAGTGGCGCTGTTTTTACTCAATTTTATCTTGCAATTTACGGAAACGATGCGAAATCTATGATTCTTCTTATTGGGTGGCTGCCGGCATTGATTTCAGTAGTGTTTGTTTATACCATCAGAACATTGAAGGTTTCTACCCATCCGAATGAGCACAAAGTGTTCTATCAATATCTTTATATCACAATCGCCATGGCTTTGTGTTTAATGGGGTTAACCATAGCTCAAAAAGAAGTTGATTTTTCTCACTATGGTTACGTGGGAAGCGCCATTGTTGTTTGTGCTTTTATTTTTATGCCTCTTTTGATAGCATTTCGAGAAGAATACAGCACTTGGAAGCTCAAAAAACAGCCTGCACCGGCTCCTACAAGTATTATTATTCATGAAGTTAAAAAAAAATCAGAAATTTCAGAGATTGAAGAAGAGCCTCAATCCCAGAGTAAAGTAGATAATGAAGTTCCATGCTGTGGCAACATCTTCAAGAAGCCAAAGAGAGGCGAAGACCATGGGATATTGCAGGCGCTTTTAAGTGTGGATATGTTGATTCTTTTCATGGCAACATTCTGTGGACTGGGCTGCAGCTTAACAACAATGGACAATCTCGGCCAAATCGGTGAATCTTTAGGCTATCAGCAACATATCATCAACACATTTGTTTCACTCGTCAGCATTTGGAATTACTTCGGCAGAGTTTTTGCTGGCTTCGTTTCCGAAAACATTCTCATAAAATACAAAGTCCCTCGGCCTCTTATAATGGCAATCGCCCTGATTCTCTCCGCCATCGGCGACCTTCTAATCGCTTTCCCCATGCCAGCTTCAGTCTACATTGCTTCATTACTCGTCGGGTTCTCATTTGGGGCTCAGTTGACGCTTCTTTTTATCATCATATCGGAGCTTTTCGGGCTGAAATATTACTCAACGCTCTTCAACTGCGGTCAACTGGCCAGCCCACTCGGGACGTATGTGTTCAATGTAGTCATCGTGGGGAGACTTTACGATAGAGAGGCGACGAGGCAGCTGGCCCAGAAGGGATTAACGAGGGCCATGGTGAAGGAGCTGACGTGCTTTGGGATTCAATGTTACCGTCTCTCCTTCTCAATTCTTGCTGGTGTTAACATTTTTGGAGCCTTCGTCACGTTTATTTTGGTGATGAGGACTCGTAAATATTATAGCGGAGACATATATAAGAAATTCAGGGAAGAAATTGTTGCTAATGAGAAGAAAAACCAAGAAAGTGGTAATTAGATTTTCTTTTTGTTTTTTGTTTTTTTTTTTACTGTTAATTTGTAGTTAAGTTTTAGAACGAGGGCTAGGGAAACTGTACTGACTCATTAATAAGATGATTTCATTAATTTTATTAAAACTTGATTATATTTTTAAGACAAAAAACTAATTCCCACCCAAGGTTTCCTTGACTGACATCCCGTCCAAAAGTTTGAAAAGACAAATACCTACCCTGTTTTCAATTTTTTAATATTTTATAATAAATAACCAAAGACTCTCCATAAAACGTTAAACAATATTAATATTAAATAAAAAATAAAAAAATTTTATAAATTAATTAAAATTTATAAAAATAAAAAAAAATTTAAAAAATATAATAATAATATTGAAAATCTAATCAGGATAATCGAAAATAATTCTTGATTAAATTATAGTCAAATATTTTTAATATTTATATATTATTATTTTAATATATTTTTATGTTTTAAATATTTTTTAAATTTAATTTTATTATTTTTAAATTATTTTTATTTAAAAATAAAAAAAAGTTTTTAATTAATTATATTTAAAATTCTTTAGATTTAATTATTAATTTTTATCAATTAATAAATATTTAATTTTTTAAAATTTTTTTTATAATATTTTATCATTTAGAACAACCGTTGGGTGGGTGTTAGGAGGAAAGCTTTTAATAACGCTGCAAAGCTTATGTGACATTGAACATAGCAATTGGCTACATTAGGCCACATCTTACATGCCTAGGCTCCTCTAGCAAGAAAATAACTTATACATGATCTAGGGCCCCTGGCCCCCTACCCCCTTATTTATTTATTTTTTATTATTTTTATATAACCTCTGATTTTGTGAATCATGAAAAGGAAGGTCTATGTGAAACCGTTATAATTTGATTATAAAAAACTGCGTACACGTGTAATTCCCAAGCAATGTGGAGCAATTGCAGATATAATTTTAATTTTTCAGTTGTTATACAGCGTTTTACTTAAAGTCAATGGCTATAAAATTTTAATTAATGAGCTTTTAATGAATTATAAATCTTTTAAGAAATAAAAAGATTTTATGATTTTTTGTTCAAAGAACCTCAATTCCAGTTAAAAGTCTATTAAATTTATTTCTTATATTTTTTAGATTTTGAAATTAATTAATATTACTGTTATAGTTAAATTAGTTTTAATTGTATATTTAAGTTTTTACTATTATAGTCTATTAATTAATATTCCTATTACACCCATAGAAGGGTATGTGTTATTGTACTTCAAATAAGGCCAAACGACATATCCCCCCTCAAAATTTTCTTCAATGATCTTACTTGTAAAATTTTAAAAAGTTAAATATTCATATTTATTATTTAAAAAGATAAAAAATCTTTTTATAATAATAATAAAAATAATAATAATAATAATAAATTTTAAAAAGTAGTCACTACTGTCAGTAGTATCCACCTGATTATGATAACAAGAGTCATCATCGTTGACGATATTACCAACAGCAATAACTATTTTTTAAAATTTTTATTTTATTTTATAAATTATTATTATTATTTTAATATTATTTTATATTTTAATTATTTTTATAAAATTAATTTTTAATATTTATTCAAAAAGATAAAAAAACTCCTTTAACTTTGATCAATCAATGAATAACTAATTTTTAAAAATTGTATAGATGAAGCTTGTGATTTAAGAAAACCTTGGGTGAAAATTTGTTGTTTGACCTTAAAATAATTACCTGTTGAATAAAAAATAGAACTCAATTTATTATTTGGAGGCTTTTATGCACGCTGACATCGTTGTCTTATTGTAATTTTTGTGATGACAATTCAAATTCAACGGAAGAAAGGATGGTGGAGACCGAAACTTGTAACAACAATGATATTGTGGTAGCGACAGTGGTGAAGTAGATTGCCGAGTGGTTGAGTTTAAAAAGGATTATAACGGCTGAAATGCAAGTTTTAAAACATTTAAAAGGGTTAATCTTCTGAACGTTTGGGTGAGATTTAGAAAATATATATACGTTTTTTTAACTTTTTAACCGATTTTGAATTTGGATGGAAAAGTTTATTTATGACATCTGCTTGTTGGCTTAGGTGGGAAAATATAATTTACTCCATCGAATTTTAGATATGCTAAAAAGGCCAAACGACTTGCTCCTACCCATAGTTGGAGACGGGGATAAAGTCTCAATCACTAACTTTTAAAAAACTTAGATTCCTACCTTTTAATTAAAATTAAAATTTATTTTATAATTTTTTAAATAAAATGACTAAAATATTTTTTAAAATAAGAATTTATAATAAAATTATAAAATAATTTTTAAATATAACAAATTTTAAAATATATTTAAAATTTTAAAATAAAAAATTTAAAGTAGTCACCGACAGTAATGGTTGCTGAAAACTGAACCAGGTGGCTGTCTCCGGCCACTTGGTTCCAGGGGAGACCCGATGGAGATGACCAGATCTGGCAGCCTCCAGTTTTGGAGGAGGAGGTTAGATTTGGCCTCCTTCGTTGGAAACAATGATCCGAAACGGTTATTAGAGCCAATATCGACTTTTTTTTACCGTTTTCAATGACTAGATCTAGCCTTCTTTAGAACCAAATGGCCAAAGAAGGCCACTTGGTTCAATTTTTAACAGTCACCGCCACCAGTATCGATGACGATGACTATTTTAATTTTTAAAAAATTTTAAATATATTTTTAAATATTTAAAAATTTTATATTTAAATAAAATTTATTTTATTATTTTATAAAATTTGAATCTTAAAAAGATAAAAGTACCTCTAGATTTATACTGTTTATTATTATATTTAATATCAAATTTGGTTGAAGGGAGAGAATCTAAGCGTTTAAAAGTTAGTGGGTGGGACTGGACCCCGTCTCAAACTATGCGTGGGAATAAGTTTTTTGGCCTGCTAAAGATTAAAAATGCCTTTGGCAAATTCTCTTCCCCATATGCCCTCATCGAAATGTTAAAAGAATGCATAAATATTCGCACGCAAACGAAGGACAAATTAGTGAAAACACCAGAGCAGAGCTTCGAAGTATCCAAATAAAGAACCTGCTCACAGTTTCACTTTCCCCAGCAGAGTCACACTCACATCAAAGGGGGGGAAGCCAAACAGCCTTCTTCTCGCTCTTAAAAATGATTTTCATTTCCTCCAAACGCTGAGCATTGTGACGTTTTTGATTAAACGGAAAAGGGAAACATGGTTAATAACAAGGGGAAGTCCATTGCCGTCGGAAGAGAGACGTACGGCAAGCGAAAGCGAAAAAGCGTCGCTGGAGGAGCGGGAGACGACGGCGATAACTCTAGCAGGAGGCAGAGGAAGAACCCCGGAGTTCTCCAGTTCTTCGAAGACGCTGCCGGCTTGGACGACGATGACGACGATTCTGATTCCAGTGACGACGATGGCGCCGGTTTCAACGATGAAGGTATTTGGCCGGAGCTTGTTATTTATTTCGTCATTTACTTTTTATTTGTATTCTGTGATAGTTATTTAGGGTTACGAGTTTTGCTTTGCGGATGAATGTGTTTTCATTAGCATTTTAGGGTTTGAATCTTGTTTTAGGAAAATGTTTATGGAGTGGCGGACTTTTATGTCGTTGTATATATATTTTCTTGTTGTTTATAGTGGAGTTAATAGTGTTTGTCTGCATTTTGCTGTTCAGCGTGATTTTGAGGGTTTATATTGAAAATGGTGGTGATTGGGGGCTTCTGGGTCATTGTTTAAATGATTAGTATGTTTGGCGGTATTGCATGTTGAGGGATTTTTATTTTGTGTGTGTGTGTGTTTTTTTTTTTTTTGAATTGGTTTTCTGATGATAGCGTGGGTGCCGTTTGTGTGAGACGATAATGTCAGATAGTTTTTTTTTTTTATTTGGGAGGAGGGTGGGGGGAATTTTTAGGATGGCTGACAGCATTCTTCAGCTTTGTTAGTGTAAGTAGGGTCTCCAGGTTTTTTTGGAGCTTGTCTTAGTGTGGAAAATGGTATTTGTGGTGTTCCTTGTATTGAGACCTTGTTCCTTTATCTTTTGCAAAGGGTGATGAGTCTGGTGAATTTGTGGTTTTGTATAGGTCTGCATCATTTTGTTTCTTTTTTTTGCTTGAAATAATAGCCCGATGATTGATTTTTTGTTTTTATTTTCTGCAGTAGGTGTAGCCTGGGGGTTAAATAGTATTCTTTAACTGTTTTTTTTGCTTTGTTTTCTTGTGCCTTTTAGTTATTTTGTTCTTGATAACTTGAGTTCTGAGATTTTTGTGACATTGCCCAATTTTAGCAAATTATTTTAACTGAATCCCTCTTTTGAATCCATGAGAATAGATTTTATGCAAGAAGAAGTTTCTGCGCAGCAGCAAGTAAATAATGAACAGGGGAAAACTTATAGCCTCTCATTCATTCCCAAGGAAGAGGAGATGGATGAAGTGGAATTTGGCAAATTGATGGAAGAACGTTACAAGGATGGCTCTAATTTTGTCAGATGTGCAGAAGACATCTTTGAGACCAAAAGATTGGTTGACAATAATTATCATATGTCTTATCATAAGGATCCTATCGTCTGGAAGGTCAAATGCATGGTATTATATTTGGAATATTTCTTTTAGATATAGTTCCATGGAATTTTTTATTGGTTTCCTTAATTATACTTCTTTTTGTCTTCTTGTTTCTCTTATATTCACTTGATGTTTCTTGACTATAGGTTGGACGTGAGAGGCACTCAGCATTTTGTCTAATGCAGAAGTTTGTTGATTTGCAATCATTTGGTACCAAATTACAGATAATATCAGCATTTTCCATTGACCACGTCAAGGGTTTTATTTTCATTGAAGCTGACAAACAATCTGATGTAAATGAGGTATTTTACATATTGGTTGTTCATTGTCTATGATTTGGTTGTTAAATGTACAAATACATTTGCTGTAATATTTCTGAATTTTGACTTTACATTCAGGCGTGTAAAGGACTTTCTGGTATATATATTTCGAGAGTGGCTCCAGTTCCTCATAATGAAGTTTCACATTTGTTCTCTACCCGCATCAAATATAATGAAGTTTCTGCGGGCACATGGGCTTATGTGAAGAGTGGAAAATATAAGGGGGATTTGGCACAGGTAATATTTTTAGGATATGATGACTAAATTTCTGGCTGAATTCAGTATTTTACTAAGTAATATTTTTTTAGGTTGTGGCTGTGAACAATGCACGGAAAAGAGCAACTGTGAAGCTAATCCCAAGAATTGATTTACAAGCATTGGCTGCAAAATTTGTAATTAAAATTTCTTGCCTCTTGATTTTGCTTTGTAGTTTTTACAGGTGATGTTCATTGCTTTTATAACTACAGTATGATATAAATAGATGACTGCATGCTACCATGTAGTCTTTAACATGCTAATGTTCTTAGTGGAATAGACTTGAGCAACAGAGTGGAAGGATTTTTTTGCTTTGTGGATAAATTGGTGAACAGCCAATGATTTAGTTGCTCTTTATTTGGAAAAGTAGTGCCTGACTCCTCTTGAGGGTAATCTTTCTTGAAGTGGCTTCTTAGTGAACTTATCTAGCCTCAATGGGAAATTTTTTTATTGAATGGGATGTTAGAATGAATCCTTCAAGTTGATAGGCATTCTAAAGTTTGAAAAATCATAAGGATGACATGCCTGGCTGCATAATACAATTTTTGGCATCATTCCATAATTACTACTTGTAATGAGCTCCAAAGAGATGTTATTGTTGTTAGTTAATAAGAGATGACAGGATTGATTATGCTTTGTGTCGGTTCCAATTTTGAAGGGAATACGGTGCACATTATTTAATCATTTTAATATCATGATTGTAATGTTTTGTTTGAGTTATAAACTTATGAGTACTTGATAATTTCTGACCTTTGACCGTCATATCTGGGGAGTTTTCTGAATGAAATATGTGCTTGCTTTTTGCATAATCATAATCTGTTCATTCATATCTTGTTTTCACCAAATAGTCTATTGGCAATAATTCATTTAAGGATCATAGGGTGGTGGAATTAGTCTAAAGAAAAATGCCACAGCAGCACCAAGATTGATCAGTTCAAGTGAACTTGAGTGAGTTTCATGAATCTCATATTTTTAGCTACATTTTGGGGTTCTAAGCTCCTGATTACTTGTTTTTTTTTTCTCCTTTGCAGTGAGTTTCGACCACTCATTCAGTATAGACGTGACCGTGAAACTGGCCAGGCTTTTGAGATTCTTGATGGAATGATGCTTAAGGATGGATATTTATACAAAAGAGTGTCAATTGACTCATTAAATTGTGGGGGTGTTGTGCCTTCGGAAGAGGAACTCCTGAAGTTTATGCCTTCTGGTAGAAATGAATCTGCCGATTTGGAGTGGCTTTCACAGCTTTATGGTGAACAAAAGAAAAAGCGGACTGTAATAATGGACAAAGGGGGTGGGAAAGGAGAGTGTTCATCGGCATCAATCCTTGGGAACAGTTTTGAACTCTATGAATTAGTATGCTTTGGGTAAGTAATTTACATATGCATAGACTTGTGGAGTATAGCAAATATTTTATAAATCATTATATTGATTTGTATTTTCCTAAATTTTCTTGCTCTTATAGGCGCAGAGACTTTGGTCTTATTATAAGCATGGAGAAGGACGATCAATACAAGGTAGATTGTTAATAATATCTTCTCATCCTTGTCATGTCGATCACTTACCTATTATTTGACATTTCAGATTCTGAAAGAAGGTCCAGAAGGACCTTCTGTAGTTCCTGTTGAACGGCGCATGCTAAAAGCTGGACCATTTGATATGAAATTTACTGCTTTAGATCAGCACATGAAGATCATATCTATCAATGATAATGTCAGGGTTTTGGAAGGTCCAACTAAGGTTTGACCCTATCTGCAAATTATGATTTAATTTTTGTTGTTTTGATGTAGGTGATATGCATGAATAAGTGTGCTGGCTTTTGACTACTTTATGGCACTTTGCAGGATAGGCAAGGCATTGTTAGGCAAATCTACAGAGGCATCATATTTTTATATGATGAGAATGAAACTGAAAATGGTGGTTATTTCTGTGCCAAGTCTCAACTTTGCGAGAAAATCAAAATTACTACTGATGCATGTGATGGAAGGGTTTGAAGTCTCTAAAATTTCCTTGGGCCCCTTATTTCTCTTCATCATCCTTTGTCAGTTCATTTATTTGTATGCTCTCTAAGAATAATTTTCCTCATAACGCAGGATGGTGGATCAAGTGCTTCCGGTTTTGAAGAACTAGATTGTTCTCCCAAATCTCCTCCATCATCTAAGAAACCATGGCAAGCAAAGGAATTCAATGGTGACTATATGTTAGGAGTGTTTAGTGATTGTAGTAGTAAGCTGTCATTGTAGTGGACAAAGTTTATTCCTCTTCATAATTGCCTATCTTAATTGCAGTAAAACAAGATAAAGATGGAATGTTTTCAGTTGGTCAAACATTAAGAATCCGAGTCGGTCCTTTGAAGGGGTATCTCTGCCGTGTTATAGCAATACGTTATTCAGAAATTACTGTGAAGCTGGATTCTCAGCAGAAGGTCCTTACAGGTAAAAGTGTTCTTCTGGTAGATGTGTATGTGTATCACTTCTATAACGCTTCCAGATATGTTGATATTTCTGCAGTTAAAGGTGAACATCTTGCTGAGGTTCGTGGGAAGAGCTTCGCAACTTCTACAAGGTATCATGCATGTAAATTATCTGTGTCAAGACACACATGCTGGTAAAATATTTTTCCTAATGGTTTTTGGAAATTTTCTGATGTTTGTTTCCTTCTTTTAAAAAGTGATGATCCAGGTTCTGGTTCATTTAAACCATTTGATCTGATGGGAACTGAAGGTTCCTCTGGAGGTGGGTATCCCTTATTTCACTGTATAGGTTTTACTACTCTGATTTGAAGGGGAAATGTTCAAGAAATTGTTTCTCCTTCAACTTTTCTGCTAATTGATTTTTCCTATTAGTATATAACAATGAAAAGCAATGGGAAACTATCACATATAATGTGGAAAACTTGTATGTTACCTGTTAAACTGGTCTTTCTGTTTTGCATTAAATTGAATGGTTATTTCTAAGAGTTTTGTTTTCATCTTTGACTTCGGGATTTGATGTGTTCTCATTTTTCCTTTTCTCTTTTGGGACAGCAGGTTGGATGAACGGAGCAGGTACATCATCAGAGGGTGAGAGATGGAATGCTGAAGGTTCATCCGGTGAAAGGTAAATAATTGTTTGTAGTTTTTGATTATCTACTTAATGATTCTCAGTAAGCTTTACCTTAATTTTTCTCAGGTTCACTTCAATTTAACTGTTATTTTGCTCGGTGATTTTTTGAATTTTTTGTTGGTCGGTCTTATGTTTGTGAATTTTGATGGTTGTCCTTAGTTTCAAGTTACTGATCGCCTGCTAAAATGGGTTTAATGTTTTGCATTATAGTAACATATAATGGGGAAATTCTTGTAGATCACCTGTTAAAGTATGCCTGATTAATTATATTTTTATTAAAAGGTGTTTGTTATTATTATATATATCTGATACCGCACAATACAAACTTAATTTGAGCATGAATGGCCACTGCCAGCCTGATGTATTGAGGTAAAGCCCTAAAGAGTGAGTTGTAGAAATTGTTATTGATTTAACAGAATTAAATGGTTGACATATTTGAATACCAATTTTTTAAAAATGTTTTAGTTATTTCTGTTTTGATGAGTAACTAATAAAATTTTCCTTTAGAATTTATAACTATTTTGTGATTTATATCTTTTTCTCCTCCCCTTGATACTTTTGCTTTTAATTTGATATGACAGGAGCTCTTGGCCTAGCTTTCCTGCTTCTGGAACTAAGGTTAGTCTTCAACTCTGTTCAACTCTCTCATGTTTGTGAGAACACTAAAATAAACAATATCAATACCATGAAATCTTTTGTGGTTACAGCTTCAAGAGGAAGCCTCTGCATGGGAGTCTGGGGCAACTGCAAACCAAAATTCATCTTGGGGTGCAGCAGAGGCCGATCGGAAGAGTGAAGACTGTTGGAGCAAAGCTAGTGCAGAACACGTTGGCTCTCACAGTGGTGCATCTGGCAGCTGGGGTAAATCAGTGGTACCTAGTGGAGATCAAACCAGATCTTTGCACGATTCTAATGCTAACTGGGGTAATGCAAAAGGCCTTGCTGATGCCCCTAATGATGCTTCTACCAGTTGGGGTAAAAACAATGAGGCAAATGATAATCAGGATAACTGGAAAAAATCAGACCCCTGGGACAAAGGCAAGAACACTGATGAAAACTCTAGTGGTTGGGGTGGTGCAACTGCTGAGAAAAACCAACAGGATTCATGGGGTAAAGGTAAAGATGATGTTGAAGATGGATTTTCTTCTGGTAAACAAGTTGGAGGATCTTCTTGGAGTAAACAAGCTGATAAACAGCACAGCAAACCTGATGGAGGATCTTCATTGGGCAATCAAGATGGAGGGTATTCATGGAATAAAGAAGATCAGCAGCACAACAAACAGACTGGAGGATCTTCCTGGGGCAATCAAGATGGAGGCTCTTCTTGGGGCAAACAAGATGGAGGATCATCATGGGACAAGCAGGCTGGACGGTCTTCATGGGGCAAGCAGGCTGGAGGGTCGTCATGGGGCAAGCAGGCTGGAGGGTCTTCATGGGGCAAGCAAGATGGAGGGTCTTCATGGGGCAAGCAAGATGGAGGATCGTCATTGGGTCAGCAAGAGGGAGGATCGTCATTGGGCACGCAAGAGGGAGGATTTTCATGGGGCAAGCAGGATGGAGGATCGTCATTGGGCACTCAAGAGGGAGGATTGTCATGGGGCAAGCAGGATGGAGGATCGTCTCGGGGCGAACAGGCTGGAGGATCTTCGTGGGGCAAGCAAGATGGAGGATCTTCGTGGGGCAAAAAAGATGGAGGATCTTCGTGGAGAAAAGAAGCTGATACACAGCCCAGCAAACCTGATGGAGGATCTTCATGGGGCAAGCAAGATAGGGTATCTTCATTGGACAAGCCAGATGGAGGATCTTCTTGGGGTAAGCATGATGGAGGATCTTCATGGGGCAAACAAGATGGAGGATCTGCTTGGGGCAAACAAGATGGAGGATCATCATGGAGCAAACAGGCTGGTGGTTCTTCATGGGGCAAGCAAGACGGAGGATCGTCTTGGGGCAAGCAAGACGGAGGATCGTCTTGGGGCAAGCAAGACAGAGGATCGTCTTGGGGCAAGCAAGATGAAGGATCTTCTTTGGACAAACAAGATGGAGGATCAACATGGGACCAACAGGCTGGAGGATCTTCATGGGGCAAGCAAGACACAGCATCTTCTTGGGGCAAGCAAGATGGAGGATCTTCTTTGGACAAACAAGATGGAGGATCAACATGGGGAAAACAGGCTGGAGGATCTTCATGGGGCAAGCAAGACGGAGGATCTTCATGGAACAAGCAGGATGATCGTGGATCATTTGGCAGATCAGACAGAGGCTTTGGAGGTAGAGGCAGATCAGACAGAGGAGGATTTGGAGGTCGAGGCAGATCTGATAGAGGAGGCTTTGGAGGTAGGGGTGACAGAGGAGGATTTAGAGGTAGGGGTGACAGAGGAGGATTTGGAGGTAGGGGTGACAGAAGCGGCTTTGGAGGTAGGGGTGATAGAGGCGGCTTTGGAGGCAGGGGCCATAGAGGCGGCTTTGGTGGTAGGGATGGGTCAGATAGAGGAGGATTTGGTCGTAGAGGCCGTGGAAGAAGGGATCAAGGTGATAGTTGGAACAACAATGATTCTGGAAGTTGGAACCAAGGTGGTGATAGGGGCCAGTGGAAGGGTTGGAATTCAGGAAATGCTGGAAGTGGCACTCAAACTGGTGGTTGGAGTAGCCAGGAATTTTCAGGTGGTTTGAACAAAGGAGATACAACTAACGAAGCTGGTGGGAGTCAATGGTCTAGTTGGAAGGATTCTAACACTACAAAGGAAGTAAAAAATGCGGATGATCATGACAGTGGTGGGTGGAACAAGGAATCAGTTGGAAATGCTCAAGCTGGGAGCTGGAGTAACCAAGGTTCAGGTTGGAACAGCAGAACTGGTTCAGAAAATGCAGGTAGTAATAGTGATCCACCCAAGTCCTGGAATCAATCAAATGATGGAGATGGTGGTGGTCAATCATCTGGTTGGGGTCAGTCGAAAGAGAGAGGACCTGGTGGTTGGAACAAAGGACATACAACTAACGAAACTTGTGGGAGTCAGGGAAACAATTGGAAGCCGATAGATGCTTCTGGTGGGAGTCAATGGTCTAGTTGGAAGGATTCTAGCACTGCAGAGGAAGTTAAAAATGCAGATGATCATGGCAGTGGTGGGTGTAACAGCGGATCAGGTGGAAATGCTCAAGCTGGGAGCTGCAGTGTCCAAGGTTCAGGTTGGAACACTGGAACAGGTTCACCCAAGTCCTGGAATCAATCAAATGCCGGCGATGGTAGTGGTCAATCATCCGGTTGGGGGCAGTCAAAAGATAAAGGAGAAGCAAGTGGTGGAGGTTGGGGGACATGAAGCTCTCGGTCGAATATTTACATTATGTAGGTTAAATTTCTGATGTCTGTATATACCTGTTTTCGTTTCTTCTCTTTTTAAGCACAGATAGGGGTGTAGAAGCTTGCAGTATCATTCTATGGAACCCAATATCTAAATTGCCGGTCATATTTTGCAACTCCGTCGTCGTATGACATGAAGGACATGATGTTCACTTTTCCATGTTTAAAATTAGAACATTCCTTCAATCTGATGGTATATGTGGAAGTTGAGGAAATATGATACGCTAAACAAATGGAAATTTCACAAGTCAAATATTATGATATTTTTAACTGTTACCCAGAGCGCTTATAGAAGAAAGTCGCTCTATTATTTTCCCTCGTGATGTAAAACTGCAATTCGCCTCCTAGTCAGGACATAGCAAGGGGACTGAGATAGTCACGTAAACATCCAACAGCATCAACATAAAACTTCCAGATGTAAGAAGACGTTTCCTAGAAATTTCCGAAGCTTTGTACTATGAATTCATGTCCGTAGTCGGTTAAAAACTCCCAACTGAATTTCTATATTTATTGCTTCCAAAATGGAGGGATGTTATTATAAAGGGGAAATGATCCTCAGAAATTCTAATTTCCTAGTATAGAGATTTCTACCGTTATATTCGCAAAAACAAAAGAAAAAGAAATGAATTTTCTAAAAACAATATTTATATAAATTAAATTAATTTAATTCATTCTAAAAAAAGTGGTAATCTCTCCTAAGAAATTCAAACCAAATTGTATAAGATTTTACGAAATTGCATTATGTATATGGCCTTGTCTTGTCTCCTTAATATTTTATTCACGATGGAAAATCAAATTTCGATGTCTTATAATTTTGAAAAAGTAAGGGTCACACTCTTGTCACGTGACAAGGCTGTTAAATAAAGTAATTTTTCTAAAAACGTAACTACCAACTGTATATATGGCATGGAAGTTGATAACTGAAACTCAAATTTTCAGTTTCTGTCTCCAAACTTTCCCTCACTTTCTTGTGAGCCAAACACCCTCATTTACCCCCCTTTCATTTCTGATGGTTTTCATCCTTCCATTTCTCGCTTCTCAGGTCAACCCGAAGCCGGTAACTTTCTAACCGAAAAAAAAAAAAACAACAATTCCTAAAATCCTAGGCTAAGCTTTTGAATTGAAAAATGTTCAACAAAATCATCAAGCGCGGTCACAGAAAGGGATCCAAACCGAATTCAAATGGAAATGTGACCGTGAACCATTCTTCCGTAGCCAGTTTGGAGTCAATACCGGTGGCGGTATCACCGCAGCGTGCGGTGGTCCCGAACGCTGTGATTGAGAGCTTGCCTTTATTTCGTGATGTATCTTCATCTGAAAGGTTGAATTTATTCATTCGTAAGACTCACCTTTGTTGTGTGTTGTGTGATTTTAACGATAAATCGAAATTGGGAATCGACAAAGAGATAAAGAGAAAAACATTGCATGAGTTGGTTGATTTTATTCAATCTGATTCGAGTAAAATCAATGAAGCCATGCTTGAAAGTTTAATTATGATGATATCTGTAAACATTTTCAGGTGCTTGCCACCTGCTTCACACGAAAGCACAGGGTCTGTGATTGATAATGGGGACCCCGAGGATGAAGATCCGTTGATGGATCCTGCCTGGCCACATTTGCAAATTGTGTATGAACTTCTGTTGAGGTACATTGTGTCATCCGAGAAGGATACTAAGTTAGCTAAAAAGTATATTGATCATACTTTCGTTTTGAAGTTGATTGATTTATTTGATTCTGAGGATCCGCGAGAGAGGGAGTTTTTGAAAATGGTGCTTCATAGGATCTACGGGAAGTTCCTGGCGTATAGACCCTTCATTAGGTATACAATAAATAATGTGCTCTATAGGTTTATATTTGAGACAGAGAGGCATAGTGGAATTCCAGAGTTGTTAGAGATTTTGGGGAGTATTATCAATGGGTTTGTTTTGCCAATGAGACAAGAGCATACATTGTTTCTTGTACGGGCGCTGATGCCATTGCATAAGGTTAAATATATGTCCGTGTACCATCAGCAATTGACTTATTGTGTAACAAAGTTTGTTGAGAAGGACTATAAGTTGGCAGATAATGTGATTATGGGGTTGTTGAAGTATTGGCCAATGACAAATTGTCAAAAGGAGATTTTGTTTCTTGGGGAACTTGAAGAAGTTTTGGATTTAACGAGACCTGCGGAGTTCCAACAGTGTATGGTTCCTTTATTCAGACAGATCCGACGCTGTCTTAATAGCTCCCATTTCCAGGTTTGTGATAGAGATTGACATTATGAGATAGACCTACGAGATTATTTTTTCTGTTGATAGGTATAGTTTTCTTTTCTTTTTTCACATTACTATGAATCTTTTAGCTGAAGAGCACTTAATATCCCATCAATAAACATGCTACAACGTGGCTAAAAGCTCGAGCTGTTTATTATTTTTGAAGGACAATGTGAGGGCATTTGAAGGTCAATAGAATAATCTCATTAGCAATTTGGATAATTATTTAAGACTAAGGTTTGGCCAATTTGGATAATGATTGAAAGAACTAGAAAAGAATTAGTTTTGAATGTAAGTTTTATTGGAAACATGAGAAGATTAAATTTAGTGGTGCACACTAGAAAGTAGACAAATTAATGTAGTATGCATTTGATTGTTAAAATGTTTTTGTTCGGTTGAATTTCTTAAACTAGTATAACTAGTAAAAAGCATGCACAATTTAAATATGTTTTACCTTAAAACTCATATCAAATTCAAAGAACTCTATCGTTGTATTTGAGTTTAAGTTACAAGTAAGTTTTTGTTGTTTAAATTTGTTATATTGATAACAGATAATGTGTACATATTGCAATGGACATTTTGTTTGAGAACTGCATGTCTTAGTTGAATGGTATACTTAAATATTTTGTTCTGTATTGTTATCTTGTTTGGAAAGTATTTGACTATAAATCATGTCAGGTTGCCGAAAGAACTCTGTTCTTGTGGAATAATGAACACGTGGTAGACTTGATTGCTGATAACCGAAATGTGATTTTGCCAATAATCTTCGAATCCTTGGAGAAGAACACGCAAACTCACTGGAACCAGACAATCCATGGGCTTAGTGCCAATGTGCGAAAGATGTTCGAAGAGATGGATGGTGATTTATTTGAAGAATGCCAGAGGCAGCTTGAAGAGAAGGAAGCCAGGTCTGAGGAATTAGAAGAACAACGAGAGCAGATTTGGAAGAGACTTGAAGAAGTCGCAGCACAATCTGGGTAAGCCCATATGGTTCTGTTTAATTCACAGTAACAATAAGCTGCATTTCCATTCAGACATTAACGATAACAAAATCCATTCATTTAGAGTAGAATCGGATTTCTTTCACTTGTTGGTTTGCTATTCTTTCGTTCATTCATTTTATTATAAAGCTTCTAATCAATGATGTATCTTCCAAGTTCTTCACTTTGCTTGAGGTATTTGTATGAAGCCCAATCACTTTATTATATTTCAGGCATAATAACATCATATATATACATGTTGTGTTGATTGATAATTATATAGTTATAATAATTGAGGTAGGCTTATAATGCAAATACTTTTCTTTTTCCTCTTTTTTTTTTTCTTTTTCTTAGGGTTGTCTAAAATATAATGATTCCTATCATCCTTTCACTTCATTCCTATAACACTAATAATTGTAATAATAGAAGAGCGCCATGGTTGGTGCTAAGATATAAAATTAAAATAATCAGATAAGACAGAAAGATTGACGGGGGTGGTGGGCACGGCGGTGCACCGCTCCCAAATATCATTCCAAAGTAGTCACCATCATTGCCACCTGACCGACCGGTGCTGCCGTCTCCGGCCCCACCTCCTGCTCCGCTCAACCCGGGATTTGAAATGCCCTCGCCCCCCTCCCTGACAAAATAATTGCTTCGGTCAAAAAAAGACACAAATTTAGATTAAAATTTAAGGGCATTGTTGATATTTGGATTGTTTAATTATATCAAGCTTTTATTTAATTAATTAAGATAAAGTTTTCGTTAAATAATTATAATTTGCTGGGAATATTATTGTCCCAACTCTCAACTCAGGACACCACAAGCCTAAACTTGTGATTCTTCTAACAAATAAAATATAGAAAGTGGGGTTTCGCTTTAGATATACAAAGAGACATTTCAAAACTTATCTACAATGTAAAGATAAGATATTTAAAAAAAAAATTAAGGCTCCATGTGAATCCTAACAAAAGTGGGCAAACTACTTTCTAAATGTTGAAGAGAAGTACTTGCTTAAACAATGAAAACCTATAACATCTAAAAAAATTTTAATAAAAAAAAAAAGACCTCTCTGAACATGCTTTTGTGTTGTCATTTTAGAATGACCCTCAAGGATTGTCAGAATTGGATTTTATCTTAAGAGTTCACTGACAAATAATCAAGAAATTCCCTCAATTTTGTCAAGTTACCCACATGAAGGAATTATTCAAAGGGAGAGCTGAACTCTGGTGTTATATATATTGGCATCACATTCATGTCTAACAAGTTGCACAGGATCATGAAATTAAAACTACTAGGGACCAAAAGCACATATATGTAAACAGTGTCAATATCATCAGCGAATACCAGAACTCTGCATTGAATTTGGATCTTCTCCCGATCTGAATTGTATGGTTAAGTTTTTACTTCTTTACTAAATGTTTCATTTTCATTAACTACCAGTCAACAAATTGTCCATGCAAAGGTCTAAATGTTAAGAGCAAAAGTTGATACAAAGTAACTGGGAGAGGCTACTTCTATACTTTCCCGGATGAAGATGCAGATGGCTAGTTGTGTATATGCATAGTTAAAGTCAGATCAGAAATGGGTCCAAAGTTTTGAAAAAAGAACACAGGAAAGGGCCCTAAATTCTTCACTGGCTGTAAAGCAAATTCAAAAGAATATAAACCAGATCATCTTTTATACAAAACCCCCTTAGAAAGCCTGTTTTAACGCTTCTGTATGACACGATTCTACATACAATCTATATGACACGATTCTACATACAATCTACATTCTAAAACCTCCATAAGGACCCACAAAGAAAGGCACATTCCTCCAAAACCTCTTTATGCTTCATTGACACATTCTTAATTTTGACTTTTAAGGTTGATAGTTGATTTTAACAAGCTCTTTTCATCTTTCAGGACCCACCCATATTCCGAAGAATCGAATTAAACCTTAAACACATGCATTCACTAAACAACTACCTAAAATTTTTACACTATGCAGTGCAGTTCAAACTATTAAATATGTTCAATTTACAGCTCATGTGAAGGGTCAAGTTTCTCTCTTTATGATGGTGGGGGTGGCCATCTTTGTAGTTATTCTATATTAACTTCTTATCACAAAGTTTTAACATTATTAAGGTGGCCCATCTAGGTTCATAAATGCAAAAATATAAAACTCTAGGTAATCCAAGGGGAAATATACAGAATAGCACAGAATAAAATCGATGGTTTACCACATTCAGAGAGAGAGATATCAGAAAAGGGTTTTTGCATGCGGAACTGGAAAGGTAAGTTTAACTCAAATCCAATGTGGTTAGCTCGAATCACATCTGAGCTGACTAAAGATATTTTCAAAAGGCTATTAACAAAATAAATAATGCTATTAACCGAATAAACCATATCACCAAACGGGGATAAATAGTACTACACAAGGATAAACATTGTCCTTAAGAGGATTTGAACTGAATACCAATTCAAGTCAAACCTCCAAATTTAACCCCCCTTCAATTGTCATTTATTCCTTGAAGTAGTTTCCAGAAAACCATGGGGTTTTGGGGTGGGGGGGTGTGGGTTGTGGTGTGTTGGCTGTTGGGGTGTAGGGGAATCCTTAAGATGTAGTGTACCGAGAATCTCTATGCTATCATCAGTCATGTTCATCACGTGCCTCTCGTATAAATGCCAAATTACTAACTCTTTTACTAATCCCTAGTTAAGAATAAAAAAAATATTTTTACTAGTTTAATATGGAAAAAATTATCAATTTTTTATTGGGTATTAAAGAAGTATAGGATTCTTTCCCTCCAAGCCTGGGAAGCAGATACTTGTCTAATTTCAACTATTTTGCCTTTCGTCTCCACATGCTCATCAAAATATTATTACTCAAACAATTATTTTAATTTAGGCCAAAGGACTAGTTCCCACCCAAAGTTTCACTTAAATACAAATTCTTATCTGTAACTTTAAAAAACCCAAGCACCTACTTTTTATCCAATTTCACTTACACATTTTATAAAATGACTATAATTCCCTTATTAAAAAATAAAAATTTATAATAAAATTATAAAATAATATTTAAATATAAATATAAAAAATTTTAAAAATTATTATAAAATTTTAAAAAATAAAAGAACAGTTACTGCCACCGATAGCTTTGACAACAATCATGGTTGTTACTAATTGAATCAAATGGCCAAAAACGATCACCTTGTTGTGACTGTCCTAATTGATAAAGAGGGGGTAGTCAAATTTGGCCAAGACCAACCATTTCTAGCCAGGGGGGTCAAAATCGATCATTTTTTATCATTTTCTACCGCTTTTGTTAGCAAAGATAGTCAAATCTAGTCGTCTCTATCAAACGGAGTGACCAAACTAGACGATCGTTTCTAGCCACCTGATTCCATTATCGGTGACCACCAACGATAATGGTTTTTCCTAATTTTTTAAAATTTTTAATTATTTAAATAATATTTTATATTTTTAAAAATTTTATTTTATTATTTTATAAATTTAATAATAAAATAACTAAAATACTCTTTTAACTATGAAAATGTTAATATTGATCGTTAAATTTAAAGATTGACTTTAATCAACACGTGGGTATTTGAATTTTTTAATTTAAAATATAGGAATCTAGGTGATAATATATCCTTTGGCCTTTAATTTACCATATATACTAAACAATCCTAGTCTATTTGAATCCACCAAATCCTTGATATATTAGTCTTTTTTAACATTTTTTTTTTTCATATTTAACATTTTGTAAAGAAGTCATTGTTAGTTTGAACCAATGTAAATTCAAAATCAAACTATATTTGCTACATTTAAGCCAAATTTAAATTGATCTATATTCAAACTCAATTCAAATACATTTTTATCTATAACTTTCATTTTTCTTAGTTATTATAAGCATAAATTTTTTCATTTTACACCTAAAAGTTCTTCCACCTGTTTTCATCTATTCATCTCGATAGCTAATAACATTAAATTCAATTTGAATTAGGTTCAAACAACAATAAACTCAATATCAATGAGCTAAAATTTCTGTAACTCAAATTCAATTAATTTATTAAATTAAGACTTAAATTTAATTAAAAAATAATTTTACTTTAAAATTGATTTATATCAAATAAAATTTGAATGTTTAAATTAGATTAAACTTAATTATTTTATAAAAACAAACACAATTTTTTGTTTGGATTTAATTAGTTCAATTTAAATAACAATTCAAATTCTAATTCTAATTTTTACTAGCTGGGGCTTATAATATTAAATAATCAAATACCAAACTAATAATTTTAAGTTTGATTATTGTAGCCAACCATGTTCAAAACCCTAAAATTTTCTGCGTACTTAAAATTGTTGGAAAAAGAGAGTCGCTCCGAAAATGTGCAACAATTGATGTTGAATGACTAAAAAACCTATGATGCAGCTGTTTCGGCTGACTAAAATGAGGGGTATTTAAGGGAAAATAAAAATGTACCTGGGTCCACCGAGGGCACCCGCGTTCATCGTGAGTTGTTCAATGAGGGCAGCGGATTTGGGCTCAACGCTCGAGGCTTTAGCGTAGAGTGTGCTCAGACCCAAGCCCGAGGGCACAAAGAATGCGCCATTTATCATTATGTCCCCGTCCGTCCTCCAGTTCCAATCTGTCCACTCTCTCTCGTCTGTGTCCACGCGCTTTGTCACCTGCTTGTTATTATCAATACAATACAACCCACATGAACACCGTCAGAATGTGCAATCCACTTCGCCAAAAAGCGCGTAAAACAGAGTTGAACACACAGAATGCCGTGAACCAATTGAATATCAGGAGAAATTGTTGTACAGATATTTAATAGGAGCCAGTAGGATTCCTGTTCGGGTTCAGTAAGCTTACCATTAAATACATTTGACAGAATAATTTTTCATAAAATCCCCTTAAACTTCTTTATTTTAAAATTAGCCCCCGCATAACTTCTTTATTTTTCCAAATTACCTCCTTGGCATTTTCATCTGCCGGAGCGGTGAATCGATTTCCCTGACTGTTAATTGTAGGATTAGCGCTACCACCGATAGCATACATTTCCCATGCAGTGAAATCGTTGTTGACCACGTGTATGTACCCGTGTCTGCACCGAGGCATACGCTGCACCAACGCCTCACCGAAGTGATTAAACGCTATTGTTACTTGCATCCCAACGTCCATTAGATAATTGTCGTTGTGCCCTAATAGCATCACTTCGTTATGATGTGAGAAATAGTTGTTTGATATCGTGATCGCTGTGGATCCCAGTATCGCATCAATCAAGCCATCCGTGCAGTAGCTTAACGAACAATGATCGACCCAAATCTTGTGAGCGCCTGTGATGGAAATCCCATCGCCGTCTGATCGTCCTCTGAAGCCTACGTGAGTTGGCGATGATGCTATCATAGTATTGCCTGAAATTTTAAGGGTAAGTTTGGGTTGCATTTCAAAATTGATGGACTTAACTTAGGTATAAGCGGAGGACTAACGTGATCGTCACAATTTTCAGTTATAAATTCCAGAAATATTACCTGAAGGTTTACAATGGTGAATGTGGATGTTGTGGACGATGACGTGGGAGACATATTGGATGGTTAAGCATCCGTTGCCGGTAATTTCGACGATAGCGCCACGGCCGTCGATGGTTTTGTAGTTGTTAATGATAAGTTCGTGTTTGAGTCTGATGAGCATGTTGGAAGCGAAGACTATCCAGAGAGGTTCTTCTTGAATGACGGCATAACGGAGAGTACCGGGGGTTGGGTTGACCGTGTCGTGGTCGGAGGAGTCGGTGACGACGTAGATCTGGCCGCCTTTGCCGCCGAGTGTGTCCTGACCGAAGCCGATGACGCAGTCGGCTAAATGTTGGCGGTTGGTGGTGGCCCAGTTGGGATCGCAGCGCCAACAGTCGTCAATGGGATTGCCGGTGAGACATTGGTCTTTTTGTTGAATGGATAGAGTTTGGCGTCTTGAAAGAGACGCATTTACCATCCTGTAAAAAAAAAGTGAATATGAGTCAAATGGTGTTTGTTTAGTGGGAAAATGCAAGAAAATGATAGTGGCGGAAGGATTTTTTTGTTTTTTTGTTGAAAAACAGGGGAAAACAGAGGAATGCTCTGTTTCCCAAAAAAATGAGCATTACCCAGAGGGGAAAACAGAGGAATGCTCTATTTCCCAAAAAAATGAGCATTACCCAGAGGGGAAAACAAAATTCTTGTTAAATGAAGGGAAAATGAGCAAAACCCAGTTGACATTTTTGATTTGTTGAAGTTCATAGTTAAAAAAAAAACAAAAAACTAACCTTTGAACATGTTGAACAACGGCTTCAGGGTCAGGGTGTTGATGGGGAAGAGTGACGTTGTGGGCAGCTATTGCAATGGAAGAGAGAGACAGTAGCAAGCAGAGACATGTTAAGAAAATGCAGGTGACTAGAAACATTTTGAAGAGACGACAATGGTAGTGAATATCTGTTCTTTGGTGTTGCTGGTGTGTCTCCTTTTTGCCTGTGTCAAAAAGAAGTCAATTCAATTGTTGATTTCTTTAAAAACCTGGGAGGCTACAAATTTGGGACAACGTGAAGTGGGTTTATGTGATAAACCCAAGATTATAAACAATAATAATTGATTGACGAGGGATGCAATTAATTTTTAAATGTCAATATATTTCACTTTTCCTTTCTTTTCTGATCTTTTCTCATTGGTTTATTTGAGCATGAAGGGAGGACGAAGAAATGGCTGTCATGGGACATCCATGGAGAAGAATAGAATTGGGGAGGTTTAAGAGTTTTCCCTCTCTGTTCTCTCCAAATTTCTCTTGTTAAAAAACTCAATAACTCACATTCCTAGCTTGGCCCTTAATCATTCTAAGATATAGAAGATGAGAAACTTATTCTGAAAGGCTACAAATTGTTGATAAAGAGAGGGCTTATCCAAAATATGTAAAAACCCTTATTCTTCCTCTGTTCTATGTCTCCTTTGGAATAAGTTCATTTATTTTATGCTGCCATCGATAATAGGAACTTCATATATTTTATTTAATAATTTGTATGGAGATTACGATTCTTTGCGGAGATGGAGTGAGTTTGGATGTTCTTATTCTAAAGAGACACTCCTCGTGTGTAGACAAAATCCTGTTCTCTTTTGATGGATCGAAGTTGGGATTTAGAGATCAATGAGATTCTAAGACAGATGCTTTTAGTAAGCTTAGCCTCGTAGTTTCAGAAAGTTTTCTTTTTGTTGAAGAAAATAAAAGGAAGACAAAAATGCTTCACCTTCCTCTACCCTCTGTGAAGCGTTTGCAATTTCAACTCTTGTCTCCGTCAAATTATGGGAAGTTGAAATGAAATTAAATGCAATCTTGAAATTGATTTAAGATTGTTAAAAACGTTTTCGCAAAAATAAAAAATGTTTTTCTTGTTACCCTTCTATCTTTTTCCCCTCATTGCCAACCAGCTCTTCTTCCCACTGAATTTCAAATGCTCATTCATTCATTCATTCCACCAAGGTTTTTATCTTAACCCTATATAATTAATCATTTTGGTAACCACTCTATACCATTTCCTTTTCTATTTATTTTTAAATTTTAAAAGGGGGCCAGCCAAAGATTTTAATAATAAATTAGGTTACATTTGAGAAAATCCTCAGTATCAATTTAGATAATTTTTTAGTAGCGATTTTAAATTGTTTAATTTTGTATTTGAGAGCTTATTTTGTAATCATTCTAATAGTTATTAAAATAACAATTTTATATATATATATATATTTATCTATAAATATATTTATTTTTAATTAGTATTTAAAATTTTGTTTAAAATACATTATTGGACAAAACGAATTAACAATCAATATAATTAAATTAATTAAAAAAACTCTCCATCAGGCCTTTAATAATTGAAATGCCTTGGCAATACTACTCAATCGATATTATTTTTATATTTTAAAATCTGGATAAGACCATACAAAAATTTTCAAAAAGTATTTTTCATTTTATATTATTATAATAAAGAATCAAACAATAACAGTATAAGTTACATCATTTATTTATATAAATATAATATATAAAAAAACAAAAAAAAAAAGATGAAGCAACCTTGAAAAATTGAAGCAATTTGCATTAATGGCAGCCTGGACCAGGGCGGTGATGTCATTATATCAGCTCCGGTCTATTATAGAGCTGGAATTTAGTCATCAGAGGTTACACTTACCTGTCAGATTCCACATATTATTTATGTGCTGTACCCACATTATTATATAGAATTAAAATTATTGTTACCTACCCCCTATAGGACAACATTTAAATTTATTTTATTTTGTTTCCGATATTCAAAAATAATAAATTTTTATTTATTAAATTTAAAAAAATCAAATTTACACCAAATATTTATATCATTAATTTTAACAATTAAATATATTTATATTATTTTATTCAAACATTATGATAAAAAATATTTATAAAGTATAAACGTTATTTTTTAAATTTAGTATGAGTAATTAGAAAATTTTTTTCTTTTAAAAAATTATTATATTTATTTTATATTTTAAAAATAATATTATAACATCAGTAATTTGTAATATGATATTTGTATCTCTAATTTATTATATTTTTAATAGATATATTTATTATTCTTAAAAATATTGAGGAACATATTAAAATTTAAAATTTTGCAATAACGCCTTTAAAAAATTTACAATTTTCCCTAAGCATATGTCTTTTTAATCCAAATATTATTAAAGAAATGTATTTAAGTTTAGGGTATAAATATTATTTTTTTAATTTAATAAGATAAATAGATAATTTATTGACTTTGTTTTAAAAATTATCATATTCATTCATGTATTTTAAAAATATATTATAATTTTAATAGTTTGTTATATGATATTTATATGTCTAATTATTATGTTTTTTGGAATATAATTGTCATTTTTGAAAGTATTGAAAACATTTTAAAATTAAAAAAAAAAAACTAAACTTTTCAACGTTTGAAAAAAAAAACGATTTTAACTTTAAAAGATGCCCCAATTTTTTTCAAATTTTTAAAAGGATAAATTAAAAAATACAATTTAACTAAAACACACCCCTATATGTATTTACACTAATAAATTTTTTTATTATTTGTAATTATAATTGATATAAATTAGAATAAAATAATTAAGAATATTTTAGGGGTAAAATATCATTTAGCTTAAAGGTATTTTTGTTCTTATTTATATAAAAAAAATTAACAAATATCTTTTAACAAGTGAAATTTTTAAATTTTTTAACTTAACAATGAGGCTTTGTTATTTTAATATAAGTCTTTAGTTAGTACAACATATAATTTAGAAATTCTAGGTTATGAACTTAAAATTGAATAACATAAGAATTATTTTTTTATTTTATTACTACTGACATTTATAATAAATATAAATTTAACTACTAATAATAAAATACAAATGATAAAATAATTCATAATAATACAGTATTATTAGTATCCAAATTATATGATTTATCAAATAAAAACTATTTTTGTATGTCAATATTATATATATATATGATTTTTGGGGTTTATATGAGAAATTAGTTAAATTAACTATTTTTGTGGTTTATATGGTTTTAACCGATATTGTAGGAATAAAATCAAAATAGAAATAAAAAGATTTTTCTTCTTTAAATTTCTAACTTGTTCTAATTAACTATGAGATCTAAATGTTAAGTATGAATCATAGTTTAAATACTTTGTGACCTATTTTATGAAATACTTGTTCTATATATTATAATAAATGTCCAATGAGGGTGATTGGATTTAATAGGTAATTTCAAGTTGGAACTGAAAAAATCAATTAGCCTTGTAGGTGTTAAATATTAATTAACCTTCATTTTTGTCTACTAAAAAACATAATTTATTCTTAGGTGTAACTTCGTCCAGTAAAATTTTATTTACCAGGTAAATTGGCCAACCCAAAAGATTATTTTTTATCCTATTTTCTCAAAAGGCCGAATGATTCGTTCCCACCTGAGGTTTTTCTAACTAATTAAATCTCAATCATTAAATTTTAAAAAGTTAAATACTTATCTATTAATTAAAATCTATGATTAAATTGAAAAATCAATCATTAAGTTTAATTGATCAATAGAGTATTATTATCTTTTTGAATAAAAAGAATTAAAAAATAATAAATAATAAAATTAATTTTATAAAAATAATTAAAATTTAAAATAATAAAAAATTATCACCACCCTCTTTTTTTAATTTGTATTATTATATTAATATTACTTTATATTAAATTTTATTTTAATACTATTTAATTTTTTGGTGAAGGGTATTTAAGTTATTTTATCAAATATATTAAGAAATTTGAAAATGAATCGGTTAAGGTGGGTCTTTGACTTTTTAAAAATTTTGGGTGGGCCTTTGGCATTTATGAAACCCTTGGTCTTTTAAAAATTTGAAAATAATATAATCTTTGATGTAGTTTTCTAAAAGATAAATCGAATTTTATCATAATTTTTTAATTTTCATTAATAGTTCAAATTATATTTAATTATTTACGTAATAAATTACAAAATTATTATTCAATTACAATCGTCATCATCACAGTTTATCGCTTACCTCAAAGTTTTTTGTAAATAAAATATCCAGCAGACTTATTGACCAATCTGGATTTGATTTTGTGAGTCAGATTGTTCTCTTTACAGTCCATCACTACGTTCCTTACACATTTGATTTAGACAGATCAAATGCATGAGATTAAGGACTTTCTTTTTTAATTAAAGGAGAGAAAAAAATAATAAAATACAGCAAATATATAGTATAATAATATTAATAATAATAACACAACCACATGGCTTTGCAAAAAACATTTTTACCAAAATTTCACATTTATTAACATGGTCTAATTCTAATATTAATATTAAAAGTGGGATTAAGAATAATCTAATTATAGTTTGGCCTTTAATTATATTTAATTTACGGTCATAATCACAAAGCAACTTAAATGTCATTATTTAGCAGCATTTGACTGAAATATATGTTCATTATAATTAGGTAATGATATGTTAAAGGAATATTTGTCACAGAATCAAATTTTCATTTCCATTATATATATATATATATATATATATATATATATATGTAGTGGTAGAGATTATTGTTTCTTCAAATTTAGAGATTCTCATTACCATTTTGAAGTCAATAAATAAATAATTATTAATAAATTTCTTTTTATTATATAGCTGCTTTCAATAAAATCAATTTATTTTATCTTTGTCACAGTTTACTTTAAGGATTAAAGCTGCTACAGCTCGATGCCATATTTACCAAAAAAAAAAATATGTCAAAGGAAAATAAAATTTTGGTTGTGTATTTGGCAATTATTTATTGGCTGATTTTCAACAACTAGCACTAATTATTAATTTATCATATGCTTTACTTGCCGAATTAACTAGGAAATAACAATATTAATAAATATTAAGATGACTTTTTGAATGAAAACGAAAGAGATACTATAATACATGCAATTTGTAATACCAATTTATTATTTAAATTAATATTTAAAACGATTTTATTTAATTAATTATTAAATATGAAAATTATAATATATTTAATAAAATTTAATTTGATTTTATGATGATTTTACACCATTTTAAATTATAAAAAATTTTACGATGATATTTTTAATATAATTTAAAGATGATTAAATTTGAGTCAAAATGGCCAAATTATAAAGTCAAAAATTAAATTAACCTTAACCCAAATGTTTTAATTTAATTAGTTGAATCATTAATATAATCCGAGTTTAAAAATCTTAATTAGCCATTAGGGAGGGTAGTTAATTCGTGGGACATGGAAAGGGAAAACAAGTTGGAAGTAGATAAGAAGAATAAGTGCTTTTCGTAAGGTGGGAGAAAGATTAATGACTCTGATACTTAAAAGGCAAGCAATCTGCTATTACGGAACGCCCAACTTGGAGCATCCAAACAAATTTCAAAAGCACTTCTCGATTGCTTGTGCATATTCTTCTTTTGCTGATGGCTTCGTACGATAAGTCCAATGGCAAATAATTTATTTATAATAATCTCAATTATATTCATTTTTAACAACAGTCTAAAAATAAATTATTTATAATTAAAGAAGTTTAACATTTAAACTAGCATGATTATTGGGCACCAAAAAAATGTTGCACTTGAAGTGTGCAAATTTCAACATGTCATAACCGATTGGATAATTTTGTTATTGATTTTAGGCCAAAAGACTTGTTCCCACGCAGGGTTTGCTCCCAGGACCAATTGCCACCCTCTAACATTTAAAAATCCAAACACTCACCCTTCATCCAATTTTCATCCAATTATGTTAACAAATTTTATGAAATAACAAAAAAACTCTTATTAAAAAATTTTATAATAAAATTTTAAAATAAGATTTAAATATATATAAATATATTAAAATTTTTAAAAAATATTAAAAATATTTTGAAAAATATTTAAATTAAAAAAATTAAACCTAGCCACTGCCACTAGAACCAGGTGGTTGTTCCGACCACCTAATTCCAAGGGAGGCCATATCTGACCGTCTCCACAAAAAAAAAAATAATTGAAAACTACCGTTTGGGCCAAGACCAACCAATTCCGATAGTTTTTTAAATTTAAATATTTTTCAAAATTTTTTAAATATTCATATATATTTAAATATTATTTTATAATTTTATAAATTCTAACTCTGAAATGATAAATTTACCCTTTGATTGTTAAAGTTTCTACTGTTAAAGTTATATTTAACCCTTAACTTTGGTTAACGGGTGAAATATTTGGTTTTTAAATGTTAGAGGGTGGGAATTGTCTTGGGAGCAAATTACGCGTGGGAACAACTCATCTGGCCTTGATTTTAAAGGCTTACTTTAACTATACTTTATCTTGCATGGATGGTCGCACCGATTTTCAAAAGTGCTTTTGTAATTTAGCCTTTGAACATGTCATTCAAGTGATGTTGGAAAAAAGCAATAAATTCATATTATTATTTTTTAAAATGTGGCGATATTCAGCCTAACCCATTAAAAAAAAAGCTACACTCTTTATATAAAAATATTTTATTTCAAAAAAGAAAGTATCAAATTTCTACCGATCCAAACCAATTAATACATTTCTTTGCTTCTATTCTAAAGTATCAAAAAAAGTTTTATTTTTTTAATAAAAAAAGCTAAGAGTTTGAGATATATTTAATATGAAATAGGTTTGAGATTGAGATAAGAAAGAAAGAAAGACAGAAAAAAGAAACTCAGCAGTGCTAAATCTACGTGTATTGCATGCAAAGAAAAAGAAAAACTTAATTGATTAATATTTAATATTAAAATTGATATTATGAATATTTTTAATTATCAATTTTAGCACAAATGATGATGTTTTTAATTTAAAATAATTTAATTATATAAAAATATCCCTTTATTTACAGGTTTTTAATATAATTGTATAATAAATTTGGATTTTTTAATTTTTTTTATATTTTAAAAATATTTTTGATTTAAGAGCATGTTAATTGTTTTTAAAATGAAACACTTAAAAAGATTTAACAATTTTTTTAAAATATTTAAGATCTAAATGTATGAAAACGTAAAAATGTATAGGAGCTATAAAGATTCGAAGCCAACGCGGAAAGAAAAGCTTTTGATTAGACAGACAAATGGGCGAGGCCGCATGGGACCATGACGCTGAGTATCAAAACTGAACGGAATCTATCATCCAAAATATGCTTATAAAAGGTCAAAAAGACTGCCCATCTTCCGGCGGCTCAATCCACGACTTATGTGATCTACGTGGATCCCACCTTCTTTTTTTTAAATTTTTCCACGTATTTATAAGACGTCTTGGTTCATGAACAGGATTTATGCGTACTTTGTTAGTCTTAAAATAGGACAAACTCACATGCATTAATTTAAAAAAAAAAATATTAAAATAATGGAAATTGTTTCGCTTTATGCATATTTCAATTTCTGTCATATTAATATAATTTTTGATGATTCAAAAATCCCAACCCATATCAGACGGTCTATGTTAATTAATCAAACAAGATAAATTGGAGAGTTGGATAAATTAAAGAATTAAATAATCATTGAAGAAGATTTTGTATGGTCGGATGCTTTCTGGACCTCTCACGTACTTGAGGAGCCCATTTGATATAAGGTCTGAAATGTCGAACAGAAGCCCAAATTTTATCATCTAATTCATTTAAAAAGGCAGAATCCAGTTGAAAAATTAAAGGAAAAGGTCTTAATTAACAGATTAAACTTCTTATTAAATGAATATGAAGCCCAAAATCACGACAGTTCAAAATAGGTTCGGTGTTTGCTTTGGGAAGCCGTTGTCTGAACCTCGGTGTTCTTTTTACCAATTTACCCTTCTTCACTTCCCGCTCATTCATCACTCGTTTCTTCATTCGAATCGACGAGTTTTTAAGTGAGTGACGAGTTTCAGCTGGTACAGTGTTATGGACAGTTTCAGCTTTCTCGACGACGAAAGTCCTACTGTTCTTGCAGGTACTTCCTTATTTATTCTCTTAGTTATTTCTTTTAATCTTCTAGTAGACTCCAAAGATTGAGATTTTTATTCTTGAAGCTCGTTTTTCTTGTGAAAGTAGGGTATTTTTTTTTTTTTTCATTTTTTAGACACCGGAGAAATTGGTATCATTAAAATATGATTTTGACGGTTGCAATGTTGTAGAAATTGATGGTGTAGATTTGCACATTTGGGTTCTAGGGTTGGGTCTTTTTAACATTGCATAAGGTGTATGGGGTGGATTGACTGTAGAAATTCAGTGTTTACTCAGTTTGGTTTATAGGAAAATGGTAAAGAATGGAGAGAAATGCATAGTGGATGCTGATGGCCTAATTTTTTGTGGGTAAATATAGCTCTATTGGCTGAATAAATTTGGTTATCCTTGGAGGAATTTAGGGTTAGGGTTGTATGAGATGGAGACCTTTTGAATTGAGGTTTATTTGGTTTTGACATTCAGAAATTGTGTTTAAATTGATATGACCTATGGTTAGTACATGCACTTGGTCTAATTTGGGTGAGGTGGCCACTACTTGGTAACTGAAATAATGTTATTCATGGGATTCAGTATTTCTTTCTTTATATTGGTGTTTTAGGGAACCAAACTGTGTTATAGATTGTCCAATAACTTGACAAGAAATTGTTTTGAGCAAGTTTAGATGATAAACCTGGAGGAAAGAAAATGGTAAAGGGATCTAACATCGGAAGTGTGCCAAGGAAAAGACTAGCTGACATAAGCAACATTCAGCAACCGACTAAGCTTTCAAATGAAGGTTCAAAGCCACAACAAATTGATTCTCTTGCACCTAAGGCATATATTGACCAGCTTCACAGGGTATATTGTCACAGGCTTTAACTTCGCTTGTCTCTCTTTTCTATATGCATGACCATATGGATGTCTTTCTTTCATTTTGCTCAATGGAAATTTGTTCTGCATCTGTTCACCAGGAAAATATGACCCTGATGAAAATTCTCGCAGAAAGAAAGTATCCTCTACAGACACTTTGTTTTCCTTTCCTTTGTTTGCACATTAAATGTTGTAAATTTAATGCCTTTTTTCCTTTGTGGGTTTCCCCCCTTAATTCTGGTTGGTAGTAAATTGATTGAAGTGAATGGAATTGAGCTACAGAAGATGAGAATCAATTTGCAGAAAGCACAGCAACAAAATTTGCAACTTGCCAAAGAAAACAGTTCGATGTTGGCGGTAACCTTGGTTATTTCTGATATTAAGTTTCTTGTCACCTTGTTTTAAATCAGCTGAGGCAGTTTCTAGTATAATAAAGGTATGATATTTACTATGATAATGCAGGAACTTAATTCAGGTAAAGATAGGGTATGTTTTCTCATAACTTTCTGGCTTTTGGGTTCTTTGTCCTTTTAGTTTTCTGTGCATTGATATTTGTTCTCTGTTAAGTTTCAGTTGAGAGTACTTCAACATGAGCTGGGATGTATAAACACCTTACATAAAGCAAGAAAATTTGTTTTAGAGGTTATTTTCTATAGTAGCTTTCCATTTGATTGAATGTGACTGATTTTATCAGATTAGACTATTTAGTTAACAACAAATTGTTCTTGTTCTTTGCCCAGGATAAAGCGAATACACTGACACGTCATACTTCTGGAAATCAGGTAGGTAGGAAATTCAATGTGTACAATTTTTGGCAAATTATTTATTTAAGATCTCATGTTATTCAAACCTTTTCTTCCACTATTTTTAAGATAGGTGCGGATAAACATGACAAGGGAGGCCAAGCAGATGAGCAGGACAAGAAACCTTGTCATACCAACAGGAGACAACAATCAAAGAATCAATGTAGCAAGTTTACCTGATACTTTCTTTTCTAAATTTCAAAACTGTTATCTCCCCTAAAATCTTTTCATATAATTTTACATGTAGCTTCAGGTTCTTCTACGGTTGATTCAGTCCAAGATAAAGAGAAAGTTGATAACAAGAGGTTTTTTTAACTGCAATTTTTACTGCTTAGTGCAATTTTAATTTCTAAATCTTGTTTCCATTTCAAAGTTTTCACAAAGAATTTAAACAAGTGAAATTTACATTTGATTGCATGTAATGATAACAGGCTTTGTTTGAGAAGGCAGTCTGCCAGGTTTAAACCTGAAGAGGCGGCACCATCAGAGGAGAGGTTTGTTATGCATGTTCTGTAACCATATGCAATTTGAAATTTGAGTGGTACTTTTCTTTTAGTTGTTACATTGACCTGTAAATTTAGTGAAACAATAAGAAATTTAAATTTGCTTTTGTTGTTTTCCTTCTCTTGACAGGCTTTCTTGGCTCAAGTGTGAAGAGCCAGCACTTGAACCAGAACCAACTCAGAAAAGGTTTGTTGTGCTTGTTTTACTGCTGTGCAGTTTGAAATCTTAATCGATGATCTCATTTTCAGGTTGTCTTAAAGTACAGAAAATTCAAGCGACAAAGAAAAATTAGATTTTTCTTAAGTTAATTTACTATAATTCTCTCTTTTTTTTCTTTTTTTTTCTTTTCAGAAGGCAATCTGCTAGATTTAAATCCATTGCATCAAAACCATCTGAGGACACCTTTGAGATAAATGATGCTAAATCCCATGTTTCCCCTAAACTGGTTGATGAGAGTGATCACACATATTCCGATTTATCTGTTCAAAAAGATCACAAAGAAGGAAACATTGACCAAAATGATAAAGCTCAAGAACCTAGGCGAAGATCTTCTGGAAGGCCCTTGCGTCAGGCAGCTGAGAAGGTGCAATCCTACAAAGAAATTCCTATTAAAGTTAAATTGCGCCGAGAAAACTGAGTAAACAAATTTCCCCACTAAAATCTACTGCAGATTGCACATTTCGAGCCCCTTGTTTCTGTAGTATCTGTTGTATTGACCTGATACATGTTGCTAGTTCTCTGTTAAATTTTGTTATCTACGCCCTGACTCAAACCCCAACTTAGTACTGTTTGATATCTGAATAGGCTCCAAGGTTCTCAAATCAAATAAACTTGGAGAGTATATTCGATTTTAAATGATGGGTAAAGCTAGAACAAGTCTAAAATAATAATAAGATGGCATAGAGAAAAAAAAAAAAGGATTATATAAATTGGAAAAGGCCCAGTAACAAAATTCTTGTCAAAGCGTGTTGATACATGAAAATTTGATTAAAAAAAATAAAAAATGGCAAAATCCAATTGACAGTGATCAATTAGTTAAAAGGATAGAAAAAGAAATGGGACATGGTGGTCCATGTCACATGGAAAGAAGAAAAAAAAGAAAGGTGACAAAAAAGGCAGTGATTTTCACATCATTTCTTTTCTTTATTTTACAACTATAAACCGCGTTTCTGCACGAAGTCGAAGAAGAATAATATTTGAAAATTTGTTGGCCTTGCTTCCTTCCTTTTCAAAACACAAATTTTTTTTTCCTTTGTCTTTTATTTATAAAATTATATATCTTTTTCTTTCAGGGAGAGGAATTTTTAAATATATAAAACAAATTCTCGTGTATGACGTGGCAAGTTGTGATTGCACCACTCAAAGGAAAGATGCGGGATGTGAAAGGAGCCTTAACAAAAGAAATAAATATGCGAAGAATTTTGGACTTGTGAGCGTGGGGTGCACCATAATGTGGATTTCTAAGGACCCACACGCAAAAACGGCAGTGCAGCATCGTTAAATCCTAAGTATAAATCTTCATTTTTGTTTTTTTGTATCCAATTCTAAAAGATGGAATCAAAGCGATCCAACCCATGCCGTTCAGACATAACTTTTTTCCCCTTTTCCTTACATGATTGTACATTATCAAAAGACCAATTATCTTCTTGACACTTGAAAAATGTCAATCATGTCCCTCATATTTCTATGTTTTATCCTTCTGTTTTGAGCGAGCAAATATTACCCTGACACATCCTTAATAATATTTTCTCTTCAAGTAATATTTTTAGATTTATATTAATAGATAAAAGGTAATAAGTGTGTATATATATATATATATATATATATATATATTTGATAAAAAAAACTTTAATGAAACACTAATATCAAGAACTAATTTTTTTTTAAATTGAGAGGTTAAATCGAGCTTAAACTTTAGTCAATTTGATTTTGGCATGACTCGTTTGAATATAACTACTATAGTCGAGAAAAAAATAACTAAATTAATGTATCATCAGAATGATATTTTAGTCAATTTAAATTAATTTTTTAAATTTACAAATTAGTGATTCGAACACCCTCAAATTCGAGCTCAAGTTTTGTAAGTTTCAAATTCAGCCTATAAATCATACATTACCAATTGTGTAATCAACCAAAAAAAAAAAAGAAAAAAAGAAAGGGGAGATGTCAATGTATCTAACTTGAAGGGTGTACTTGTGAGTTTCATAAACTTAACGGATGCTGATGATTAGTGAATTTTATAGTTTATAATTGTTTATTTAAATTTAATTAATTTTTAAATTTTTTGAAAAATATGATAACCCAAACGAGGGTCCATTAAGGGCCCACCATTGTCTACTTTTCATAGGCTTTGGTGGGAAATGTTTCCTCCCGCCCTTTTTTCTGACTTGACCGCAACAACTTACGCACGTCTACCTCCATCGCATTTTTGAACGGTTGGATATCGTTTCACCGATCTTAAATTTTTAAATAAAAATTCTCAGTAATAAAAACATTAATATTCTTATTTTTGAAATAAATAAAAGAAAATGTTCACATTGTACAAGACATGTCCAAATGCGGTATTAAATAATAATAATAATAATAAGACCTTATGAAAAACATTCTTGTGAACAAAACAAATGAAGAGGAAAAAGAGAAATATTCTACACTTTCCAGAGGCTTTACGTGCAAAGAACTAAGGTTTATTCTTCTATAAAAGATGGACTTAAAATTTAGGCCAAAAATATCCAATTTTAAAGAGGAGGATCTACTAGGATTATCGGTTTATTTCCCTTTTTGCCCAAGCTCCTGTGTACTTTAGAGTATGCCATTTATATATAGTTTTCTTGAAGAACATTAGTCAAAAAAGAAAACCTAAGCGCACACTCTTGAAGGAAGTGTTACAAAAGGAGATGGCTTTAATTATATCTAAATGATATTTTTTTTATTAGACTAATCAAGCAGATTATTTACTCTAATTATATACTAATTGGTTCATATAACAAGCCGAAACGAATCTTAATTAATATTATATATCTCAATCACATAGATGGGTTAGGAGATTTTTAACCTTAAAAAAATTTATTGATGTTGTGGGTAGTTAAGTTAACACTGGAAATGAACACTGAATGTTGTGATTGGGTTTGTTATTTTAACATAATTTATTATAAATTATAGTAAAAATAATTTTAAAAAACGAGTAAAATTTGTCTTTCAACTTTTACCATTTGCACGTGCAAACACGTGCAAAGAAGAACCTGAATAAATGTGGGGAGTTGAGGAAAGACTTTGCATTGTCTGCAGTGTCCTTTGTCTACATGGGATTTTCTTGTTTAAACCCATAAAATTTGGCCTTTACTATATGCTTTTGGCCTTATTTGTTTTGGTCCAACTTCATGTCCCATGGTATGGAAATTTTTTTTTTAAAAAAAAAAAGAAGACTAAAAAAGAAAGTAAACAGAAAACCCAAGTGCTTAAATCCACTACTTATAAGAAGTAGAATCATTAACCACTAAACATCCCTCCACATTTAACTCTGAAGAAATGGAAGAACAATGCAGCCCTCTTGGGTGGGGATATTGCTATCAAGAAGAGGTAAATTCTGTTTAATTTTTACCTTCATTTGTCTTCTGTTTTTAGATTTGAAGTAAAGGGTGTTCTAAATTTTCCATTTTTGTGACAGGGGGGGATTGAGGAGTTGAGGCATTTGTACAGAGCTTGGGAGCTGGAGACGATGATTATGTCAGCTAAGGAGGAAATCGAAAGGCGAGAAATTGAGCTCATCCATCTCAAAGATGTCCTAAATAAGTCTATCAAAGAGACAAATGAAGCAAAAACGCAATGCCAAAAGCTGATGCTGGAGAACTTTTGTCTGAAACAACAGCTTCAAAAACAGCAGCAGCAGCAGCAACAAGAAGCTGCGGCTCGAGTACTCTCGCGTACGTCAAGCGGCGAATATGAATCAAAACCGGGCGACTTGCTTAACAATCAAAACATAGCTTTATCTCCGATTGCAAATCCGGGAGTATCAGAATTGCCACAAGAGGCCTTGAATTTAGCGGCCGAGAGACCATTGCCTGAGAAAGGCAAATTATTGAAGGCAGTAATGGAAGCAGGGCCACTTCTGCAGACTCTTCTCTTGGCAGGACCTCTCCCTCAGTGGCAGCATCCTCCTCCGCAGCTCGACTCCATTGAAATACCACCGGTGGCGATAAGTTCTTCTCCTTCGCCGCGCCTTCGGCACCACCATCAGGGCGCTTTCAACAGTCCAACAGCCGGTTGTTTAAGCAAGAAAAGGGGCCTTGAGTTCAATGAAATGGGGCTTGATTCTTCCCCGAAGTATCAAAAAGTTTCCCCCATTAATTAACCAAAACCTGCAAAATCAGCCCATCTTTTTCATTCTGTTTGACAATTAACCGATAAATTGCAGCACAAATTAGATGGCTTTTGTGCATCAATTAATCGAGAATCTGTAAACTAGTTAATTTTCATTAGGATTAAGTTAATGTTAATATGCTCTTCTAATATGAAGAATTTTTCACAAAATAATTACAATTAATTCCATCTGATTTTCATAATCCTTGCTTCTTATTATATTAATTAAACATGTTAAACTTTTTGGAAGGTTGGATCGATGTAGCCAATCTCAAATTCCGTCAGATGTAATTTTCAATACAATTTTCTAATATGGTTAGTCGTCTAATGGCTTTTTCCGTTACATTAAAGTAGATTAATCATAAGCAAATGTGACCAAGATGAGGAATTAATTATAAACTTTGACATACAAATTTTCACGAAGCACACCTGCCAACCGTTGATAATTAGGTAAGTGCATGTCTGCCATTCGATCACCATCATAACCAATAATGAACCCGAGCTCCTCTCCCATTCTTCATCATTCATCATCAAGTTGTTTTCATAGCCAAACTGACTTCAAAATCAAACTGGGTCATGAAATCCATAACCATAAAAAGTGATTAACTTCACATGGAGTCGTTAAATACCCACTTAATTTAAAACTTTACATAAACCCTAAATAGTAATTAATTAAAGAAACAATTTATTTTCATTCAAGCAGCTTGCTTTAGAGTAGCCATTGTCGTGCCTCGCACATGATGGTGAGTGCAAGATTCACCGGTGAGGACCCACACGGCATTCCTCTTTTTATTTGTATTGTCTTCTTTCGACGACTCCTTTTTCGTACGTGTCATTCCCCCATTTGATGACAGCGTAATGCAGTTTTTGTTTCGTTAATCAGCCAATCTTAATACGTATCTGAATGCAGTGTTTGGTTCGTTGCTGACTCCGTCAATGACGCTTCAAAGTATTCCAACTCATTATCTCCTTGCACACAACTCTCGGGTCTTCTCCTTTTGACGCGTGGAATTCGGGCTGTACATCAGTCTGCAGTGCGTTGCGCCAATCAGTACACGTGTTTTACATCCAACCCACCACAATTTTCTTGCCTGCAATAAGATATCGAAATACTGGCATGGTATAAGTACGAGGCGTAACGGGTCTAGATGGTTTAGGCAGTGACACACTAAAATAGTGCTTTGACCTAAAGGCAAGTGCAATGAACTACGCTTAATGCATTCGCTTGGCTTCTGTGCCCAATAAACATTATCTAATTTGAATGGAAGAATAACTATTTCCCAAATTCAAATTCTTATGTTTGAATTTGGGAAATAACATTATTTCTTTATACTTTGCATTCAATAGTATTAATTAAATCAGTTAATTTTTGTGATGGACTTATTGAAAAGACAAAATTAACTTATATCAATATTGTTATTGTCGATGATCGTTGTATTTTTATTTTAAAGGTTTATGTATTTTAATATTTTTAAAATTTATTTTATTAATTATTATAATCTATTTTTTTTCTTGATTAAATTTATTTTAATTATTGCAATTTAACTAATAAAAACATTTGAAGAAATTTGATAAAAAAATGTCTTATATGTGTTGTTTGAGTTTTAAAACATTAATATATAAGACTTTATCATTTATGAAAACTTTGAGTGGAATTAAGTTTTACAAGCTTATTAAAGATAAATAATATTTTATTATTAAACTTTATTAAATATAATTGTCACCCTTATTTTTATCACAAATAAATTTTAAAATACATGCCATTTTAGTTAGAATACATTTATTTGATTCAATTTAACAAAATTGCATTGGAATTGTGCGATTTTGATAATAGTATGATTCCAATATAATTCTAACCTAAATTTCAATTGTAATTGGTGCATTTACGAATTTTAGACTTGTTGGAGTTAGCATTATGATTTCAATTTTTTGAATTGAAGACAAATTTTTAAGTGGTTAATTTTAACATTGGTACGAGAAAATGTAAGTATTTTGCAAATGTAAATAATATTGATTTTATAGTATTTTTCATATTTTATAAAATAACAACATTATTAATTGATTTTTAATATAATATAAACAAATTTTATTTTTTTATTTTAGGTGCTGTTAAACAACGACCTTTTAGCGAGAGTAATTGCCCTTAACTGTAATGTGATATCTTATGGTATCATATAAGTTTTGCATATTTTAAAAGGGTCAAAATGCTTAATCCCACTCAAGGTTTTCCTAAGTGTTGTTTTAACCATCAAAATTTAAAAAGCCAAATGCTCGCCCCCCCATCCATCCATCCATCAAATTTAGTTAATGTTTTTTAGAAATGACCAAAGTACTCTTAATTAAAAATAAAAAAAAAACTATAATAAAAAAATAAAATAAATAAACATTAAAATATTAGTAAAAAATTTTAAAAATTAATAAGAACATACAAATTTAAATTAAAAAATAAAAAAAATCACCGCTATCAAACCATCTCAAACCTAATTAAGAGGTCGAAAAAATCTATTTAATTCGAATAATAATAAGATCTAGGTACCTCCACCATTGGTAGTAGTTAGAAAATGTTGAAAATTGTCAATATTGTTAAAGTCGGTTGTTTCCAATCTTTATCAATAATAGAGGAGGCTAGATTTAACTATCATTCAAATTATGTTACTTTTTCTCAATCATCTAATTAGATTTATGACAACCATTGTAGATAGAGACGTTGTTGGTGGCATTGACCAATTTTTCAATTTTATTTTACTTTAAAATATTTTATATATTTTTTTATTTATTTAAAAATTTTATTAATATTTTAATATTTAATTTATAAATTTGTTTAATTTAAAATTTTTATATACTATAATATTTATATTAATTTTAAAATTTATTTAAAATTTTTTATTAATATTTTAATACACTTATAAAATTTTTTTATTTTACTGTTTTTTAAATTTTTATCTAAAAATATAAAATTGTCCTCTTTATTATTATTTATTTAATGGTTGACTGTTTAATTTAATGATTTTTAATTAATATATAGATATTTAATTTTTTAGAATTAATAGATGAGATTTTATCATTTAAAAAAACTGGATTAAGTCCTTTGGCCTTTTAAAAATGGTAAAAATTTGAGTAATATTGTAAAATGTCACGAAGGAGTGAAACACAACCACCGTTTTAAAGGAGGATTATCAAACATTATTCTTTTACTTTAAAGTTAGAGAACTATTGTTTTGATCCGGTTGGTCTTAGAAATAGTCACTCCACCACCCCCCCCATTTTAATTGATTGGGCTGCTTAATTTGGTTAGATAATTTAGGCCCATAACAATATCTAATCTGCTCAAACCACATTATGATGTCACCATAAATGGAAAGTACACAAATATTGTTACGGGTTTAAGAATTGAAATTCAAAATTGGAATTAGAATTCTGTTATGGCATAATTACAAAGTGAAATATTATTGAGTACAGTAATTCATAAAATCATTGCGATACTTTATAATATTAATTATTTCATCAATCTTAAACATATGGGATCATGGGATGATGAAATAAAAATAAGAAAAACAGTTAGTCCAAAAAAAAAAAAAAAAATCAGAAAGAGTATGAGAGATCAGAGAGATAAAATAGCCAATCGGTGAAGTAGAATCCAACTGCTTCCTTGATCTTCCTCTTTTTTCTTTTTTGTTCAAACAAAAAGAGAAACTGAAATGTCCCTGTTACTATCATCATCTCCTGTTCGTCCAATATCCAACGGTCATCTCCGTCTATCTCGTCCTCCGTATGCCACGTGTCCTTTGTTCCCTATACGACGCCGTTGCAGCTCCCCATCATCTCTTGCCATCACCTTCCGCAGCAGAAACGAAGTTCGTCACTATTGTAGCTGCTCCTCCTCTATGCCGCTTCAAATCTCCACCTCATCTTCACAGGTTAAAACTTACTTCTCTTAATAAAATTGAAGCTGAGGCTTAAAAAAAAAAAAATTATATCAGAAAGAATAGCGCCCTCGCAGGCGAAGATTTTGATAGCTCACCTCTAACGTTACTGGCATGCCACACATTATAAACCAATCGCTTCGTTTGCCTTAAGATTATGTACAGTAAGCGCATCTGAAGAGTATTCTAGGAATTGGATTGTGAATATTTATGATTATTTAATATTTTTCTGTTTAGTATATTTTGAAGTAAAATTACTTGACCTGTCGAAATCTATTAAATAAACTACATAAGTCGTTTCATCTAAAAACTGCTCTGAATTGTATAAATTTATCTTTTGTGGCTAAATGAAGGAGTCCTTCAAAGTTTGGCTCAATAAAAAAGCATTGAGTTTTCAGGAGAAGCACTTTGAAGGTTGTATATGAGGAAACCCTTTTTAAATAAGAAAAAAAGTTAAAGAATCATTTTATGATAAGTGCTTTTTTCAGAAAATGCTTCTACTTGAATGTGCTTTTTCTATAAGAACTCCTGAACGGAGCTGTAGTACGGAACTAATGCAATGGGACTATTGTAGGAAGTAAAATTGTTCCATCTCTTAAATGTCAATGGTGTGTAAATCTTTGGTATGAACTGATTTCTAATATTTTTTTTTGGGATAATGAGAAGCAGGATTGTTTGTTTTCCTCAAGAGCATACTGGGTTAGTGAAACTATAATTGCGTGGAATGTGGATGCCCCAGATGGGTCCTGCTATTTGTATGCTAGTAAAGCAGCTGCTTTATCGATTGATTATCAGGGGGTTAAAGGTTTCAGCTCTATTATTAACTATAACCTCCCATTTATGCTAGAAAAGCTTTATTTTTGTTGAATTGAATGATTGTTCCTAAACCTTGACAAAATCACAAGATTTACTTTTTTTATAGGTGAGGACACGAGAATTAACCTTCAAGCAGACGGTAGTGGCCTTCCAGCAAATGTAATACCAGAAGTCATTAGTAGACTCTTTTGTAAATTTCTATATACATTAACTCTTATTGCGGCTTTCGTGAAAGTGTTGCTTTTCTATATGTTTTGGAAGCATTAATAATGTTTTTCTCTCTAAACTTAATGTTTTTAGGTGATCGAAAAGTTTCCTCATATTCGAGATTATAGAGCTTTTAAAGTGCCCCCCACTATAGATGCTAAATCGCTCATCAAATGTCAGTTAGCAGTTGCTACTTTCACTTGTAAGCACTTTTCTTTTTTTTGTTCATATTTAACAGTTTAGAAAAGGCAAAGGCTCAAGAATTATGGTAGTAAATGATCTATGCATAACAGATGGTGGTGACATAGAATTTCTAAAGAACGACAATGCTATGGTAAACAATATATTGATTTGCTCTAGGAACACATTGTAACAAGGAATAGGACCAATTTTAACTGTATCTTTTGAAATGAGAAATTACCCATGTAGGTGAAAGAGCTCTGAGTTTCTTTATCTTTGATGTTATTGATTACTATAACATTTTTATGGCAATCTGTCATTCCTGTAAATACATTGATCCATTTTCTTCACCTTATACAGCTGATGGGAAATGTAGTGATGCTACTGGTTTACAGTTACCTGGTATCTTGGATGACCTATTCTCATATGATGGTCCTCTTGGGGCTCTTTTTTCAGAAGAAACTGTCTCACTTTACCTTTGGGCGCCTACTGCTCAAGTAAATATATCTCAAAATAAGCACTGATTGTTTAGTTCATGCATTCTCAAGCCCTTTCTAGTCCCAGAATCATTTATGTGATGTTCTCTTTCCAAATTTTGGTTGTTAAAATAGGTAGTACGTGCTTGCATCTATCGGGATTCATTAGATGAAAATCCCCTAGAAATTGTCCAGCTAAAGGAGACTAATGGTGTTTGGAGTATTAAAGGACCAAAAAGCTGGGAAGGTTGTTATTATGTCTATGAAGTATCTGTTTTCCATCCTAGCACATTGCAAGTTGAAAAATGCTATGTGAATGATCCGTATGCTAGAGGGTATGCTGGCTTTCTCAGTTAGTCAACATTTCTTTGAAATTATCTAAGGTGTTTTTATTTTCTAAAGTTAAATAGTATCCTACCATGATAAGATTTCATTTGTGTATCTGATGCATATGTATGTGTACTCTGTTTGATATAAAAAATTGCATGTGCGTGGATTTCCTACTATGTCTACTCTCTTTACTGTATTTTGGTTGAAGCAGGCTCTCATCTGATGGCAGACGAACATTGTTGGTCAATCTTGATTCTGATTCTTTAAAACCAGAAGGATGGGATAAATTGGCAAATGAGAAACCTGAAATAGCTTCTTTCTCTGACATAAGTATTTATGAGTTACATGTACGAGACTTTAGGTAAAAATTTATATGAACTTTCTCATATCTTTGACTCAATTCACTAAGCATTGGATAAATTCTTGAGATAATGCATTATTATATCTTTCCTAGACAGTTTTCAAGTAGTTTCAAGAGTTCATGATTGAGGGAGAGGTCTATAGTCCAGATTAAAATTTAATGATTCCAAACTGGGCGGAGCTTGCATATGCCACAAATTGAAAATTTTATAGTGGGCCCTTGCTCTTGATGTGGTAGTTTCCCTAAGAGACTAGTATGATTTCTTGACTAAAAAATTTGCAGGAAATATGAATTTAAAAATATGTACTGAAAACTAGTTTGCTGGATTCTGTCGCTTGTTTTTGCGTTCTTTAGATTCCATTGGTTTGTGTTCCTTTTGATAGTCTTCTTGGCAGTGTCAACGACCACACTGTGCATCCTGACTTTCGAGGTGGTTATCTAGCTTTTACCGTGCAGGTATTTCTGTTCTTGTGGTCCTTTCAAAAAAAGATGTTGGCTTTTTTTGTACCTGTTTATACTATGAATTTTTTAAGGAATATCTTTCATGTGCGTCAACATAGATTTTAGGAGCAGATATCAATTTGTTTCTATTTTCTTGTTGACATGCATTTTGTTACTTTATAATTATTGTTTTTGTGTTTTGGATTGATTTTCTTAATTGATGTAACAAAAGTCAATACAAAAAAGTTCTCTAATTGGAACATACACTTTATGAAGATGCTTGATTCCTCTTCAATTGTTTGTTATACAATCTGTATCATTATTTAATGTGAAAATTTTCTTTTGTTATACAAGCAACTGTAGTGGTGTAATTTTTATAAAATTTCTTTGATGACTGGATTATTAAGTGATGGTTCTGAACATTGGCAACGGCAAAAGACTTTATGCTCTTTGCCCAATACTTCCAACTATATTAGTTGGACTTTAAAATTAAAGATAAAATTTTGGAATGATTTAACAGTAATTGTATTTTTTGTCTGTGGGGAAGAAAACAATTCTTTGAGGGTTATTATAACTGAATGGTTATTATATGCTACTTGAAGGACTCGGCAGGTGTACTTCACCTGAAGAAATTATCAAATGCTGGTATTACTCATGTCCATCTGCTTCCAACCTTCCAATTTGCTGGAGTTGATGATGAGAAAGAGAAATGGAAGAATGCGGGTATAAGTATTTTTTCAGTTCAGCCTCTGATAATCCAAAAGTTTTCTTCTGAGTTCGGGAATTAGTGTTTGAGGGCCCTGGAATAAAAGTTCCTTGGCTCAGATTGCATTCTCTTCTTCGTGGCATTGTTCATATGTGTGACACCTAGTTTTTTCCAGATACCGAGGTGCTGGAAACATTACCACCTGATTCACCTGAGCAACAAACTCAAATAACTGCTGTTCAAGATGACGATGCATATAACTGGGGGTAAGCTCCTAAATCTGACTAGGGGAATGAGGCTACTCTATTGTCTTTTATATGTTTACATTGCTTGCTTTTTCCTCAAAAGGTACAATCCTGTTCTATGGGGGGTTCCAAAAGGAAGTTATGCTTGTAACCCAAGAGGTCCTTGCCGTACAGTGGAGTTTAGAAAGATGGTTCAGGTCAAAATTAAAATTTGTTAGTCTTTCTATGACAGGGTAGATAGCATAAAATTTTGATGTGGATCATGGATTTATTGGTCTTGTTAATGAACACTATCAGCAAAATGAAATGCATCACCTCTTTGTTTACCTGCAGGCACTTAACCGAATTGGCCTTCGTGTTGTGTTGGATGTTGTCTACAATCATTTACATGGAAGTGGGCCTTTGGATGAGAATTCCGTTCTTGATAAGGTCATTTTTTATGATTGATTTTCTATCTCAACTTGTGCTTCTTCTACTGTAGTTTGATTCAAGATTGTAAGATTATTGTCATATTAATAATTCCAGTCTGACCAATATTTATGATTTGCTAAATATTGACTTAAAATTCCTGATAGACTGTGCCAGGTTACTATCTGAGAAGGAACACTGATGGTTTTATTGAGAATAGTACATGTGTAAATAACATTGCTAGCGAGCATTATATGGTTGAGCGCTTGATTCTTGATGATCTTTTGTCTTGGGCAGTTAATTATAAGGTAATTAATTATATTTACAGTGTTCTATGGTTTTTATATTCTTCCGGACCATGCTTGTGTATTAACTGAAAGCTACCTTTCCCTTTCTGTAAATAGAGGGAAATACTTATGTAATTATTCAATATATTTGGCTTAAGACAGTTAGCAATATGTGGCTGGTGTTTTTAGTATCTTAACTAGTGGCTTTATAAATCACTGGTAGTTGATCTTTTTATGTTTTTTCTCAGGTTGATGGGTTCCGGTTTGACCTTATGGGTCATATAATGAAAAGAACAATGGTATATGACTCTCCTTAACTGTTAATTTTTGAGACTAAACTTGAAAAAAGATCTAGTGTGCAAGCTCAATTCTATTTGTGAGTTTCTAAAGAAGCTTCAGAGCTGAGTGCTACATGCATATATTTAGTTTTTTATTTTGTTAGCTTTTCATTGGTAAAATATTTATTGTTATTACATCCACATACTTTGTGGTCAAGTCTCTGTCTGCTTTGTCTTCCCCTAATCGATGCTGGATTTTGATATGATGATTTGGGCAAAAAGTTGGCCTGATTTAGATTTGCTGTTCAGAACCATGAATCACTTGTCTTCAGGAGCAAAGCAACTAAAAGATATTTATATGATCTGTGCATAGGTGAAGGCAAAAAGGGCACTTCATAGCCTTACAAAGGAAAAGCATGGAGTGGATGGTTCAAGTATCTATATGTGAGTAAAGAATTATGGTACTTTTCAAGTTTTTTTACTCAGTCACAGAATTGTAATTATTTTTATTATTTTTGTTCTTCCTGGTACTTATATTTACAGCATAACTGCTAAAGGAAAAAAATCCTCCTTGTTCTAGATACGGTGAAGGATGGGACTTTGGTGAAGTTGCTAAAAATGGACGAGGCATAAATGCTTCTCAATTCAATATATGTGGAACTGGAATCGGGAGGTACTCTTTTTTTGTGGGTTTATGGTACTGACATATATAGCTTTTATTAAGAGGGGTTCCCCAGGGAATTCATCTATCATTGACATTATGGTTGACTCATTGACAAATGAGAATGTTCTATCGGCTACTATTTTTGATCTGGTTTCTACGGCTATGCAACATCTTTTCTTCAGAAAGGACAAAAAGATGTAAAATTTTCTTTTAGACTTGATGCCTCAGTGGATAAAATGGCTTGCTAGTCATATAAAACAAGACCATGTATCCATAGAATTTCTTATTCTTCATCATTTATTTTAAATTTGGCTTTTATGAGTAATTCCAAACTTAAAATCAGTTTTAATGATCGAATTCGCGATGCAATGCTTGGTGGATCTCCATTTGGCCCTCCTCTTCAACAGGGTTTTGTTACTGGTTTACTGCTGCAGGTATTCAAATTTTTGTTTTGGAGGAACCATTGAACTTATTGTTGTATTGTGTTTTCATGTCATACTTTTTAGAATGTAAATTTTCTATAATCACAAAGTGGCTGTGTTCATGACTGAAACTAGCTTCTTGTCAGCAAACATCCAAAGTACAGAAAATGCCATCAATTCTTAATTGCTGGATGAGTTATGCTTATTCTGCTATGATCAAAAATGGAAAAAAGTTTTTATGCTGCACTTTCTGTTAACATGATCAGCTTAAAGAGTTTCATCAAATATATATTCTCTGTTATTATGTAAATCTCAGTCTCCAATTTGATACATCTTTTACCTTGTTTCTTTTTAATTTCTGGTAAGCTTTATTGCTATGCTGTATTGGTAGAATAGATACCTGTGTACTTCAGAAGATTTACTAAGTGAGCTTTGTATTTTCACATTTTTGGTTCATTTGTGATGTTGTTTTTCCAAATTTAGTAGTGATCTTCCTAACGTGCTTACAGTTTCTTACTTCTGCTCTAATAATGATACCTCTGAATATTTCCATGACAGCTCCTCACCTGGAAACACATGATAATTTGATGTATTTTTTAAGACAAAGCAACAGTGCCCTAGTTAACTTTTGTTAGGATTTAGGAAAAAATTTCTAGCCATGTATTTGTTTATCCTCTCTGGATAAGCAGAAGCTATGCATTTGCTGGTTGACTATTGTTACTAGTAGTTAGTGTAATTGTTTATTCTTTGTACGCAGCCCAATGGTCATGACCATGGCACGGTAGCTAACCAAGAACAAATGCTTGCTGCAGCAAAGGACCACATCCAGGTTTCTTTTCTTGATGAATTTCCATATTTGGACAGTGCCAAATAGATAAATTCAAAGTCAGATACTGTTAAGTGACATGACCTGCCTCTCCAGGCTGTTTACATGATGTAAATTCAGATGCTCTATGAGGAAAAAGTTGAGAATAATACTTTCAATCAGAGAACTAACAGATCTATTTGGTACTATTTGGTCAGTGAGAAAATGAATAGGATTCTATAAGATCAAACCTATGGACGTTAAGGACTTATGTTAGGGAATAATTATAAAAAAGAAAAGAAAGAAAGAAAGAAAGAAAAACTGGTTTTATTTTTGGCATCTGAACCAACCTAATTGTGGGTTGACTTAGATGCAGTCCCGTTGAGTTTTCTGATGGATTTTTGAAACTAATTAAAGAAAATTAAAGCATTAACATCGGCTACTTAGTTTCTGGTTGGTAGATTATAATCTGGTGGCATATAAATGGAGCCTCTAAATAAGTTTAATTTATAATTTTTAGTTTCTAAATATTCTAGTGAGAAGGACATGTTTTTTGCTTGTGTTTTAAAGCTGGCAGTAATTACCAGCTAGATGTACTTGTTCTTTTTTTTTTTTTTTCTTTTAGAAGTGTGCACATTCAATCCCAAATACATCTATGTGCATCCTCTTCATCTGCTTTCACCTGCATACATTTTTCTCATGAAATATATATACATATGAGCTATCTAGCACATTGGGGAACATTGTTATGTGTGTCTTTATATATATTGTTATCTGTGACCTGCTTTCTCTTTGAGGATAAAAAAATATGCATTGACTTTTGTATTAAAGAGTGTGCTTAAAAAAAATCATGATTAAAACTCTTTCATTCATATAATTTTTACCCACATCTTCCAAAAGAGTGTGCTGAAGAAAAAAACATCATGATTAAATCTCATTCATTCTTATGATCCTTTCCTACGTTTCCAAATATTCTAAGGTATGATTTATCTCTTAGATACACAACCAAATGAAATAATTTCACACGCTCAGGTTGGGTTGGCAGCAAACTTGAGGGATTACGTACTTACCAATTCTGATGGGGAAGAGGTACTTTGCAGTGCCCTTCGCTATGTGGTCTTTTTTTCCTGTATTATTTGACAGGGCCAGATATAAAGCCTGATGTTTATTATGATGCTTTTTTTAGGTTAAAGGATCTGAAGTTTTAACTTATGATGGGACACCTGTTGCTTATACATTATGCCCCACGGAGACAGTAATATACTTCCTTGATTATCTTGTTTCATCTCAAAAACTAGGTTGTTGGCAGTAGTTTTAAATTACTAGGATTTATTTCTCTTACGACACACTATTGAAGCATTACTTTGCGGAAGTCTCTCAACTCTAAATCATCTATTAATGTTTCTGTTAACTCCTGCCAAAGTTTCCCATTAATTTCTGTTTACTTCTAGTATTTCCATCATCTTTTCAATTAGGTACTGCTACCAAATATTTGTTTTTTTCTGACCAACAATATTTTGGAACCAAGTTTATCTACATTATTACGTATATGATTTGCTTTAATAATTTCATTTACATCCTCGATCTCTTTCCAGGTTAATTATGTTTCTGCTCATGACAATGAAACCCTATTTGACATTGTGAGCCTTAAGGTATGCTCAATGTACACTTACTACTTGTTTATGTTTTTGTAACTGTGGATCTAACTCAGTCCATCTGCTAGTAGACCCCAAGGGAAATATCGGTTGATCAGAGATGCAGGATAAATCATTTGGCAACAAGTATAATTGCACTCGGACAGGTTTTATATACTCCTGTTATGCCTGCACCTATATTATTTCTTGAATTAATAATTAATTTTTACTTTTTCTATTTTGGTTAGGGAGTACCATTTTTTCATGCCGGTGATGAAATCCTACGCTCAAAGTCACTTGATCGTGATTCTTACAATTCTGGTGATTGGTTCAATAGGTCCACTGCTAAATCTCATTTGAAAATTTTATTCTAAGTTAAACACATATTATGTGTTTTGCTCTACGGTCATGTTATTTACTGTAAAGTTCTACCATATAATGATACAATAAGAGTTACTAGTTTGGACTTGTCGCTGTGGAAACTTGTATTTCAAATTCTAGTATTTCAATATGACTTTTCTCAAATTCAATGTTTTCTCATTCCAAATTTCAGGTTAGATTTTACTTACAATTCGAACAATTGGGGTGTAGGCCTTCCTCCGAAACAGAAAAATGAACATAATTGGCCATTGTAAGCATTCACTGTGTCCGCAATCATCAACTTTTTGCCCTATATTTTCTTGCAATTTCAAGTGTCTTCTTATATTGGGTAAATTATATGAAATTTCTTGGACTTCCCACCATTATTCTGTTCTACTTCTTAATAATTTTAGTATTCTTTTTACAGAATAAGACCAAGATTGGCTGATCCGTCCTTCAAGCCTCAAAGGAATCACATCCTTGCTGCACTGGATAACTTTACAGAACTATTACGTATTCGGTATTCTTCTCCACTTTTTCGTTTGAGGTCAGCAAATGCTATCCAGGTGAGGGCAGTATGCAAGTTTCAAAACCATCTGATTTAGAGAGAACACATCACTCTGAACAATAAGGACATGTTTCAAAAAGCAAATGAGTTGTCTTGGACTGGAAGCACCGCAACTCTCTGCTTGTGACACCAAATCATGAGTTCTGGGTATGTGATATAAATGACCTAATTTACCTCTGTTCAGGTACGCGTACGTTTTCACAATGCTGGTCCATCATCAGTCCATGGTATTATAGTGATGAGCATTGAAGATGGTCATGACGGCATCCCTGGGTTAACCCAATTGGATCCTAAGTGCGTAGACTGAAATCATTAGTTTTTCTTCTACTTACTATGGAATGTTTTGATATTAGTGTTGCCATTGCAGCTACTCGTACATTGTGGTAATCTTCAATTCATGTCCAACTGAGGTGTCATTTAGCAACTTTGCACTGCATGGAAGAAATCTTCAACTTCATCCTATACAGGTAATATTTTTAGTACTCTCTCTTAAAGTGGCTTGGGAACTTTATATATATGGCAATCATTGATGATTTTGCTCTGGCAACTTCGCTGCAGATGATGTCGGGCGATGAAGTGGTCAAAAACTCATCCTATGAAGCATCGTTAGGTTGCTTCAACGTGCCTCCAAGGACGGCATCTGTATTCGTGGAGCCTCGGAAAACGGAGCAGTGTGCTGTTGGAACACCAAATAATTTTTAAGTGAATTTACCATCCAGAGGTACGTAGATCAAGTTTACAAGTTGTAGCTTCTCTCTGTTTTACCATGAACTTGGACCAGAATTCAGTTGTTTTTCAGTGCTGTTTTTTGAGGTGAGAATGAAGCAACTTTTGATAATTTGTTGCAACCTGAACCTTCTGTTATTCCCATTTCAGCAGATAAATTTCTCAACTGAAGAAATTTATGAGAATATATTGATTATACAAGGCCCAATTAAAGTGGGTCTGTCCCAGTCTGCTTGACGGCCCAAATCTTTTGATGGGCCTAGGAAAATTAATTCCGAGACTATTTTTTTGTTATAAGAAGGAAGTGTTCATATATATATATTTAAAGGGAAAAACAAGCTTTAATTATTTATTTTTTTTAATTTATAGTTTGATGGATGAGTGTCAATAGTGGCAGTAAGACGTTTAAGTTTGTTAATTAATTTCAAATAAATATAATGTCTAAGATGGTGTTATTTCCTTTTACTGTAATTATATATTTGAGCCTTTAAGAAGGACCTGTCCACGTGTCATTATTACCTCAAGTTAAATATAGTTTATCTACATATCCAAACTATGTCGGAAACTCGGAATTCATAATAATAATAATAATAATTATTATTATTATATTTAACATGTCATGCATAGAAATAATTTGTTCCTCTAGGCTGTAAGATTGAAATTTTATAATTTTATACTTCGGGGGATATTTCTTTATCACTGTTTTTGTCGGTTCGGTAGGATGCATTTTCACCGCTTAGTTCCCACGTGGATTAAACTATGTTGATATGGCCACATTCTAAAAGGATATCCAAAACAATAAGGCCAAAGGACAATTTCCCACCCGTAGTTTCAGGCGGTGACAAAGTTCCACCCGCCTAAGTTTAAAAGCCGCTTTTCCCACTTTAGTCTATTTTTAATATTAAAAATAATAATTGTACAGTAATCATCAGGGGTATTTTTGTTTTTTTATATTAAAATTTTATAAATTAATAAAATAAATTTTATATAAATATAATATATTTAAAAATTTAAAAATATTAAAAAATATTTTAAAAATTTTTAAATCCCAGCGCCACCGCTGTCGGCACCGACGGCGGTGGCCGCCTATAACAGAAACAGGTGGCCATTTCCGGCCACCTAGTTCCAGGGGAGGCCAGATCTGGTCGTCTCCGCCCGAAATAAAGGTCGGAAACGGCCAGTGGGGCCAAGACCGACCATTTACGACTGTTTCCGGCACCTAATATTGTCGGAGGCGGCCAGATCTGGCCGTCTCCTCCAAAACTGGAGGCGGTCGATTTGGCCACCTCCACCGAACGGGGAGGCCAGATCTGGCCTCCCCTGGAACCAGGTGGCCGGAAATGGCCACCTGGTTCTATTTTGGGCGGCCACCACCACCGGTGCCGGCGGCTGTGTCTGCGGCAATTTTTTAAATTTAAAAATTTTTTAAATTTTTTAAAAATATTTATATTTAAAAATTATTTTATATTTATATTATAAATTTTTTATTTTTAAAAGGGTAGTTTAGTCATTTCAGTAGAAAAATAATAAAAAAATAGAGTAGGATGAGAAAAGCGACTTTTAAACTTAGGCGCGTGGGACTTTGTCCCCGCCTGAAACTATGGGTGGGAAATTGTCCTTTGGCCAAACAATAAATATACAACGAAAGAGTCACGATTGGGAGAAGGTTCATTCTTTCATTCTGAGTGTAACAAAACTACGTTGTTTGACTGTGAAATCACCCAAACTCCGCTTTGTTTATGTTTGACTTGAACAAAAAGTAGTTCAATTTGAGTATGGTTTAAATTGTTTGAGTTAAAATGAAAAGTAATCTGAGTTCGGTTTGAATGAAAAATAACTTGGTTTTGTTTGGTTTAATTTGAGCCAATGACACGTATACGCGATTTGAGTTTTTTTGTTTATTAATGAAACGATATTATTATACTTAATAATGGATAAGAAAATGTTGTGGTTTTAACTATGGTTTAACATAATTTGAATTAAACTATAAATTAAATTTGAATTGAATTAAATTATTTTTCAAAACTTTTGAAAGTTTAAATGTAGTTTGATTTTAAAAATAATTTTACATTTTTAGATTGAATTAGATTTAAATTTAAATAAAACGAATTTAAATTAAGTTAAATCGAATCCAATTAACTTTTAAGATCAAACAAACACGGTTTGATCCAGCCCTATTACATTGATTACATGGATTTAAATGGAAGAAAAATGCTATTGCTTGCTTGGTGAAGACGATTTGGATGGTAGGAGGCTGTAAAAGCACGACATACTCTTCCTTACAGCGTATGTCAGCTCTTCCTTACAGTGTATGTCGTAGCAGTTGAGTTGAATGTTATAATAAATAATAATAATAATAATAATAATAAAAATAAAAGATGGAGAATAAATAATTTAATTTATAATGTATCAAGGTAAAGGCAGAAGTCATGGAACCTTGAGGTTGCTTTGCTTAGCTGCAGCAAACGTGTTGCTCATATTGAGTGGCCCTGAAGCTACTGACTCTCCCCCTTACTTCCAGTTGATGACTTGTGAACTACAAATTCTATATTATCTTCTTCATCATCATCATCATCTCCATCCTTTCATATTAATATAATGTCTAAATGGTTTTTCTCTTCCCCTACACTTTCTTTCTCTTTCTAGCTAGAAGACGAGGGCTAAGGCTTAATGCCTAAGGCTTAAGGCGAAGGCTAAGGCCAAGGCCAAGGCCATCCCATGAATGCAGGGATTCTATTCTTTGCTTCTACAAATCAAACATGATTGTGAGTGAGGTGATTGGTTGGTTATGGTTATGGGGTCTTACGTGCAACACACTTCCCTCTTCTCAAAACTTTAAGCCAATAAACATACAGGACTCGCCCTCCTTAAACGATCCATTCATTTCAATTAATCAAGTCAGCCACTACTCAATTAGAAGTACCCATGTATCAAGTGTTTATATTATATTCAACTCGGGGGAACCAAAAAAAAGAAAAAAGAAAAAAGAAAAATCCTTATCCCATGTGGGCTGATAATGCACTCACATTTCACCCTTAATTAAACATGTCCTAATTAAGTATGCAAACATATGGGCAATTTTGTCATGCTGCCAACAACTTGAATTCATATTCTTTTCTTCATAAATTCCAAATGGTCTGAATTATTCATGACAAAGTCATATGATTTTAGAGATCAATCAATTATTAAGCATGAATTTAAGACAAAAACTGTAAGCTGACTTTGAGAACGTCTAAATAAATAAGCATGCCCAATAGCTGGAATTGTGAATTGGTGGAAGCAATTTCCAGAATTTTATATTTAGAATATCAAAGACTTTGTTGCCAAAAGCAGAAGACTTTCATGGGTTATTGCTGCCATTTTCGTATTGAATTCACGAACACGTCTTTGCATTGAGATTGACTATTGAGTCTTTCTCCAAACTTACGACTTATTTTGAGTAAATATGTCAAAAAACCTTAATATTTTTATATTTTACATATATTTTAAATACAAAATATAATTGATAAATATATAAATTATGAATTTAAAAAATAACTAAAAATTTAAGATGTTTAAATATAATTTTTTATAATAAAATTTGAGTCATCCATCATGTTTTTAGCTTGAACTATTTTTTACGTGATTGAGTAGAATTCGAATTAAACACTATTCAGCCTAAGTCAACTCGATTATACTCTTAGTCATAATAATGTTGGTTACTCTCAATAAAAATAAATATTAATTTATGTACTAATAATAATATGTTATTATGTAATTAAATAATTTTAAATTAAAAATAAAATAATATATATAGTAAATGTATTAAATAGTGACAAAATTTATCTTAAGAAATTAAGAATAACAGTAAATTTTGATTGGTATTATCTTTTTTCAATCATATTTTCTTGTTGTTTTCTCTCTTATCTAAGTCTTTAAATTGAATAAATTCAAAAGAATAAAATTCTACAACCTTTTACACAAGAAAACTCGTTAGCTAATAAATTAAGATTAGATATAAATGATTGGATCAGTGGCACATGAGCTGAATGATTAGCAACTAATTACATCATTATTAAAATTATGGATTCTAAAACACTTATCCATAATTTTAATATTAATTATTCCATCCATACACAACATCTTGGATCAGCTTCCGGATCCACAGAAAATTCGTGCAACCATGTTCCGCTCGTACCACGTGTCGAAAAAGAAGTTAGCTTTCCGTGATAAAGAAAGCACAAGAAAATGCATGCAATGGGAAGTGACTGAAGCATGAGGAAGAATAAGAAGGGAGCGCAGAGCAGAGGACCGCAGATTCCGTGGCATCCAGCCTTGCAATCCAAATTCAAAATCGTTGAGGCAAAATTATGCCTTTCTTTTTCCTTCAAATCCTCCCAAATCTCTCTCAGATCTGTCACTTCTCTATTTCCAGTTTTTTTATTTTTATTTTTACTAATGCTATTTTTTTTTTCTATCTTTTCTTTTCTTTTCTTCAGCATCACTCGTCTGGTCTGCAACTTCCACACGGCACTGTTACTAAATATGCTTGAAACAAATTTTAATGTCCATCGTGAAGTGCGTTGGAAAAGTGTGAGAAAGAGAGTATGAAACGGAAACACCCTCCTCAAATGTGTCAATTTTAGACAGATTTCAGTTATAATTTTGTTCGTTTTTGGTCTTTCTTGCTTCTTAATTTGTTGCATGGGATGGCCTTTTTTGCTTCAATTTTTCAACCATTTCATCTCTTCTTTCTCGTATAAATATATTCAAATCCTACTTACTTCCTCTTTAACTTCAACAATACCTTCTTTCCTTGTCTTTTTCTCTATCCTGATTCGATTTTAATTTCTGGCAAAGAAGAAAATTTTTTTATTCAAGCATGGAGGATTCTGCGACTGCAACTCAAGAGGAAGTACTCGGCAGCGCTGGTGGTCATATTGCTAAAGGAAAGAGAACCAAGCGCCAGCGGCCTCAATCTCCAATTCCGGTTATCATTTCAAGTGGAGATGTGGCAACTGGGTTTGATCAGAAAGCTGTAAATAACTTGTCGTCGTCGTCCCCGGTGAGTTCGGGAGGTGTAGTTGATTATTTGGATAGCACCGAGGAAGACGAAGACATGGCGAATTGTCTTATTCTTCTAGCTCAATGTCAATCACGAGACTCGCCTAAACTACAACAAGAAGTAGAAAATAATCATCATCATCAAGACGAGATGGGGCAAATACATAAGAAATTTAATAGCAGGAGATTTCTCGAAGCGCCATCTTCAGGTACGGGCAAAGCGGGATACTATGTCTATGAGTGCAGGACCTGCAACAGAACGTTTCCTTCGTTTCAAGCACTCGGGGGCCATCGAGCGAGTCATAAGAAACCGAAAGGGATGAATGATAACGAAAGGATGATTGAAGAAGAAGGCAATTTCCGAAATCTATCTTCTCTTTCTCTCCAAATGAGTGGTAATCATAATAACAACAGAAGCAGCCACAATTTGTGCAGCAAGACTCACAACAACACTAAGGTCCATGAATGCTCCATTTGTGGCGCCGAGTTCACTTCCGGACAAGCTTTAGGCGGGCACATGAGGCGCCACCGGCCGCTGCTTGGAACAAACACCGCCTTGTCATTGACGCCAACGAACTTCCAATCGGAAGATCAAACAACTAAGAATCCAAGAAATGTATCGTCATTAGACCTGGATCTTAATCTCCCGGCCCCGGAAGACGATCTCCGGGAAACAAAATTATCCTTTTCTTCCAAGCAACAACAGCAGCAACCGCAGCAACAACAACAAAAATCACTTGCCTTCTCCGCCCCCACTTTGGTGGATTGCCACTATTAAATAAGAGGTTTTAAAATTTTTTTTTTCTTCTTCCATAATTCTTGGGGAAGGCAGTTAATATTCAGTGCACTGATTCGAAGATGAATTTCATGTTGATTAATACAAAAATTGTTTTAATTTTTTTACTGGTGGAAAATATTCAATATTCAATATTTTTTTCAACTCTTTTTGAGCTAGAAATAAAACTATTATAAACATATCTTATTCTATGTTAATTTGTCATGTCTCCTGCCCACATTTTTTTTCTTATGTTGAGGACGCTAGGCCAAGAGTTTTTGCTTCTACTCATTGGGGTCAATGTGGCTCAAAGCCTATTGTGAAGCAAACTGGGGCGGTTGTCCTGTGACAAGACACTCTACGACTGGGTAATTTCATTACACTAACTAGGAGGTTTGTCGAAATCTTGGCGAGTTAAGAAGCAGACAACTGTTACATGCTCATTCATTAAAGCAGAATACTACAATTTTTCTTCTAAAATTTCAGTTTTTTATGCTATGTGCAAGAAATTAATGCTGAGAAACCTTGTTACATAGAGTTGTAAAGTAGTTGAAGACAAGAAAGAAATATAATTTTTAAGTTATTTTTTGAATATATAATGCAAGATTCGATGCCAAAATACACTTAAATTTAATTAATGCTATTGTGACAATTACTAGTAACATTTAACTGAACATTGGTTGCAATAGCAATGTCCCATTCTTGAATATTCGTTCTAATGTGAATTATCTTTCAAGTCTTCCAAATCAGAATATGGTCCGTGGAACAGGTGCTGGTGCACTGGCTGGGGCGCCAGAATCACCGAAAATTCCTGTATATAATCAAGTTCATTTCAGTAAAGAGGATTTCAAAGCTTAGACCATACTGAATGAGCAATCAAAATTAAGAAAGAAGAGGAAAAATTAGGTTTTACTGACCACAAAGTAATAGGTTCGCAGGAGGTGGGCTCTCCTTGGCAGGATTAGGATCATCATCGTGGACTCTGATATAGAGTTCTTGACCCAAGTACCAATTTTTCTGGCTTTGTGATCTTAAATTCCACATCCCAGGATTGTCTAGGAATGCATAAACTGCAGACCAGCCTCCAGGGTAAACTTGCACGGTGGAACGAACAACAGGATCCAACAGATTGTAAGTGGTTCGAGATTCAGGCGTCCAATCTCCGGTGCCAAACCTGGATTGGTTCAGGATGTGATTAATAAATTAGTAGGTATAATGCACAGAATGATATGCAATGAGTTGGTGTTAGTAGAGGGAGTACAACTTACCCAACAACATAGAACCCAAAGCCATCTAAATGCCAAGAGTCAATGACATCCAATTTGTTAATGAACACAAGTTCAATCCATCCTTTGTGAATTCCAGTTGAAACAGAAACTCCATATGCAGCTTCAGGATTGACAGAGTTTGTGGGAAACCAATCGAGTTGGTAAACGCCTGACCCGTTGACAAATTGATCTGCAAGTTTCAACGGGGTATCCACAGTTAAATATGAAACATTGTTCACAACAAAGCGCGGTTGGCCATTAATCTCTCCCTTTGAACCCTGGAGAAGGAAGGTCTGTGACAATGTCACATTTGTTACATTGAAGGTTCCTTGTGGATTAGGCCTCGCTGCTCCTGCTGTCAAGTTCCATCTAATCAACAAGAAAAGCGGAGTTCTTTTGTTAGTAAACAGGTATCTTTTATGTATAAGTTTCCAGAAGAGGAATAAAACTTCATTCACCTTACAGACTTTGCTTGATTCATCGAAAATTCTAGATTGAATGGATCAGGGCCACTGGGGAGAGGGCCACTAACTTGAGAATTGGAATTGGAATAGTGCAGAACGCCTACACCTACAAGGGTGCTAGAATCAGATGTGTTGAGCAATTTAGGACTTGCAACTACGTAATAATCAGCTTCATCCTGATCAGCTGTGACAAGAACTGAATATGACTGGCCAACGTGCACATCGAGCGAATCCAATGTGATCTGATTGGTATAAGACCCTTCTGTTTCAACCAACAACATTTTGTGATTCTGAATTCTGAAGTTAAAACTAAGTGCACTCCCCACATTTGATATCCTGAACCTGTAAGTCTTCCCTGTATAACATTCAATTAAAATTCAGTATATATCGCTCAGAGCCAACTTGGTACTGCAGCATTTTTCTGTACCTTTAGTGACACTGAAGGACTCATAGGTTTTTGAAATTTGGTGTCCATAAGGGCCTTTTCCATTCATCAGCATAACATCAGGGATAACATTATCAGCTCTAAGTGAAGTGGCTATCATTGTTCTGGTTTCCTGTCACAGTTGGTATCAAAAAGGGAATATTTGTTAGCATTGAATGAAGTCAAGCAAAATGATATTTTGCGTGGATGAATTTTTTGAATTGGTCACCTTGTAGTCATTGGAAAACCAATCACCAATTAGTAGATCAAATTCAGCTTCTGGTTTGGGGAAGGGGACGGCGATAACAACGCGATTATTGACTCGAATTGGCCCGAATCCTCCTCCAGCTTTCTGGAAGTTAATGGAGGGAAAGTAGGAATAACTGCCAATCTGATCCTTGACTTGAAAAACATAAGTCCAGTTTGTACCAGGTAAAATTGGGCAGTTAGTGCCAGAAACCCCATCTTGCCATGAGTTTAGCCTTTGTTGTATTCCATTCCTGTAACATTAGAATTGCCTTTTCTTTATTAAAGACTTTGTAAAACAATAAACCTTTTGGATGCAGAAAATTGTTAAAATTCCCTGATGCACATACCATGTGAGGAGAAGAGGCTCATCCAAACTGTTATAAACATTCACATGGATGACGTCATTTGTTGTGGAATTGATAAGAGGTCCAGGGAACATTCCATTGATGGTTATCACCTGGAAGGAAAAAAAAAAAAAATTAGAAATCCATTATTTCTTCAGCACTGTCAGAAAAAGGAAATAAAGATTATGTGACTCGTTGCATACAGATTGATCAACAGAAACGGGTTTGATGGTGGTGTCAATGGCTACATTCCATTCTAGAAAGATGTCAATGCCACAAGCGCCTGTGATAAACTCCGCAAGCAATGTTACACACGCGAATAGCCACTTTTGCTTGCCAGAAGAGGCCATTGAAGGAGTAAAGTACAATGAGAAGTTGAACTTTCGTTTGGCTTCTTTGTCTCAATGGAATGTGAATAACCGATTAGCTAATCTATGCATATGCACATTACAGAGGGAGGACTCGTTCTTGTGAAAAAGTTAAAATGATTGGAGTTTTCAAAGAGAGTGAAAAGAAACGATAAATTAAAAAGGATCAACCGAAACAATGCTGTCCAGCTGCGCATATACAGCCTTGATAGCTTATCCAAGCAGCCGGCTGATTTCTGTATGAGATTCACATTAGAGTTGAATTTGCCAATGCCCTTGTTTTGTTCAACCCTTTTGTCACGTTTTGAATCTGGCCAAGTCATATAGTTTTTGTTCACTGTCTTCAATTTCGACGCATGTCATGATCTAGATTATCTCATTGGGCAGCTAGAATATTTTTTTAATATATAAATCAGAAGCCATATATGTTTGTTGCTTTATGGATCATATTGTTTCCAGGGGACAAGATAATTCTAATAAATTATGTTAAATTGCATTTAGTTAGGGAATGAAATTTGATTCAATTTATGGGTCACTTAACTAAGCAGATCTTTTAGGTGAAGGATAATTCAGGTGTCTCGGAGCCTAGATTTTTACTCCTACTCGCCAAGCTTTATAAAATGAATTCCAGACTTATTGGCAGAAGGATGTAGATTATTTTTCTCCTACTCACCAAGCTTTATAAACCGAATTTCCATATTCGGTAAGAGATGTACATTATGACAATTCAGGTGCCTCAAAGCCTCGTATTTTGAGAAAAATGGTCTCAGTTTTTTGGGCAAAATTTAACTGAACTCAAATGCGACAGTGTGTGCTAATTTAATTTTGTTTTAGTTTTAGTTTTGAAAGATGGAGATCCATGATTGTGATTGTTATCTTTAGTTCAAGCTCACGGCACCAAGAAATTGATGCACAATATACCAGAATCCATCAGCAGCACATTGCCATTTCCAGTATCAACCGATTCCCTTCAGTTAAGATACAGTGCATAGCAAATCTCCTTTTACAGCAGAACATTATTCACCCCAAAATGTGAATTCTTAAGGTATGACATTGACCCAAATATAATGCTGACTTTTAACATCTACATGCAGTAGATTTTACAAATAAAGAAATTGGAAAGCGAAAGAGACAGACTTACATGAGCTGGTAAGAAAGATTGAATTCCTCCCTTAGCACCCACATAGGAGCAACTGTAAGCACTCCTCAAAACCTTTATGACAACATACAATTATCTACACAAACTGACGGTGAAGTATTCTTGGAAATGTCAAACATTCCAGTTGTACTTGTACTAATTGCTGGGGAATTTTTATGTTGATTTTGTGGGTTGTATGATTTGTATTGAATAACTTCGTGTAAGAACATATGATCAAGAGCAGCAACCCCCACTGCCAGGAGGTGCCCGGTAGACTTGTTTGTCTTTCAAACACTGTTTCTTCACTGCTAAAGATCCTTTTTCCAGTAAACTGGGTACCTCCAGAATCTGTAAACAGATAGCACTAATTAGAAATGGAACAGATAAACAAATAGGTGAGAAAGAAGCAATGACATTCACAATTGAAGGACAACTGTAAGATGGGTTCAGATTTTACAATTTAAAAGTACAGCAATACTAATCTCGCAACCTAGAACTAGAGTGACTCCTGAAAACAAATTTCTGAAAGCGACTGGAAGACTTAGAAAGAGTTTGAGTCTATACATATAAACATCTCATAGTTCTGGAACATTATACAAACAATTATAAGGGGTTCAAAAGTTCATTTGACTATTGCATGAACCCCAAAAGAAATGAAAATTATATTATTTGTTGTGCCCACACCTTATATATGAGATCTTTAAAGCATTGCTGCACATTCTCTCGAGTTTTGGCACTACATTCAAGAAATGAACATTTATATTTCTGTGCAAGAGCCATTCCTTCCTCTCTAGTAACAGCCCTTTCACTATCCTGATAACATTAAAAACAGTGTACCCAATCTTCAATTAGAGAACACAGACTATTGTATAATTGGTACAAATCCGTGAAGTTCTTATTTAAAAATGCAAATTATTTGTTGAAGGAAATTTTCTGTGCTATAAAAAGACAAATATAAGAAATTGAAGTGTATCCAAACTATCAACTTACCCTGTCAACTTTATTTCCCACAATAATTTTGACACACTCATGATTGGTGGTGTAAAGCTCTACTTCCTTCACCCATATATCTGACAAGTTTGTAAAGGTTTCTCTTTGTGTTACATCATAAACTGAAAATAAGATTAAACAAGAAATCAGTATGCGTCATATCAGTTAATACCTTACATATGGCATCAGTAGATACATATGCCAGCAACTCAAATCATAATCTGGAAAACTGTATCTATGACCTTCTGGTGAAAGTTCGAGAATGAGCATCTTTGTTAGAGTTAAATCAGTTGACATAAAACCTTAGAGGGAATAATAGGAAAATTGGTTTAGTTAATATAATCTATATTATCAAAGATATATTTTATTCTAACATGCAATGTTACAAATTAATTATGGATTTATTTTGTTCTATTCAGATGCAAAATTTATACAACCATTCAAAAGCGTTGTGAATCACATCTAAACATTTCAGACATGAAGAAAAATACAACACAAAATCGTATGATAATGCTATAAAAATAGTTTATAGCATGACTTCAAGGACATACTGAGAATAATTCCATGTGCACCTCTATAGTAAGAGCTTGTTAGTATCCCAAATCTCTCCTGCCCGGCTGCAATGTAACATATGATGTTAACAAAGTAGAAACACTGAATTGGCTCAAAAAATCTAAATGATCTCCATGTTAAATACAATTGGGGGCTTTCATAAAGGAATATGTTGTAATTCACAGAGTTGAATTAATACTCAGCAGTCAGTGCCAATGGCAGTAGTCAAAATTGTTGGAAATCAGTTCGTCACAATCACTTCGAAAATTTAAGAAAAGACAACAGAGAAAGGAGAACAAGAAATGCTACAAAAACAGAGGAATACTTATAAGACGCACAAAGAAACAGTTTGAGTTTGAGAGTGATATATTGAGGTGGAAAACTTGATTCATTGTGGAGTTGTGGCATATGTAATCTTTTTTGTTATACTATAAGCCATATGGTAACCAGTGAATGCATTTTAAATCGTTTTTAAATGGAAGGCTAAACAGAAATACGGCTAAAAATAAACAAAACTGCACGGACTTAAATATCACAGCAGTCTACGCAAATTGGTTGCCAATAATCACTCATCATACATACGAATTACCAGTATCCCAAATTGTAAGTTTCATTCTTTTCCCACCAACAGTGATCTGCTTGAGCTTAAAATCCACACCTGAACGCGAATGAAACAGCACCCAAACATCAATATATTTCATACCAAATTCCAGATGTACAAAAAATCAGCTTTCCCCCCCAAAAAAAAAGGTCAGTGTGACATCAAACAAGATTAACCTCTAAGCATTTTATCAGTGAATTATAATTTCGAATGTTGTAATAAAAAACACAAATGCAAATTTCTTTGCCACCCCAAAAAAAACAAACAAACAACTCAAAGTTGAGAGAGACTTTTCAATACTCAAAACCACAAGAAACCCAACTGGGTATCTCAATTATAAAGAATCCCAAACTCAGAAGAAATGTCTTTAACTTTTTATCAGAATATGGAACTTTTGGATTTGTAAAAGTTGGTAAAAACAGAAACCAAAAAGTTGGTGAAACATGATAAAAAGAAAAAGGGTGACGAATAAAGAAAAGTTGAAGTACCAATTGTGGGGGAAAGATCCTGAACAGTGTTGGAGATGAAACTGAGAAGAAGACTACTCTTTCCAACAGCCGAATCACCAATCAACAAAATCTTGAACGAGTAGTCATAACTTTGACCCTTCCCTTTTAAACAAGAATCCATTTTTAGTTTTCCTTCTTCAATCCTTCATCCAATTCTATTGAAACAAAAACATGAAACTAAAGCTTCTTGTTCTTGCTTTGCAAACTTCAGCGTCACGTACTTTTCTCTACTCATTCAAATCAAAGACGAAAAGAAATGAAAGCAAATTAAGAAATTTCCTCAGGTTCCAAGTTCAGACAGTGGTGGGGCTTGGCGGGTACCGCTTATGATTTATTATTATTATTATCACTTATTATATGTTTTAATTTATTTGAAAAAAAAAGCCTATTTGTGCTTTATATAATTTTAACAAATATATTTTATAAAATGCCAATCACAATATTTTATTTATTTAATATTTCTCTTGAAGTTTAAAATAAAAATTTTCCAATCTAATAAATAAAAAAACAAAATAAAAAAATAAATATCTGGAGAATTTTAAAGTATTACAAAAAATTCCCAATTTTTGACTCATTGGATGAAAATGATTTTCTTAAAAAAAATTCCTTGCCTACAAAAGAGGTTCGAAACATGGGACAAATGTCCTCTTTTCGTGGACGGAGTTTCGATTCGGTTGATTACGATGGCTCCACGCGCCTTTGCAGGCGCTTGAGTGGGGCCAGCTTTCATAAAAATCAACTCACCTTGATCTGTCATTTAATATTTTGTCTTTTTGTGAGTTAACTCGCCCCATTTTCTTGCTTTCCGTCATCTTGTTGGGTTTAGGGTGGCCATGCAAATTATGAGTTCTATTTTCCTGAAAATCGAGTTTAAGTTTTCCCATTATTGTTGTAAAATCTCAATTAATTATCTTAATTAATCAGAGATTAGATGCAGTGAATCTAGCTTCGAATGGACAGGTTTACACGGTAAACACGTGTAGAACATGCAGAAAACACGTAAGAATTTATTATGCAAAATCAAGGACACGTAGCTATCCACGTCATATCTCGTTGACCCATAATTTCAGCGCATCGTGTCAAGTATTGTCGAGTAGTGATGTGAGGAAAACCGTTGGATCAATTTTCTTAAAAATCATATGTAAAAAAATTAAAATCTTAAAATTTTGTATTATGTAAAACTTATATAATCCCATTTAAAATATTGGGCCCTATTAAAGAAATGGGCTGCCCATCTCTTGTACAAGAAGTCGTGGGCCTTTCGAGCAACCCAGGTTTGAAAAAGACTTGGGTCTAATTGGGCTTGGTTGAGTGCAGATCCCAAGGGTGAACCGAGTTGATGGTAACAATGGCGGTCCCACCGCAACTTTGCTTGCCTTGAAGGACAAGTATGTGTATGCTGATTGCTGCCATAGAAACGTACTTTTCAATCACTTTACTTCAATTTACTCAACGGTCAAAATATATTTTCCAATAGTTTTAAAAATAAATAAATATATAAATTAAGTAAATTAAAATAATGGTCTAACAAAATGCCAAATAAAGTCTTTTCTATAATAAAAATCATTTAATATTTCAAGAGAAATCCATCGAAAATTAATTTTCAACCAAATGGAGTCTGCTGCTCTACCTAGAATTTTGTTGCTGTAAAAATACTTGGTTGAATTAGCGACTAAACAATGATTAGCACACGAATCAATACAATGAATCTTTTTTTGGTCGAAACGACAGCCAACCTGAGCTGCACACACTAATTTTGACCATGAAACGCAGCCAAAAAAATTTCTTGTAATCGAAGGCACCATTTAACACTGAAGTTGCTTCAACGCCAATCAATCCCAATCCGTCTCTGCCATTTCGGCCTCCACAACACCAAACCCTAACCCTCTGTCGCCATTCCTAAATAGGTCGTGAAGCTCTCGCGCGTACACCACCCACAATGAAAACACCAGCAGCACCCGCAACAACTACGGCGCTTGCTCCTGGCTTTCGATTTCACCCCACGGACGAGGAGCTCGTGAGCTATTACTTGAAACGCAAGGTCTGTAACAAGCCTGTCCGCTTCAACGCCATTGGCGAGTGTGATATCTACAAGCACGAGCCTTGGGACCTCGCAGGTTAGCAAATCTTTGTTTTTAGTGTTTCTGATTTTTATTTTTTGTTTTTATGTTTATTTTTTTCGATGGGTTTTTGGTTTATTTACTTGTTTTCGCAATATTGTTGTGATTTTTTCTTGTGGGCTTATTCTTTAGCATTTCTCAGCTCAGCTGTTCGTTATGTGTTTTTTAGGAGTTATTATGGCGTATTGTCAATTTTTTCCTAATATTTTTTTTGATTGGGAAAAGAAGTCCACTATTTCGGTTTAAGTTTTGCGTGCTTCCAAAAATGAAGGTGTTGTTTAATTTTATTTTTTTTTTAAGGTGCTCTTTAGGGAAGTTATCTTCAATTTCTCTTTCGAATAAAATGTTAGTATTATTTACTCATTTGAAGTGGTTTAACTTTTGGTTGAATGATTTTTTTTGTTCTGGAAAATGAAAATGACACTTTAAAATGTTACGGACAATTAATTTTATTTTTACTTGGTTTTTTGATAATTATTTTTGTCATAGATTTTTGTTGAGTTGAACGAAGATGTAATCTGTGGTTTACTTCTCTATGAGATTTCAGTTTATTCAAGGTTGAAGACGAGGGACCAAGAGTGGTACTTTTTCAGTGCACTGGATAAGAAGTATGGAAATGGTGCGAGAATGAACCGGGCCACAGGGAAAGGATATTGGAAAGCAACTGGGAAGGATCGAGAAATTTGTCGTGATATGCAGCTTATTGGAATGAAGAAGACCCTTGTATTTCATGGCGGACGTGCCCCTGACGGGCAGAGGACTAACTGGGTTATGCATGAATACCGCCTTGTTGAGGATGAATTTCGGGCTGCACAGGTTAGCCTCATTGGCTGTAATTAGTCGTAGTTAATGGTTCTGATTCTTGCTTCAATAAGAAAGTAAACACATTTGGGATGGATTTTTGTGTAAAGAAAATCTAGGATACAGATGAAGTACATTTTGGTTTAATACTTGTGCTAGTTTTAGCCCTTTTTTTTTTTTTTTTTCAAAAAAGAATGTGGGAATACATCTACAATATTAGTATAGGTGTTGTGGACTAAAGTATTTCGGTTTTTGATGACTCATTTCAGTGAACTTGAGGAATTTAATTTGCTTCCTCGGGGTTCTATATAATGTGAATTGTAAGTACATAAATTCAATATTTTTCATCATGAGAATCAAAATATCTTATAAAAGTTGCCTTTCTTGTTTTTGTGGAAAAGGATTCGTATGTGTTGTGTAGAATATTTCATAAGAACAATATAGGGCCACCAAGTGCAAATCGTTATGCGCCTTTTCTGGAGGAGGAATGGGATGATGGTAAGGCAACTATTCCAGGAGAAGATGTTAGAGATGATGTTGTGGCTGGTGATGATGCATGTGTTGAAAGGAATGATGTTGAACCAACGCATGTTGAGCAGGTGTGCACGTAATTTTTCTTCCATTTTCCCTCTTTCTTGTTCTGCTCAAGTTATGTTATTTTGCATTATTATGCCTTGGGATTATATGATGCCTAGGACAGATGAGCACAAAAGGTAATCATCAAGCAATTAAGTTTTTAGGTTTATTTTTAAGTGTAATTGATCATATGAACCACTAAGAATTATTGTTGTTGGATCCAGTGATAATCACATGAGTAATAGTATGCTTCTTAAGTATGTCCCAATTTCACATCTTAAGTAACGTGGCTTTAGTTTTAGGATGCAATGACATTTGTGTTAGTATTTTATTATTCACATGGCTTTCTTAAATTAAATGACATTATTTGCATATTGGAATACAAAAATTATGATACAGAGTGGGAGATATATCATTATTTTAAACACAGGGATATATTGACATATTTAGTAGCGACTTAGCAACAGTATATAAGTCCATAATTAAAATTGGTTGATTGAACGTATAGAAATAATGATGCTACCTTCCATCACTACCTGTATCCAACTGTTGTCAACTGATTGGAGAATTAAGCAGGCCCTGAGTTTTTATCTTTATGTGATAGTGTCATAAATCTAAATATAATCATGTATCACACATTGAGGAATATAGTAAGTTAAAGCTGACCTTTTGGAGGAGGAAAAACCTACAAAGATTGAAGGATGGAGTGCTCAGAGATGGGAATTCTATAAGTCTATAAGGATATGGTATTCCTCTGAGTCACTCCAGTGAAATTCTGGTTTTATTCTTCGTAGAAGGAAGGGTGAATTTTTGGGACAGAAAACTAGATGTTTTTCTAACTGGGTGGAAGCAAATGACTTGTTCAAAGATTTGGATGTCCTACATTAATAGCTACACAGATGAGATAATATATTGTTGTCAGTACATGGTGTGTTATTGTTCTTTCACCTCATGGTATATCTTAATTAAGAGACTAGTACCTGTTGCTTGATATATATTGTAAGCACTATACATGTAGAAGTTGCTGTTTCTAAATTCCCCAATGATTAAAATAATATGGTCATAGCTCAATAGATGCAATGCAAATAAATTTTGGAGAGAACAGGCATGAAGATCTTCTTTCAGTGTGTGCTTAGTTTTGTTTGTATTTATTTTTTCAAGGATAGATTTAGAGTTTGAAATTGCTTCTAATGCTAATAGAATATTCCAGTAAAAATGTGATCTTGGAATCCAGATTGGATTCTTGGGTTGGTAATCTTGATTGTTTACTTCTATTTGTAATTGAAAACGCGAAATATTGATTTGAGAGGTGGACTTGCGTGATATAGATCACTCTGCTGTATTAAAATGAATTTTAATAGTGTAAAGCCCAGGAGCATTTAGTGGCGCAATTCAGGATACTTTGTACAAATTGTTTGAGATTTGATGATTAGTTAAGCTTGATATGATTCATCTCTATTTGATGAAGAGTTTCTTTTTTATGTCTTTCCAAATGTCACTTACTAAGGCATTGCTATTTACTTAATTTTTTCAATTTTTATATTTTATTTATTTATTTAAGCTGCTATGCATGCAGTTCTGATTGTGCTTGTCTCCTGTATCCTTTTCGTGATTTTAGCCATTTATTGTTTTGCGTTTATAAACCTCAACTTATCCTAAATTTGCTTTTAAATGTTGATGGATTGTTGCAGGTGTCTCAATCCAATTATAAGGAGCCTATTAATGTTAATGAATTTCCAAAAGAGGCTCAAAATGTTTTAGCAATTTGCAAAAGTGAAAGAAGAGATGAATGTCCTTCAATGTATATGCTTGATAACCAGGAAGCTCTTCCTCTTCTTCAATACAAAAGAAGGCGGCAGAATGATTCAGGTTCTAATGGATCAAATGGTTCAGATAATTCAACCGGGACAGAACACGATCCTTCCGTGTCTACCACAACAACAGCAGAAACAACAATGACAAATGCAGCAACAACAACAGCAGTGTCTGCATTGTTGGAATTCTCCCTGATGGATTCTATCGAACCACCAAAAGAGAATCCACCTGCTCTCAAAACTATTTTTGGAGCTGATGGTTTTGATTCATCAGTGCCCCCTAGTTGTGTTAAACTCATCAAAGAATTGCAGAAACAGGTGCATAAAACCGCTGTTGAGAGGGAGACACTAAAACTTGAAATGATGAGTGCTCAGGCCATGATTAACATTCTCCAGTCGCGAATTGATTGCTTGAGCAAGGAAAACGAGGATTTGAAGAGGAGGAATTAAGGATGGACAGAAAAAACTCAAAGCCAGCAGCGACGAATGCCTCTGTAATTTTCTTCTTGTTTGTTGAATCAAATATCAATGGCCCCTATGTCTCTACAATCAGTGTATTGAAGAACATGTCTGTAAACTTAGGATGCCCTGTTGTAGTAAGGTTATCAAGTTGCTGGAGATCCTCCTCCATCAGTGTTAGCTAAACTTAAAACTGAGACCTCTTTAAGACTGTATTCGGCTGCAACTTTTATCACCAATGAATCTGTCGACAATTCCATCTGTTGCAACATTACCTCAAATTTTCTTATCATTCAGTGGTTAATTATTTTCAGGTATTATTTTGAGTTTTTTAAAATAATAAAAATCCCGTTATCATTAAGTTTGAGTAGTTAATATGTTAAGGGTCACGATTTATATTAAAATTCCAACTTCTCAAACGACGTGTCATTTTATGCGATACCTTGTAAGTATTTATTATTATTATTATTTTTTGATACATAATTTGTTTAGGTCTTAATTTGAATTATTAATTCATGGGATTTTCTCACTACAAACAAAAATGATTATTATTTTATTTATAACTTTGTTTTAATGGGTGGAACATGTATCTATCTAAGTTCAGGACTTGGTTTTATTAATAAGTTTGATTTTGAGAATAAAAAGCTTGTAATGCATGTCACATGGGTCTTATATTATATTTAAGGGCCAAAGGACATTTTCCCACCCATAGTTTGAGGCGGGGACAAATTTCCACCCGCTTAAGTTTAAAAGCCCGAATTCCCACCCTTCATCCAATTTTTCATCCAATTTCATTAATCCATTGGATGAAATGACAAAAATACCCTTATTAATAAAAATATATTAAAATTTTTAAAATAATATTTAAATATATTAAAAATTATAAAAAATTTAAATTTTATAAAATAATAAAAATTTTTTT
>JAJEJH010000438.1:307682-343492 GCA_026122585.1 Anacardium occidentale
AAAATAAAGATTTTTTAAAATTTTTTATAAATTTTAATATATATTTAATTATTATTTTATATTTTTATAAATTTTAATTTTAAAATGACTAATTTACCCCTTGACTTACTGTTAACTGTTAGAGTTAACAGTCAATGGGTGGGACTTCGGGCTTTTAAACTTAAGCGGGTGGGAATTTGTCCCCACCTCAAACTATGGGTGGGAAAATGTCCTTTGGCCTACATTTAATTTCAATTGATTTTCATTAATGCGATCCACTTTGCGCTTCTACAGTTGAACATCCGTCATTTTCTATAGAGATAAAATACTTTTTTAAAAGTATTTTTATTTTTATAATAATTTTATAAAAAATTAATAAATAAATAATAATTTTTTTTTTTTTAAAACACGGAAGGACGAAGCAACCGCACACCATTGGCTCTCCACGTGCATTCAAAAGGGCATACCATCTCCGTACACGTTTCAGACTAATGAAAGTCCACATCACTACCACGTTGGCTACGCACACACAACATATCCCCACAAGCGACTTTATCATTCCCCTTTATTATCAAAGGTTGGGTTTGGGTTCGTGGACGTTTTATTTCTTTACCGGCAGGATGTCTTCCTCTTCTAGCTTCCTCCCTACTGCTCGACAGAATTAACCAAACTCACTAAACCCTAATTTCTAAAATTTGACTCGATTTCACTAATTTTAGTTCAATATTTTTTAAATTATTATCCAATTTGGACTTTGCTGTCTTTGTGTTGGCATTGATCTATGGGCCGTGACTCGGAAACGAAGTCTCTAGCACCGGGGTTCAGATTTCACCCGACCGACGAGGAGCTAGTCCGGTACTATTTGAGGAGGAAGATTCTGAACAAGCCGTTTCGGTTCGACCCGATCTCCGTCATCGATATCTACAAGTCTGAGCCATGGGATCTCCCTGGTATTTAATTTTTAATCTAGTTATACCTCTACTGCTATATATATATATATATATATATATATAGGGATTTTACGCCCAAACAGGTTTAAATTTATGTAGCAGAATAGATATTTATTAAAATTGTGTTTATTTCAACGTTACTTGTTAGATTCATGTTTTAGGTGACCCTTTTGCTTTTAGAAATATGATGTGGTGGAACATGTTTAAATACGCATGGCTTGTTATCGGTTTATTATTTTTTGAATAGTGATCTTAGATTATAAATGTTCATGTGGATTTATGGTATGTATAAAAATGGGTTCTGATTGGGGAACTTTGATATTGCTTTTTTGGACTACTGGATATATTCCTTGTGTGTATAAATGAGAATGTCACCTGTTGTGTCTCTTTGGGAAAAAGACTATTTGCAGACTAATTTGTGTAGTAACAATGATGTCACCATATGATTGGGTGTTGCTTAATTTCTAATTTAAAATCACTTAATCATATAATGACACATTATTGATTATGCACCAATTAGTACTCATTACTAATACACATAGTTTTATTATTATGAAAATAATGCTAAATGCAACATGTAACATTCCAATTTTATAACTTTTCCATTCTATGTTAAACTTTATATTGTCACTAGTTTTTCCTTCTACACGACATGTCACGCTAATATTGTAATAAATTTGACACTTATTTGACATTGATGGCTTCGGTTATGACAGAAACTTCCCTGTCTTTTTAAAGAAGTGTATATTCATACATTTTGTATGATGATTTCAATTTAGTATATATGGGTTCTAATTTATGTGTAGTGCGGGTAATGGTTCTTTTTGTTTTAGGTTTTATTTCCAGTCAAGAGTGTCTGCTCGAAGTAGCTTTTTTTTTAATGTGATGGACAGATGTATAAATCAAATTTGTATGGGAAATACTATGTTACTGCTTTGCTTATGTTTCAGGGCAGTCTAATCCATTAAATTGGAATCTTAAATTTTGTATAGTATTTTTTTTATATCAATCCAGTGGTTGAGAGCAACCCTTTAACATCACCAGACTGGTATGTAGTATGAGTCAGTCACTAATTATTGTTTATATATGTGCATTAGAATATATATGTTTATACATGCTTTGTTTTGTATGTATTCCTGTCTACTCGTGTCTATACATATATCTTTGATCTTAATCCTCTTTGGTTTTTCTCTGGTTCAGATAAGTCAAGGTTAAAAAGTAGGGACCTGGAGTGGTATTTTTTCAGTATGTTGGATAAGAAGTATGGCAATGGGTCGAGGACAAACCGAGCCACTGAGAAAGGTTACTGGAAAACAACTGGAAAGGATCGGGCTATACATCATGACGCACGAATTGTTGGAATGAAGAAGACCCTTGTTTATCACATGGGCAGGGCTCCACGTGGTGAGCGCACCAATTGGGTCATGCACGAGTATCGGCTGACTGATGAGGAATTGGAGAAAGCTGGAGTTGCACAAGTGAGATTATAGTAAACTTGCAAAAATTTTCAATTTTATTGTACAATGTTTTGTGTTTGTGCTTCTTTAGCTGCTACCGTATTAGCTGATTAGATATTGGTTATACAGTCTTTTTTTTTTTTTTTTCAATTTAAACATCTTTGGGTTTTTTACTCAAGACTAGAAGCTGACTGGTCTTTGGTTGTGGTGTGAAGGATGCATTTGTTCTGTGTAGGATATTTCAGAAAAGTGGGTCAGGGCCAAAAAATGGGGAACAGTATGGAGCTCCATTTATTGAGGAGGAATGGGAGGATGATGAGGTGGTCGAGGCAGCTTATATGCCTGGTCAAGAGATGGTGGCTGATGAAATAGCAGTTGGTGATGATGCTTATTTTGAAACAAATGACCTTGACCAGGTTTGTAATTTTCTCTAATTTGTTATTTTGAGTTTAGATTGGATCTTTCTGCATGATGAATTGCATTATATGGTGGTATATTTTAATTGTTAGTTATGGATTGTAGTAGATATTGACTATAATTGATGTGTACTGAAACTTGAACCATTACCTTGAAATTGTATAACAAGAGTACTTTGTACAACATTTGTTTTGGTTAAAAAAGAAAATTAGCTCTGCTTGAATGTTGATGCGGAGGTGAGCAAAAATTGATTCATGGTGGTACTTTTCAATTTCAATATGGGTAATATAGATTGGATTTAGCAAACTCTACTTTGCAAATTCAGTGAAGTATAAAACACCCACATATTGAAATGAAGTAGAACCCTAATTTCTATGCGAAAAATGAAAAATTTTCCTGCAAACAAAAAAGAGATATTTGTAGTTGGTGAAAAATTGTCAGTATTGTGTGGCAATTTAACTTTTCCTATAAACTTTTCAATTATGCTAAATCTTTTGGCAGCCTGTTTTTAACTGTCTTCTAGATTTTGTCATTGAAAATGAAGTAGCAGCCTAATTGCTACCTGAAAAATGGAAAATTTTCCTGCTAACAAAAAAAAAAAAAAAGATTTTGTAGTTGGTGTATAATTGCCAGTGTTGTCTGACAAATTAACTTTTCCTTTAAACTTTTTAAGCTTGCTAAATCTTTGACAGCCTGTTTTGAGCTGTCTTCTAGATTTTGGTGTCATATATTTTTCCATAGAGGTGGTTGTGGGCAATTTCCCATTCATGTACATGTCCTGCGTATGCTACCTTATGATATTTCTTAGTTCAACACTCTCATACAAAAGTCTGAATTCTTTCCTTGCGACAGAAACTTGATTCAGCCAACCAATCTGACAATGCTTCCTTTCCATCAAACTTCTATTATGGGGATTCAAGTAACCATGTTGAGCATTGTGAGGACTTCAGCGATTATGATCAGAAGCCCATAATAGGCATGGGTGAAACACTGGCACCACAGCCGCAAGTTGAGCAGAATTTCTGTGATTTACCAGAGCAATATGAGATCAATACGAGACCAGTGGAAAATGAATATCTCATCGAATCAAATAATAATGTTGATACAGGAGATGTGAGCTATTTCCTTGATGAGCCTTACTTGGATGCTACTGATAATCAGCCATTCAATGATGGGTTATACCTGGAAGCTAATGATCTATCCAATAATAAAGTGGCAGATTCAGGAGGTTTTGATATGGTGGATGAGTACCTTAATTTCTTGGATGCTAATGATGACAATTCAGAATACCTCACTTTTGATGCTTCGGAAATTATGGAGGGAGGAAATGATGTTTCTGAGCAAGCACCACTTTTAAGCCTGCAGGTAGAAATTCCTTCTCAGTTTTTTCACCTTTCAGAACCTCTTTTTTAAGTTTTTATTCATTATAAAATGTCAGTATGATGTAACTTTTTACTTTGCTATAACAGGTGAATGGGGCAACTGAGCAAGTACCCATGGCAAGCCATATGTCTGAAACACATGATAGCAATGAGGCATCTACTTCTAATCAAAAGCCAGAGGCCACAGAATTCAAACCAGGTAAAGCTATATGTTCATTTGAGTTGGAACCAAAGATGTCTTAGTTATATGCTATATATATACGCATGATAATGGGCTTACTGCAGAAAGCTAGGTTTTGTCATGTCTAGATTGATTTGTCTGCTAGCTTGATTTTCCCACTATTTTTGACAAAGGATCATTATTTTGTGATTGCAATGCAGATACCAACTATCCATTCCTCAAACAGGCCAGTCAAATGTTGGGTGGCATTCCTGCACCTCCTGCATTTGCTGGCGAATTCCCAACAAAGGAAGCTGCTATTTGTCTCAATTCTTTAGCACAATCTTCAGGTTCTGTTCGTGTTACTGCTGGTATGATCAGAATAAGGAACATGACTTTAACAGGCCCAGGGATGGACTGGTCACTGAGCAAAAGTGGTGATGTCAATATCATATTTTCGTTTGACATCCTGCATAGTGACGTGAGTCCTGCCAACTCTGTAATCTCTGGTAAGACGGCAGGATCATTGGTACCCCGCAGTGTGTTCTTCTTGATGTGCTTTTGGGTCCTAATTCTTACAGTGAGTTATAGGATGTGTTCCCACCTTTATTCCAAGTAAAGCAGCGACATGGGAACAACTGGTATTGCTGGTTTAATTTTTAAGTTGTTGAGTTAATTGGTAGTGAAAACTGGTTATGCACTAACTTAGACAGTATTTGGCTGCAGATATGTTGTTTAACTAAAATGTTAACTTATGTTAACTGGTTGGTAACAAATAGAGGGATCTGCAGATTACAATGGAAAAATATAGGGTCATACACGAGATGTTTTATTTTTGGTTGCTTTTAGTGCTAGTTATGCTTTTAAGTGACATGTCATTTGCAGCAAGGGTTTGATATATTATCTCTATTTAAGCACAGATATGCAATATCTTTAAAAGCAGGTCAACTGACTTTTTTATTTTAAGCATTTTCTTTATTTTGTGCTGTATGTTTTAAGCCCTCTGGGGCATTTATTTATTTTTTTATTTCTCATTTGTAGGTAATAAAAATTTTATAATAGTTTATTTTTAAGGTGATGTGAGAGGATAATTTTGATTTATTTTTGTTGTTGTGATTCTGTTTTTGTGTTGGGCCCACGATTAATCCTATAGGGCCTTAGGATGGGTGTATTCTTTAGAATTCCGGAGTTTCATTCATGGATCAAGAGAAGTATCACAACTTCTTTTAACTTATTTTTTAGTACTAGTATTAGTACAGGATTTTACAAAAAAAGTTCTTATTTATAGGTTACAGTAAATATTTCCTTTTTTGATGTGAATAGGGGGGCAACTGTCATTTATAATTGAAAAAGATCCTATGGAGATTTCTTTCAATTGATTATTCATCTCTTGTATGGAGATAATTTGATTATTATTGTTGTTTTAATAGTAAAATATTATCATGATAATATTAATTTAATTATAATTTTATTTTTTAAATTAAAAAAAAAATTGTTTTCTAAAATAACCATAAACCCTAATTTAACCATACACAATTTTTAAGTTAAAAGAAAACTATATTTTTATTTAAAATTACAAATCATACAACTCAAGGTCTGTTCTGTTTTTAGTGCCTGGTCTTGTCGCCGAGGTTGTGTTCTCATGTCGCTATTTGTATTGTTGTTGATAGTGGTAGAGAAAACAGTAAAATAGATTTAAGTTATAGTAAGGTAAAATCGTTCAACAACTTGGACAATGTCTTGGCAACCAAACAGAAAGTAAAGTGAATCAATTCATATTCAAATCATTCACCAATTGATTCAGTGGAGACTATTTCAAATCTCAGCACTTTATTGAACAGTTAAATTTTGACACCTTAATCCTATCACTATCTAACAATTTATTTGTAAACTCATATAAAATGTAAATAATAATAATAATAACTCGGTTGTATAGCTGTTGGAATATTAGCAGCTTTGGTAATTAGATGATGAACGATTCACCTTTAGACCACTCCAAGTTTAATAAGTTGATATCCAGAATTTTAAGGTTATCATGATACGCCTCCGTATCAGACTTGTTGGGCCTCTGAATTCTATTTTTTGTCCACCGAAACATCTAACTGATTAGATATAATGCATCTTCAACCATATGATTTCTGGAGGGTAACAGAATTTATTTGTTTATAGAAACAACAGCAGGCGATATGTATACATTAAATGGGCAGAAACTCACTCTGGATAAAAACCTATCACCCTCGGAGTTGAATGGTTCCCCACATGTGACATTCGACGCTTTGTCGTAGAACACACCTGCTTCAAAGGGCAAGCTGCACAAAAGCCAATGCATAACACAGCAAATTTGACGGTGAAAACTAGATTGGTTGGCTTGGTGAGAGTTTTATATAATAAGACATACAGAAAGAAAGCATTAGGCCAAAGAGGAAGAAAGTGAAAACAAATCTAAAATTTACTCTGATGAATCAGTATGATCCAGTTCTTGATTGTTGTCACATCAAGTTCTGAATCTTGTAATGTAATTACATCCATGCCGTAAGGGCGGCCGCGGCAACATGGAAATATGAAGAAACAGACCCTTTCCTCTTGTTATAACGCAACACAACATATACGATTTTGATTCCAAGATACCGTCATGGCTCGGTCATATCGTCCTTGCCACCCACTTAATAAACGTAATTAACGATGTTAATCTTCCACTTAAGACCCCTCATAAACTCCTATATATTAACAAAGCAATACCATCCCACACAACTTGCTCAATAGCACTTGCCTATAACCTCGACAATCTCCTGCCTCCCACTCTACATGGAAGAAGAAACCAGGCAATGTCGGCGGCATTTCTCTAAAAGCGGTTTTGATTCGGCCACTGGAGTTTACCATTCACTTCTGCAACTCGGTGAAGAGTATAGAATTCCCACAAGGCTTGACCTTGACACGGCCACATTTGTGTTGTCGCAATTCCCACATCCGGATCGCGCCGAGTCACGAGTTGCGCTCATTGACTCGGCCAGGAACCAGCAGGTTAGCTACGGACAACTCAGGCGTTCCATTCGTGCACTCGCTTCAGGGCTTTACCACGCTCACGGAGTCCGAAAAGGTGATGTTGTGTTTCTGTTATCGCCCAACTCGGTTCTGTACCCGACGATATGTTTAGCAATATTCTCACTGGGGGCGATACTTTCTCCTGCCAACCCGATAAACACCGAGTCCGAAATTGTTAAACAGGTGCGCGACTCGGGGGCGAAACTTATCATCTCGGCTCCCGAGGAGTTACACAAGTTGAAACGAGTTAATGTGTTGACAATTATCACTTCCCACAATAATCAATCAAAGAACGACTCTGCATCGGTTGAAGAACTCATCAAGTGTAGTGAGCCGGACGAGTTACTGAGGACCGAATTGACTCAGCGGGACACGGCAGCCATACTTTACTCGTCAGGCACGACGGGAACGAGCAAAGGGGTTATATTAACTCACTCAAACTTATTATCAATGATAATGCTCTTGAAATGGTGCTGTAACGTATCCCATTCCCAAAACGACGTCTTTTTGTGCTTTCTTCCGATGTTCCACATCTACGGGCTCGCGTTTTTTGCTATGGGGTTGTTCTGTGTAGGCGTTACGGTGGTCGTCATGCAGAAGTTTGACTTTCAAGCCATGCTGGACGCAGTTAAAGTTCATAAAGTCAGCAACATTCCGGCGGTGCCGCCGGTTGTATTGAGTTTAGTGAAATACTGCAAATCCGGGAGCGATTTGTCATCGGTAAAGAGAGTCGGCAGCGGGGCGGCGCCGTTGAGTAAAGAACTGAGTGAGGAGTTCAGGAAAAAGTTTCCTTGGGTGGAGCTCCGACAGGGCTACGGATTAACAGAGAGTTGCGGAGCGACGAGTTTTTTTCCGAGCGATGAGGAGGCGAAAGCACGGGCAGGGTCGTGTGGGGCGTTGTTGCCGAGTTTTTGCGGGAAGATTGTGGATGTGGAGACGGGAGAGAGCTTGGGGCCTTGTAGGAGAGGGGAGGTGTGGATTAAGAGTCCGACGATTATGCAGGGTTACTTGAAGAATGCGGAAGCCACGAGGGAGACGATTACAGAAGATGGATGGCTGAGGACCGGTGATCTTGGCTATTTTGATGATGATGGATTTCTTTATGTTGTTGATAGGATCAAGGAACTTATCAAACATAACGGATACCAAGTATTTTTACGTTATTAATTAGATTGTTAAATATTATTAATATTAATCTAATACCCCCTTTATATTAATTAATACGTATGCTGATGTGAATGCAGGTGGCTCCAGCTGAACTGGAGGCACTTCTTCTAAGTCATCCAAATGTACTCGATGCAGCTGTTATACCGTGGGTTGGCTGCCTTAATTCATTATCATCAATATTCTTTGCCCTCCAACAAAATAATAAAGGGAAATTAACAATAATAATAGTGGTTTGCAGGTTTGAAGATGAAGAAGCAGGGCAGATACCAATGGCATATGTGGTGAGAGCAGCTGGTTCTCAGCTCACTGAACACCAAGTCATCCAATTTGTGGCCGCCCAGGTTGGTCTTCTTCTACAACGTTTGTATTGTTTTTAGATACATAGCTTCAAGTCTCCGAGACAATCCTCTTCTAATTTAATTAAATTTCTTATATTGAAAACTTTCAGGTGGCTCCTTACAAGAAAGTGAGAAGAGTGGCTTTTATAAATGCTATCCCGAAATCAGCTGCAGGCAAAATCTTGAGGAAGCAGCTGGTTTCACGTAGTCAACAGCAAGTTGCTGCGAAGCTGTAGTTCATTTTCTTCTCCCCTTTGTAGCTCAAAATAAAGTGTCCTCGGCGTTGTCACTGCCTGAAAAAGAGCTGTTAAAGGAAGAAAAATGATAAAGCTGATCTTTCACTTGAATACATAAAAGATTTAGAACCTACATGCGATTTGATCCATTTTCAGCTAAAACGCAGTCAACCAGACAATAGCTGTTTGAATATTGAAAAATCTTCATCGTCCAGATGAGAGGATTTTTAATTTGATTCGGTAGTTCAAAAATAAAAGAAATCATGAGAGAAAAGATGGAAAAGGTTACTGGGGAGTAATATTGTTACATAACAAGGAATTTAAATGGAAAAACTAAAAAATATCAATTCAACCAAGATTTAGCAAAACAAAAAGTAAGTTTACACATGCAGAGAATCTGATGTTTGGATTTGAGGTTGATTTCTATTGGCTGCCAGCAATCCATCGCCAAACACCACCGGAACTTTGCCTCTGGACAGCCATTGCATGCTCCATTTCCTGCTCCAATGCAGACTTTTGTCTCCTAAGTATTTGCACTTCATTTTCTATTGTCTTCAAAGATTCCAGCATCTTCTGTAACTCCGCAATTTGTGCCTAAAAATTCATAATCCAAAAATTTAGCAAATACTACAAATGAAAGTAGTTTGCCTATATGACATGAGTTGACCACCAAATAGAGCAAAGAAAGGTGGAATACAAAGAAATTAGGATGTACCTCCAATTTAAAGCATCTTGATCTCTCAGTAATTAGTTGACCTTGGACAGATTGGAGTTCCTGCAAGTGAACAACAAAGTAAATGATGAATATTTTGGATGACAAGCGATCAACTTAGAATTTTCATCAACTTGATGAACAAAATGTAATCGTGTCATCAAGAGCAGACCTTGGATAATTCACCGTGAGTACTGTTAGCTTCATCAACCTTTTCTCTGAGCCTAGAATTTTCATCTCTGGCTTCTGCTAGCGACAATTCCAAAACTCTTTTCTCTTCTTTGATTGAGTCAATATCAACTGTAACATCTTGTTCAGAAAGATTGTTCCCATTTCCATTAGAGTTCGAGATTAATGATTGAGGGAAATCCAACTTCTCAGATTTGGCCAAGGCATAAGCAGCAGTCACAGAAGCTGCAGCTGCTGCTGCTGCTGCTGACTGAAAAATCTTGGGGCGTGAAATGTCTCTTGGTCTGAGTTGCAAAACGAATACCTAGATAAAAAAAAAAGTGCGTGGAAACCATAGAAAATTTAACAATGAAAAAGAAGTCATATAGAAAAATGGTGACCATACTTGCATTGATAGCAGCAACAGTTCATGTAAATTTATCATAAACTATCATAAAATAACAACACACCTCGTTATTGTATTTGCCGTTGTAACCACCAAAGGCAATAAGATGCTTCACTCCATCAAATACTGCTGTGCAAACACTGAGACCCTGCTTATAATTTTATACTTAGAAATCATGTGGCATGGAAGTGAAATTATAAGTTCCAACAAAAAGTTTACGGTACAAGTTATACTGTATAATTCATAGGCTCTCAGAATCTATATTCACGTCCAGATATTGCTAAGGGACTGGAAGTCTTTCATATCAGATGTAATAATACAATTCATAGAAAATAGGGTGGCTTGGAACAATCTGATTTTGAGTAAACCTCTTTCCATGTTCATACAGCGTATCATTGAACTTAACTAAATGAAATAAAATTAACTAAAACTTAACTCAACAATTGAGGATACCAGGTATGTCCTAGAAAACTGGACAAGATAAACAAATATTGGCATGTACTACTATCTAAAAATATTTTATAAAAACAATAATAGCGGGATGAGGAGTCAATCATATTAATAATTCAAAACTTTAAAGCGAAGTCATTGATCATAACTGATAGAAGTACATTATCTAACTACATAGCACATCCACATTTGTGTTAATATAGAACATTACTCCTTTACCCAGGAGAAAAAGTGGTATATTTTATTTATATCACAGAGAAGCATTAACAAAAACCAGAAACAATTTAGTGAAGAACTGTTCTGTGCCCACATTCTGACTGCAAGATGCAGTAGTGAATTCCTTATCCCAGCCATAGTCTAGTATATCAAAATCAGTGTTTTATTAAGCCAGAACAATCACCAAGAGGCACAAGATTGTCACATCAAAGCCTTGCACCATTGTGCTTTCTAAGTGTACTAGATTCTCGTTTAAAAATATGCTCATAAAATATGGTGAAAACAGAGATAAAAATCTGGCAATTGCACAAAATACTGACCTCACTTGCAAGTGGATCCCTTTCCTTCACACTAGTCAAGACCTTCCAAGCCAGCTTAGACATATTAAGCGCAATAGTTTCTGCGCAACCTATAAAGAAAGATGAGATCATGCATCCATAAATGGTATCATTATGTAAAGGAAGGCTTGAACCAATCAAAGGCCAAGCTAAATTATATTCAACAATTTTCTTCATACCATTGCGGTTATCTCCACCACCAACAATAAACCATTCATCGTCAATTGCTATACTGGCATGACCTGCCCTAGGAAATAAATCACCTTGTACTTGTGGCTGAGACCACTCATGCTGCAAAAATGGGGAAACCTCATCAGGCCACAGGGTGGTGTGAAAGAAAATTCTAGCACTAATTAACCAAATTCTATATCTTGTGATGAGCTTGCATTATAAAAGAACAGCAATAGAACTTTCACAAACAGTAAGCATTGACATTCTAACGTCAACATGATCACAAAGCACAAAAAAGAATATATGGAAAATACTTACAGTTTGCAAGTCAAGTACATGAAGATCACTGAAGAATAGTGAATGGGAACACCCACCAAATACTAAAAGGTATCGCTCCGCATGCACAGCTGCAGTATGATCATACCTGGGACCTGGGGGTGTCTGCCTATCAAAAGACAAGAAAATGATGTAGAACACTTCTGAAAGCATGCATAAAGCTGCCTTTAAGGGAACAAGAGCTTCTTACGTAGTCTCTATTGCTTCCCAAGTCATTGTCTCCAAATCAAGAACATGGACATCATTTAGCAATTTCCTACTCTTGTCTTCTCCACCAAAGATAATTAGTCTAGAACCAACCAATGTCGCAGAATGACCACCACGAGCTGCCTAGAATAAGCTCCAGAGGCATACCAACAAATTTCCATTAATGAAAAACCATCAAAACTGGACTCTGAAGGTATGAAATGAATTTGGTTTTTTTCATCTTTTATAAAATAAATTACTGACAATATTAAAAAGAAAAGCAAAAGAGCAAAACAACAAAATCTGTTGAAAATATGTGATTCAAAGCATAGCTATATAAATAAGAATGATAATTACTGGAACTTTTCCTGAAGTCTCCATTGCACCGCAGACGTTGGTTTCAAGATCAATATACCACACTACATGAAACCAATTAGCATGAAATGAGCTACAACCAACCATTTCCAGCACATAATCAAAAGGTTTAAAAAATTTCACATGAATTTGAAACAGAACCAAAATGGCCACCAAAAGAAACAAACCTATCATGCCAAGATAAGATTTCTTTGAATGCCCGCCAAGGATTAAGAGTTTGTTCCCCCACTTAATCTGACAAAATAGGTCAAACATGAAACAAATACAAAATATCAGTGAAATGCATGATGAAAAGATAAAAAACTGACAAAGTAAATTATAGATGTCCTTGCATGTGTATGAATGTAGGTTGCACATAAGTGTTATTACCATATTGTGATCAGACATGGGTGGAAGAACTTCCTGTGATCCACTGTCTTCAGCTTTCTCACCATTCAACTCACTTTTGAGTTTTAGATTGGACCATACCAGACTTCTAAGATCAAAAACCTGCAATTATAACCAGATAACATGTGCCTTAGAACAACGAATTTTTTTCATACAAAATTCATACCTGAATGTTGAATACCTGAGCATCAGATAGATATCGACCATTACGACTCCCTCCGACAATGTATAGTTTCTCACCAACCACCACAGCAGCATGCTAATTGAAAATGCAAATAGCACAATAAGTATCTGACTCAAAAACAACAAGCATAAATCAAATAAGAATGCCCTTGTTGATAATAAAAGATTACGTACTAAACACATGTGATTCAATACCCCAAAAGAAAAAAGGCAGAACTTAATCACCTTGTATCGGGCTGATGGTCGTGAACCAGAAACAGGGAGTGCCATCCACTCCTCATAGGACAATTCTGAATGCCAATTACTGATATCCATATCTTCCTTAATTTCTTTGCTTTGCAAAACAGCTGCTAACAAGTCAGTAAAGATTGTTATTTTGGCAAGTAAATAATTATCTTAATAAAAAAAAACTGAATGACCTATTAGAATTCCAAGGTTAATTTAAGCACTGATCTCACAAACTAAGCCATTTTAAGCTAACTTCCCTATGAATTTGATAAGATTGCATCAATTAAATAAGAAGGTTAATAGCAGCCACATCCCTTGAGGTTTCATAGCCTCGTATCGCCGACTATCATTTGCTAACACACTTTTCAATTAAATTTAAATGATACGATCATCAACTATGAAATAACGTAAATAAATCCAGACAAGATTTATAACCAATGAACTAGCTCAAAAAGTTTCGTATCAGAAGTTTAGACTAGTGAAGTGTAACTACATGTATTTATGTATATGACAACATGAACACGAAAAATTCAAAATTATCGAATTGCAATTTCCACTTTATGAACCTTCATTTTCTCAGCATCCAAACGGAGACTAGATCTTATTTTCACGAGATCACTTATCAATTTGATAAAATCAACCGTTAATTCAGTTACCATCAGAGATCCAAATTCATTCAGGTTTCAAATTTCAACAAACAGCATTGACCAAAACTAATCTACAAATCTAAAACATCGAAGAAAGAGAAGCAACGTACTTAAATTGCAGGATTCTAAAGAAATCAAAGGCGTTTATGAATATTTGAGCTATGCATCTGGACAAAAATGCGCTTAGATCGACGAAATCGAACGGTGATGATTCTCCGGTTAACCGAAGAATCGTAGAAACCACCACCAACGTAGAGATCTCAGTCTCTGGCCAAGAGTTTGATCAGTCGTCGTACGGACAAGTCCTTAAAGCCTGAACTCGTCCGTTTCCCCTGCTAAGACGTTTATATAGTCGGTCCTCAGCGCTGTCAGCCTTTTTATTCTTTATTAGCTTTGGTATATTCTCTCATCCATCCGCTTAAAATTTTAGATCAATAAAAACCTTTGAAAATGAATTTTTCTTCTTCTTTTTTTTTTTTTTTAACCCCATTCATCATATAACGAGGATTTGAAAGTTTAAGATCGTGTAGTCCTACAATTAGATATTAGATAAATTAAAAGCTCTTTTTGTTTAACATTGATTATCTAAGATGACTCTTTCTTTTTACCAAAATAAAATTTATTAAAATTTTTAAAAGACCAAAGAACCAAAATTTATTAAATTGTACTCTAATTTATATTATTATTAAATAAAAATAATATAAATTTTTTAGTACAAATATATATATATAAAGATTTTAGTAAGGTATAATTGTATTTTACAATAAATTATAGTTTTAAAAATTTTAAAAATATTAATAAAATTAAAAGTGAAAAGTTTAAAATTTTAATATATCTCTTGTGAATTAAAAATGAAATTACACAAAACAAAATTAATATAAACTATTGAAGTTTAATATATTTTTAAAATACATAAATTGAATATGAAAATTTTTTTAAATAAAATAAAAAATATACATTTACTTATACTAAGTTTTTAAAAAATTATATTTATATTTCATAATATGGTTTATAATTCAATTTTAAATCTCAACGGCAAAATGACATTTCTATTAAATTCATATCATAATATTTTAACAAAATAAAATAGATATTATTTAATTTATTAAAAATTTAGTTTTTTTTTTTTAATTTGAATTATGGGAATATATTATTTTATCAAACATTTGATGGGAAATTGTGATTTAGCTTATTATAAAAGAGAAAATAAATGTGAAAGGGTAAACTTTTCATTAACAAAATAATATCATAAAATTATGTGATTAGTTGTACAAATAATTATCAATAACCTAATACGTGAGCGAAATTTTTGTTGAACCCTTGATGTTTTGATGATGATAAAAATACAATTAAGTTGTTAATGAATGTTTAAAATATGTTTGAAATGCTAATTAATCCCTTGCATGAAGTAATTCATGACAAAGAAGGGAAGAAAAGATTTATTTTTGCAGGTTTTAGGTCTCGCACGACCGTGTGCCTTAGTAGCACGACCGTGCTTGACCAAACGAGTCCTCGTGTGTCCAAAACACGGGACCGTGCGCCTGACCGTGCAAGGCTCTGTGACTTTCTAAAGAAAAGTATCAGACCCGCACGGGCGTGCGTGCATGATGCACGACCGTGTGCAGGCACTACACGGGCAATGCACTACCACATCAATCGTGCAGCCTGATCGTGTGAAACTGAAAGATTCAAAAGCCATTGGAAGCACGACCGTGCGTAGTGGAAGCACGACCGTGCACATAACTCATGAAGAGCACGGGAGATCAAGCCGTGCAAATGAAACCGTGCAGCTGGTCAAAGAAAAGGAGTCAACGCACGACCGTGCACGCTCAATACGCACGACCGTGCGTTATGGCAAATGAGGAGCACTACCAAAGAGCACTACCGGGATGATCGTGCAAGACTGATCGTGCAAAGGTATTCATCTCACGCACGACCATGCAGAATTTGCACACGACCGTGCGCTAGCAAAAATGCACCCGTGTGCTGCTCGTGCGCTCATCGTGTAGTCAAGCCGTGCTAGCTCCTGGAATTTTTGGACAAAACCTTGTAGTATCAGTGCACGACCATGCAATCTAGGGAGCACGACCATGAAGGGTCGAAGCACGACCGTGCGTCAATGACACACGACCGTGCATCATTGGCGCTAAGCTTTTAAGTCGACCGTTGGAAGTCTGAACGAGCAATAAATGCAGCATGCACGACCGTGCACTAGAGGAGCATGACCGTGCGCCTGGAAAATTTATTGCAGAACTTACCTTTTTCAACTACTTCAACGGATAAAAAGCTAGCAAACGGCTCCTCCCTATTCTAGGCAGTGAATCAAGTATAAAAGGAGAGCTATTTGAACTGGAGAGGTAACTGAAACGAATTGAAAAAGCCAAGCTATCTACATCATTCTTCAATTGCTTTGTTTTCTCTCTCTAAGCTTATTCACTTACATACTTGAGAGAATTTGTACTAAACACTTGATTTTCCAGTCTATTGAGAGGCATTTACAATCAATCTCTTTATTTACACTTCATTTGTAAAAAGGGCGAAATTCCCTTGTGAGAAAAACTATTGTATCTTCGGGTATTGAAGATAGTAGAAACTTCAATCGGGTTTGATTGAAGAAGAGGACGTAGGAGGCTTGTGTTCAAAGCTCCGAACCTCTCTAAACTTGGCTGAGCAACTTCTGAACTCTCTCTCCTTATTGCTTTTATTGTGCATTGTGTGTATTATAGTGTTAATTGTGATTATTGCTTTAGAAATTTTAAATAATCCTATTCACCCCCCCTCTAGTATTATTTCTCTATCACTTAAGGGTTTTTCAATTTTCTTTCGATTAAAAATGTCAAACGTTCCTATCATACTTATTTTTATCTCGTGTTTATATGTATAAATAATAACCTCTTATCCAATTAAGATCAATTAATCATCAATCAATCATTAATAGTTTAGATAAAATCGTACGTAATTTTCTATCTCTATTTTCACGTAGAAATTAATCACAGATAAATAATCTTTTAAAAAATATGAAACCTTTATTATAAATTAAATAACATAATTATGAGTATGAGTTATCGAAGTAATAAATTAAACAACGATAAATGCTCTCTTAATTATATGATTCTCTCAACGCATATTATGGATATAAAATTACTTAATTAATTTTAATTGTTATTATGGTAATTTAGTTTATATAAAACTTAAAATTATTATTTTTTTAATTGAATTATATATCGTCACTCTTTTTTCTTTTATCTCTTTTACAAATAAACGACATGCAAGAAGTTTAGTTAAAATATTATTATCTCCTCGTATTGGTAATTATTGTGAAATTAACTTATTATGCATCCCCAGCACATTATGAGAACATTTGATTTAAAAAAAATTCAAATTAATTATATATTTAAAATTAAATATACCAAAATTGATGTGACATAACATTATTATTTATATAAATAATAATTTTGATGTCATGTCAAAAAAAATTGTAAAATTTGTAAAAACCATCCTCTTGTTTATTTTCGGTACGATGGAGGAGGATGCGTTTGATTTGATCCACGATTTGAGACCACAATATTATTAATAATTATTTTTCACTAATATAAAGTGCATACTAAGGCAAAAAAGGCCGAATCAATACACCATGTAAGCCCATCAGTTTAAAAAGAAGCCCAGTCTATGAGCTTTTCTTATTTGCTAACTCCAGTAGTTAGGCTGAATAATTATTTAGGCCCAACATATGTCCAATTAGTTGGACTTGGAGGCCTCCTCTCTTCAATTGTGTCCTCAACCATAAGGTTGAATTCAAATCAAATCAACTTAAAATTGAGTTTAAATTCAATTTGAATATATAAACTCTCATTTTGTGAGTTTGAATCTAGAATTCTCGAGCTCAACTCAGAATAAAATAGTTTAAATTGACTAAAATAATATTCTTTTTACTAAAAAATAGTATCATTTTAATTAATATATATATCAAAACAACATTATTTAAATTAATATATATCAAAACGATATCATTTTAGGTATTAAAAATATTTGATGAGCCAAAACTCACTTTTAGTAAACCAAACTACTAAACGAAATGAATTTGAGTATAAGTTTGAGTTGAACTCCCGAACTCAACGAGCTCGAATATAGGCTAAGCAAATGGGCCACCAACAATTAAAAGAAGAGGTGGCTGGTTGGCCGGTGATGGTACCGTTTGAAGGAGATTGTGTGTTGAATATTTGTCCTACATTGTACTATGACCAATAAATATTCCCTCAATTATTCAGTTTATTTTTTTAATTAAACGGAATTAACAATAATACATAATTTACTTATATAAAAAGTATTTATTCATAAAAAATTAAGTAATGATATATAGGTGGGAGGCACTAAGACCAAATCATATCTTGATTTCGTACCAATCAATCATCCCATTTAGAAATCCCTTCTATGTCATCATAACAAGTCTGAATTGATGAACACGTAGAACTTTCAACCTGCGAGCGAGCTCAAATTTTGGTAAATTATATAATCCACAATTCCCTACATGCAAATATGCACAAGTAATGCTTTCCACTTATATATATTTCTTTATTATTTTTTGTCACTCATTTGTCTCCCACTGCAACATTAGCTTGGTAGCGTCTTCAAATCAAGTCAATCATCCATACATTAAAAAAAATGGATTATTGATGACTCAGTGATAAGCAAGTTCTTGGAAGTGAGTATGGGCATGGTGATAGTAGGCAAAAGGCAATGCCGTTGTTGACGAAGAAAATGAAAGTGAAAGGAAGCATGCTAGGTAATGGTGGCAGCAAAGTTGAGAGGCCAGTTGTCAAGGAAAGCTTAGATTGGAAGAAAGGAGAAAACTCCACTACCATAAGCATTGATGAAGATTTGGACTGGGAATTTTGGTTGGTGAGTTAAGAGTTAGTGGGATGTTCATGTTTATGTTTGTGGTCTCGCCCTCGGTTTCATTTTTTAAAACTATTAGGTCACTCCCCTCCTTTTTAAGTATGAAAACTGAACATGGGAAGGAGATAAAAATGCTTGTTAAGTAGACAAATTATGTTAAATAATATGAACAGAATGACAAAGTGGGAATGCAGGCATCGCAGTCTTCTTCCTGTAATCAGTTCCATTCACTAAATTTTATACTTCAGACCACCAATCTCCCTTATAACATTTAAACATGTATGCTCAAGTCAAAAGTGGAGGCATCAGAAAATGTAACATCAAGACAAATAGAAAGAATGCCACCTCCACCTCCACCTCCACCAACACCACTAGCATATCCCATCAGATACGTTTCCCATATTTTATACTCAAATCTGTTTACTCACCACGAAGGTACTAGAATTTCAATTTAAGCCATAAAGTCATCCCCGTTCCTCCACTATATATAGAGACCATACCTTCACATAATTCACTCAAAAAAAATTGTACTTGTTTCACGCACTTCTATTAGTTTAAGAGTGAAGTGAGAGTAAGACTTGAGCATTTGAGAGTGTTTTGAAAATGGCCACATTTAGTTGCAGAGTTATTGGTTTTGCATTCTTGATTTTGCTCCTTGTGGATATTACCTTTGCTACGTCCAGACAGATTAGTAGATATGAAGCAGGTGGCGGTGGTGGTGGAGAAGGAGGAGGTGGAGGTGGAGGTGGCGGATCAGGTGGGTCAGGTTCTGGGTACGGGTCAGGATATGGGTCCGGGAAAGGGTCTGGCTATGGTGGTGCAAGAGGATCTGGTGGTAGTGGAGGAGGAGGTGGTGGTGGCGGCGGCGGTGGAGGTGGTGGTGGGTATGGTTCGTCAGGAAGCGGATACGGGTCAGGGAGTGGAAGTGGGTATGGTTCAGGATATGGATCTGGAGATGGGGGTGGAGTAGGTGGTGGTGGCGGTGGTGGTGGTGGTAAAGGAGGAGGTGGTGGTGGAGGCTCTGGTAATGGAAGCGGATATGGATCTGGGTATGGAAGCGGATATGGATCCGGGTATGGAAATGGTGGCAAGGGAGGAGGTGGCGGTGGAGGGGGTGGTGAAGGAGGAGGAGGCGGTAGAGGCAATGGTTCAGGCTATGGTAGCGGGTCCGGATATGGAGAGGGTTATGGGTCAGGATACGGCGGTGGTGGGGAGGGATATCACCCATGAACGTGAAGGTTAATTAATTTAGTTCGGCTTTCGGAAGCCATGCATGCATAAATCGAAAGTTAATGGTTAGCGGATATTAATATTTGGGACTTGTAATTTCTAGAATAAAATTGTGACCGATTCACCCCGTGCATGAATAGTGGTGAACGTTGCAATATGTGAATGCCCTCGTGTTTTTAGTTTTACACCATAATACTATATTATTATATAAATATGTTGTCACCATGTACTAGATTTTGTTCAATAAATTTGACCACGTGCTTGGTAAACCACGTGATAATGATGTGTTTATTTTAGTGCTTAAAATAGCAATGTTACATCTGTTAAGGCACCATTGAAAACCGTTAAGTCCACAAACAATCACAAGCCATGCAAGAAAAACGCGACTCTTTCAAGGAATCGCAAGTAAGCAGTCACAATTTCTTTATTCTTCTTTCTTAGTTTTCCCAGATTTAAAAACTAAGCCTTTGTAAGAAACATCTCAATATATATTTGAATCATAAACTTATTAGGATTTGACTCAAGAAGATTTCAAATCTCAATCAACTTTTATTCCCATGCAAAGAAATTTTGAGACTAACGATTGCTTCACCTTTACTCCAACTGCTTAATCTTTAACCAAACTACTTTTGATAAAAAAGGAGATAGCAAAGGTTTTAAGCCATGCCAAGACCAGAAACCATAAAGTCTTTGCTTATGACAAAAACATAATCTGACCCGATAAAAACATATTCACTTCAGGTGATCAATGACCACGACAGCTGATGTCAAACAACCTGCATCGATCAAACCACCTTAGAACAGAATAACTGAAACAGTTATATTTCCTGTATGGCAGTGACTAAAAATGCATCAAATAATCACCACAACATAGATAACTGAATTGAGTAAGTTAACAATATCAAGTGATCGTCATCTGCAGGAGAGATAACATTCAACAACAAAAACCTCGGGTTTAATCTAAAGCATAGAATCCTACAAAAACATGGAATTAACACTAGCTAAGATTTAAAACTTACAACTGAATAAGAAGCAAATGAAGCTATCTCTCTAAAATATTAAGTGATGATGATGGCCTACTTGAAGAAACTTCATTATACTGAGATAACAGCCTGTGCATACTAAAAAGAATCCTTATATGAAGCTCTGCCTCAATTAAAAGAAAAAATTCCCGTTCTTCTTTCTTTTAACTCTGATCACTGATTTTCAGATTTCTCACCAACTCATATTTTGACAAAACATACTGACATGTTTTTAGATCATTAGGCATGTAAGTCAAAAGGAGGTCTGTCAAAAGATTCTCAGGAAGAATAGGTTGCAACACATGAAAATTAATCCATCAACCTCTCAGAAGCATATGCTACCTTCTGCATTATCATGGACTCAGCTGCAAGGATTGATCTCTGTGACCCTGAGATAGTGACTTTCCTGAAAATCAGAAACAAGACAGCAAAGACTAAGATTGGTTTTCCACCAAATTCCTCAAACACAACAGCTTCAAGAATGTTCCCTCTTATACCTATCAGTTGTTCCAGACATGAAATCACCTCTGTCTGATACTTTTATCCTGGCCCCACTGACCTGAAAGATTGAAGTGCTTCACTTTAGTGGACATGTAGTACTATCAAATAAACTATATTAATTTGCAATTCAAAAACCTGACTAATTTCCATTATATTCCTTCCACCGCGACCAACAACTAAACCAATATGCTCATCTGCCACACCAATCGTCTTTGAGTTACTGTGATCCTCCTGAAAAAATGGCATTTGTTCAATAAATCTAACAACATAAAAGCATTTTTCCTGAGAGCATCAGTTATAAAAAGAGAAAATATCTGCTGAGAATAGGTGTGACAATAAACACAGAAAAGATACAATTTCATTACACATTCATACAGAAAGCACAATGAATACCAGTTGAACAGTATGCTTGTACATATTGTCAAAACAAGTATGTTTTTCAGGACCTTTCAAGAACTAGGATCCACACAGTCTTCAAGCATTTACTAATGTAACTTCCATAAAAATTCATGCTTACTATCACAAAGCAGAAATCAACTTTGGGAAGATAAGCTATGAAAAAAGTAGGCACAGAGAACTTCATCTTGCATGGAATACATTGAAGATGACACATCACAACAACAAACAGGTGCCCTACCTCATAGTTTTATACCATTCAAGTCACAGTAATAGCTTAAAGAAACAAACATGCATATTCTACTACAGGATTTTAAGTCCATTTCCAACATTCTTAAAAAAATAAATAAATGAAATCATTACAATTTAAAAAGGAGCATAAGACCCAGGGACTTTCATGACTGGGTCCCATCTCTTGTGAGCCTCAATCACGTAAGACTGGTCTGTCTGAATACATCAATAATATGAAGTCTATCTCATCATAAATTGACATACTAGAATAACAAAATTAATAGATTGGTTTGAACAGTTGAAATAGTTGAAAATTTCAGGGACCACCAATCAGATTCAAGCACCATGGAAGAAGATGAACCTTGTTATTTTGAGACCTTCTTCCAACCATATTTGTTCCATAGCTTGCTGCATTTTGTGCCATTGGTGCAAGAGGAGGGACATGACCATACGGCATACCATGAAAACCAGAGAAGAAAACACCTAAAAATCAAGTTAAAATATATTAAATTTCATCAAAATATTTTCATAAATAACATATAAACTTCATCAAATAATTCAGAGAGAACAAAGTTTTACCAACCATTAGGTAACTCACATTAATCACAACTAGCACATCCTACAAGTTACTAAAGAGAGATACCATTAAGAAGAGAAGCACAAGATAATAGAATTGATTAAACACCAAATTTCCATTGCAAATTCCATAACTAATTTCTAGTACATGGCTTCAGATAAACCTTCTTAATGATTTCAATTCCTAAGGTTATGTTCCAAAATTCAGTAAGATTAATAGCGGCAAATTCAGGATATGGTAATCTTCCTGAATTTATTTAATTATTTGAAAAGCTATTTCATTCCACTAATACATTTCTAGTGATTTTGCCATCCATGTAACTAGTTCAAGACATAAAGATAAGGTCGCATTCTTCTTTGATCTTGAAGACAACAAATAAATAGAATATTGCAAAAAGGGCTTAAACCAAATATATGATGAAGCCCGAATAAGTTTGTACTCACAAAATAATGCCCTTTTTAATGAGTTCTATTAAGCAAGATAATTGCTTAAATCCAATATATAAATCCAATGGCTAAGTTGAGTGGTGACACCTATGGTTTGTTTCCACAAGGTCCGGTTTGACTTTTCAAGGCTGCCTACCAGTTGAACATAAGTTTTCAGCTTGCAATAATTGTAGGGCCAGTGAGAGTCCCAGTTTCAAACTCAAGTTGACTAAACCGGACTTCATTTTCAGATTTCGCACCAAAGCCATAATGTTACCTAATATAACATGACAACTAAAGGAATGGCCACGAAGTAATAAGATACCTTAATCCAAAGGGCACAGATGAGATAAATGAAGAATATAAAATTTTCAAGTACATAATAAATACAAACACAAAAATGCAAATAAGACTACAATTGGGTTGAACAGAATGATTAAAAATGGACCCACCTGCATATGAAAAAGGGACGCTCATAGTCTGTTTATAATGAGGGTCTTCCATTAGCTTAGACAGAATCAAATCAATTGCCCGTAACTGCTCGTCAAGATGACCAGTTAGGGTCACTAGCCTATCATTCAGCCCATAATAATTATGATCCAGAGGAGATATTTTGATGCTAGCTTGGGATTCCTCAATAAATGACCTGCATAAGGGCAAAACTAGATGTCAACATCAACCTTTTTGACACTGTGCGAGCAAATAGATGAATATATAAATGACCATCAATTTATTCCACTGTTTATAGAAGCAAATATGTAAATAAGGAACCAAGAAATATAATATTTTTTAAACTTTAGAAATCCAACAACAGGAAGTGGTTGAAAAAATAACGGACAAGATCTAATAACAATCATGGTAAAGAAACAACTCTAAATTTGAAGTGAATGCTCATCGGTTGGCACACCAAGAAGGCTATGTTGCAAGCAGTTCTGGCCATCAGTAAGGGTTTATCTCACATTAGCAAGGAGTCACCGAAGCTGACTCTGGTAAAATCTTGAGGATTTTCTTTGGAACACTAATGATGGCATAATATAGTCCTTTCTAGTGAAAAAATTAATAACTTTACCAAGTGAGTACTACAACATAGTAACCATAGATAAAGTTGGCCAGCTCAATATTGACTTAAGATTGGCATAGAGATTTGTGGTACACAATTTGTTTTCCTTCTTTTCTTTCTTGGTTAGATGTACAAAATATATAATTAAACAATGAAAAATAAGCAATCTAGGTATACACAAAAATTTACTAGGTTTTGACAATATCATTATGTTAACCAACAATGCTGGTATCCTATAGAATTTATAGATAATAAATCTAAAGCTGTTGGGTTGAAAATTCACTACTCTGATTCTCAGATCATCCGGTTTTATATATGAGAAACAAAGAAATTGTTAAGATCAGACCAGGTACAAAACAAGCCAAAATCAGAAACAAAATATATAACTTCACAATCAAGATGGGTAAACATTTTCTTTCTGACAATACACCAGCCCTTTGTGAAACACACCAACCAGCTCTAATATCTAAAAGAATAAAAATGAGGAATTTCATAAGGAACAAATATATAGGATTATTTTGTCAGTAGAGTTTCAAAAGCATTGCAACTGAACAATTCTAAAATCAATATATACAAAAAGCAGCCTCCATACTTTATAATGGCTCCTCCCTTGCCAATTATGCTACCACAAGAGCTATTTGGAACAATTAGTCTCACTTTTGTACTTGGTCCAGCCTCATAATCATCTTCAGCATGAACCTAACCAAGAAAAAACTTGTTTAATAACGGAAAATAATAGATTTCATGGAGTGATTCCTACATCAATGGAGTGATTCCTACATCATAAACAATACCTCACTCAGCAATTTATCAAGAATGAGTTCCACAGCCCTGAGAATTTCATCAATTATTCCAGAAATCATAATAATCCTATCAGTTGTTCCGGGAAAAAATTCATGACTGCGTGACAACTGAATTTTTGCCCCAGATTGTGACTGGAAATCAGTAATTGTGGAGCCACCTTTTCCTATGACAGCACCAGCTAAGGGATTTGACACAAGAAACCTAACATATGTTGGCCTCTCTGCAGGGTCTGACATAATCAAAAAAGAGTGTAAATAAATTGGCAGAATAACAAGCTTGCATACTCAGCACATGAAGTTGGAGGTCATACAATTTCTGACTATAACATCAATCTCCGCTCTTAGGTCTCAACAGAAAACCAAATAAAAATATAAGAAATAATTAAAAAGTAAACTGTGACCAACAAGGTCAAATGTAAAATAATTTACACATTACATAAAATGCAACAACACTTGATGCAGCAGATTCGCTTTTATAAATTGTAATAAACAGCACTAGCATTTAACTACATATAGAACATTCTGTAAAGTACAGAAAATGGTGACAAATCAATTAGGAATCTTATGTGTTACATGGCTGTTCTATAAAACAACACAACAGTTTGATGACCAGTCTTCTAGCTGAAATCATGTTTAGTTTGTGTAAAAATGGGACTTGCTCGTTCTAACTGTACAGTAACATAAATCTTCAATTTCATTTATAGGAAAATTGATCAACCTATCAATAATGAAATGCAAGATTAAAGAAGAACAAACGAGAGACAGAATGAACAACAGAGGATAGGTTTATGAAAACAGGAACTCCAAGTTACTTATATTCAACAACAACAAAAGAGCACTTTCTATAGTGCACTATAGAACACCACCAGATTAGGTAAGTTTCCAAAGATCTTTGTAGCCAAATTATGTTATTCACCATCAATTTAGAGCAGATCCACAACTTACAGAAAGTGATCTGCCCTGAAAAAACAGATACATGACTAAATGTAACAAAGCTCTCACTCGAACATTCTAAAATTTTGTCAGTCCTAACATATCATCGTCAGAATGTCAAAAACCAGCATCTTCTGCATAATAAAGTAAAGTCTGCCTTTCTCTATCCAGTTAAGATTACTTGTTGTCGTGCATGGAAAACCCAGGATGCCTGCACACCAACCACCAACCGTTGACCATTGTGAATTCACGTGAATTGACACAAGAGAATAGAGTGATATTGGGCTGGGGACAGTGGCATCCCTTTACGGCCCCATCACTCAGCAGGCTACATGCTCCTCTAGTTACAAGTTAATGGGCTTCCTCCTATTATTCTCCAAAACTTGGGAGGATAAAGAGGGGAAACAAAAGGGAACCTATAGTGCAGCAAACAAGAAATGCATGAAGTTGGAATCTATGATGCTCCAAAATACTAAACTGCAGTCGCAAACTAGAGATATTGGATGACCATTATCTGAAATCATCAGTAAAAGCTGCGACACTTAATGCCACTAGGAAAAAAATCTCATTTCTATGCTTTCAATCTTTAAACATAAGGTCATATCAAATGTTTTCCTGCAGGAGAAGCATTTTCTCTAGACAGCATATACAAATCAAGCTTCACATGAATCAGTCTCACTTGCGATACATCCATAACAAACAGCACAAATTCAGTTAATACGGCCTACAATCACTGCATAAAATAACAGTCTGTAGATTTGAAATTAGTTAAGATTCACGCACTCACACACCAACAAATAAACACTTTTCTCAGCATCGAAACAAAAACTAAGACTCAAAACTCATTCGTCATTTCCTCGCCTCTAGTAAAACGTAAGAATTAGGGTTTCAACTTCAAACAAAATCAAATAAAACAAATTCCCAAAAAAAAAAGCTTCGAATCTACAATGTAACCTTCACACCACAACACAATTAACAAAACGCTCGATATCACAGGCAAAAAAAAAAAAAAAAAAATTAAGGAGCGAAGATCGGATCAGAGACCTGTAGGCGGAGACTTCGCCGGTGGCGGAGTTCGCTTCCTCGCCATCTCCTCCGGCGACGACACGTAGGACGATTCCGTCGACTCCATTCCTCCTAAACTGAAAACCAATCCACATAAACCCTCACGTTATCAATCAAAACAACCAGCAAAAAAAATCACCACGAAACGCAACGCCAAAAAGATATAAAAGAAAGAAAGAAAGAAAGAACAAAAGATAAGAAAAGAGATTTACACTGGCGCACTGAGCTTCAAGAAGCTGAGAATGCAAGCGTTGATTAAAATAATCGTAAAAAATTGAAATCGTTTATCGTTATCGTTTTCAAAACGGGGCTCGGGATTCGCAGCGTGGAGTTGTTGTGTCGTGAAGTGCGACTGCGTGAGAGTGTGTAGGATGGGTTGATTAAACCGTTTGGATTTGTGCAATATCTAATCTATCCATGTGCTTTTTGTTTTGATTTTTGGTTCGTTTGGGGTTAAGCGTGAAAATCGCATCTTTGTATTGTCATTTCATCATCTTTTGACACACGTAATTAACACAATGCCATCCTTCCCTATCCACACGTGCCCTGTACTTACTCCCCTTTCTTCCACCAAATATGGTTCCCACCCATAGTTTGTTGCCAACCCTCTAACATTTAAAAACCCACCCTTCACCCAATTTTCATTCAATTTCATTAACCTATTTTATAAAATAACAAAAATGCCCTTACTAAAAAAATTATAATGAAATTATAAAATAATTTTAAATATATATAAAATATTATAAAATTTAAACAAAAATTGAAAAAAAATTAAATTTAAAAAAATAAAAAACCAGTCGCCGCAAATAACACGGTAACCTGGCTCCAAAAGAGGCCAAATCTAGCCTCCCGATTAAACGAAGCTGGCCATTTCTGCCTGAAACCATGGTTGAAAACGCCCATTAGGGCCAAAACCGATCAGTTTTAACTGTTTTCAGTCTTTTTTTCTAATAGAGGTGGTCAGATCTGACCGTCTACATCCAATCGGGAGGCCAAATCTAGCCTCCCTTGGAACCAAGTGACCATTGTGGCCACTTGGTGCTGTTTGCGATGGCCACCGCTGCCAGCACGACGACGGTGGCTGGGTTTTATTTTTTAAAATTTAAATTTTTTTAAACATTTTATAAAATTTTTTTAATATTCTTGTAAATTTTTTTTATAATTTTTAATATATTTAAATATTATTTTATAAATTTATAAATTTTAACTCTAAAATGACAAAATTGCTCCTTTACTGTTAAAATTTTACTATTAATCGTTTAATTTAACTGTTAAGGGGTGAGATTTCAAATTTTATAAACTTGACAGGTGAGAATTTATCTTGAGACCAAACTATGGGCGGGAACATATCCTTTGGTCCCAAATATTTCATTCAATTCTATTGATATTCAAGGGATTATGTAAAAATAGTCAAACATATCAAATAATTATAACACCATTTTCATTCCTATCTTTTGAAAATCTTAACTTATCATCGTCTCAATTTTAATCGTTTTAATTAATATTTAACTTAAAAATAACAAAATCTGATAATAAACTTAAATGAATCTAGGTGCAAATATGTATTTTTACTTATTTTATTATTAATTATAATGATTTAAATGATTTTAGGCATAAAAATTATTAAAATCAAGAAAAGAAGCAATAATCATGTTGTATACATGTTTTTCAGGCTAATAGGCTTAGGGGTTGGAACATTATTTTTCTAACCAAAATGGGGTCCTTTGATAGTTGAATTTATAGAGGGTAAATGATGTTTTAGAGAGTTTAATTATATTTCACTAAGTTTCCAAATAATTAATATCCAAATTGATTTACCTAAAAAATAAATGAATTTCTAAATGAATTTCATGAAATTATTACCGATAAAATAGGCCCACCCAAGGTTTCACTAAAAAAAAAAAGTTTTTACTCAAAAACTTTTAAAAATCAAATGCCCACCAATTTAATAATTTTCATCCAATTTTGTTAACATTTTTCACAAAATGGCTAAAATACTCTTCACTCAAAATATAAATAAAATTAAAATAAAGTTTAATATAAAATAATATTTATATAATAATAATAATAATAATAAAATTTTTAAAAATCAATAAAATTGTTTGAAAATTAATAAAAAATTTTAAAAATTAATAAAAAAATAAAAAAAAGATTTGAAAAAAAAGGCTGCTGTCGACAAAAACCTAATCAAATGATCGAAAATTACCACATAATTAGATTAATAGTCAAATCTAACCACCGTATGGTTAAAACGGTCAAATTTAACTACCAAATATCTATAAAGACTAGTTAGATATGACCGTCTCTATAAAAAAAATAATAATGGTTGAAAATGACTGGTTTCAAACATACTGATTATTTTCGATCATATTTAACTACAAAAGTGATTAAATTCGATCATTAATCTAATCATGTGGTTATTTTTAAATTTTTTATTAATTTTTAAAATTTGTATTAAATTTTGTGTTATTATTTTATATTTTAATTATTTTGATAATATTAACTTTATCATATGTAAAAAGACAAAAATACCCCTTCAACCTAGTAAATTTAATAATCGACAATTAAATTGAATTGTTGGTTTTGGTAAACGAATGAGTATTTGACTTTTTAAAAATTAATAGATGACATTTTATCATTTAGGAAAGCCTTGAGTAGGAATAAGTCAATTGACCAATAAAACAATAAAATTTACAAGTAATAGTAGATTTTATTTATTTCTATGCCAAATATATCATTTTCTTAAAGAAAATACTATTACTAAGGAGTTTCTCTATCAATAATGTATCAAATTTTTCTAAAAAACACTATATTCATCGTAAAAATTAATAAACTTATAACCAATAAATGAACTACTAACATGGAAGCAAACACAAAACAAATCTCTATAATAAAAGCAATAAACATTTTATACTGATTTTTACACAAATTTTATTAAAAGAAAAAACTAAAACCATGATAACGGGTATTTTGATCCGAATTTATTAATTTCCATCATATATTTAGTTTGAATACATATAATTTCGATCAAAACCTTTTTTTTATATATTATCATAAAATCGTTTAACCATATTATAATTCTATATATATATATAAAATCACCAAAGTGTGAAAATCATACAAACTCTTGTAATTTAATTAATTATCCCACCTTTAATAGTGATGGGTTTTACTATTATTTTTTTGGATTATGGATTTTAGGTTATTATTATTATTATTATTATTATTACTAGTTTCTAACAATGACTTTGAATGGTAATATTCTTTTGAAAAAAAGGCTATTGAAAATAATTAAAAATTAATAATTGTGTTTCACTTCAAAGGGCTAGGAAAATATGTGGCGACATCAAATAAATTTAAAGTTAGAAGAACAAAAACACAATGATGAACTCTTAATGAAAATTAATTAGTGATAATGATGTATTATGGTTTGATTGTAACAATAATTATAATGAGGATGAAGTTCATGGTAATTATTTTGCCATAAGTTTTACTTCAATACCATGATCCATCCAAATTAACAAATGAATTAGTAGATGACTTATTTCTAAACTGAAGGAAAGTCTTTAAATATGCTAAAACAACAAGATTTTATCTTTCAAGAAAAAAAAAAAAACAATAAATTCTTTTATTCAGTCTAATTTTTCTTTTTATGTCAACTATTAAAGAGTATTTAAATTATTTTAGTTATTTAATTGGTTGTGGATCACAATGTAAGTTTTGCTGACAAAAACAAAAGATTATGACAGTGTTATTGATAATAATGAATGGTTGTTTAAATATAATATTAAAATGGCCAAATGACATATTGCCAGACAAGGTTTGTTGGAAAAACAAAATTTCACCAATTAATTTTTAAAAACTCAAACACCTACTTATTGATTAAAGTCAACTGTTAAGTTTAACGGTCAACGGTTAAAAATTAATAGTTAAAAAAGTATATTCATTTTTTGATAAAAATAATTTAAAATAATAAAATAAATTATATATATTAAAATAATAATAAAATAAATTATACAAATAATTAAAAATTAAAAAATATAAATATAAAAAACAGTCACCGTCAACAGAGGTGGTAGCTACCTATAAAAGAACCAAGAGACTGAAAACAACCTCTTGGTTTTGGCCACCCCATTTGGCAAAGGAGGTCAGATCAGTTTCTTTCATTTTTGATAGAGTTGACCATCAAATGTGGTCGAGAACGGTTGAAAATGGTTGGTTTTGATCCCAATAGTCGTTTCCAGCCATGGTTGATAAAGAGGCAACCAAGAAATTGTTTTCGATCTCTTAATTCTTTTATAGGTAATCGTCATCATCAGTGATATTGTCGACGGTAATAACTGTTTTTTAAATTTTAATTTTATTTTTTTAATCTTTTATTGTATAAAATTTTGATTTTAAAATTAATTAATTTTTTTGTAATAAGGGCAAATTAATCATTTTATTAAAAAATCAGAAAAAAATAGATGAAAAATAATTAATAGATAAATATTTTTATCTTAAAAATCATAATATAAAATTTTTTCAACTAAGTTCTTTAGCCTATTAAAATTGTTTGTATATTGGAACAGTAATATTGTTTGGTGGTAGGGGTTGGCGATGAAAGCAAAGAATAGTGACAGTGAAAATTGAAATTGTCCACGATGGGAAGAGGGTGATGGTGTTGACTTTTGAATTAAACGGTGATTATCATATTTCTTTTCCTTTCACATGTTGACTTTTGAAAAAAAAAAAACTGAAATTTTATATTATTCAAAATGAAATTAATTAAATTCTAATCCAAATTATAAAATTATCAAAAAAAATTTCTAAAAATAATAACAAAAGAAAATCACGTGATTTCACATTTACTGCAATCTGAACATATTTAATGTCCTAGCCAGTCAAATATATACAAAAAGAATCATTATATTAACTACGAAATATCGATTAGTCTTCGAAGCATTATTACCTTGCAAAATGTATGTCAATTGCCTTATTATTGTAAAATATTAAATACCCCTTAAACATTAATAACTAGAAAAATATTATTTAACTTATCATTTGTTTACTAAAAAAATATTATTTATCCTCTTAAATACATGTCAACTCTCTTAATTTCTAACAAAAAAAACATGCTTTTACCATTTTAATTCATTTTTTTATCACTAATGTATCAAAATTTTTAAAAAATGTACAACATTCATTCTCGAAAACTATGATAAAAAATTAATTTAAATAATCAAAATAATTAAATAAAATATGATTTTATTCAATTATTTTTGTTTTTACAAAATTATTCTAATTTTTGTACATACATTTTTGTGCATTGTATGTATAGTATATATGAAATTCAAAATTATCGATTTTCTAATTAAGATGCATATAGAAGACATGTGTAGACATCAAAATGTACGTATACAAATCGGCTATATGCATAGAGAAGGATTTCAACATCATCGAATATTTCTGATGATTTGAAGGATATTCCAACATTGTAAATTACAAGGAACAATGTGTAAATAACTGTATTTTATATTTTAAATATTATATTGTAAGAAAATTTGATATTTAGTGTGAATTTTGGAGTAAAAACTGTTATGTTTTGTAATTAAAAGTATTCGTCCAAAATTAAACATTATGCATAAAATTTAATGATATTTTTAGTTGAGATCATATATAATAGATCTAAATAATATAAAGAAAAACGTTTGAAATTAGATATCATCGTTTAGTGATCGAAAATAAGGTACGTGTGAAAACCCTTATCAGTACATGTGATCTGTTGTAATATGGTTGTTCACGCTTAGTGACGAAGGTTGAAAGTAATAAAATACAAAAAATCATTATTTCTTATGTATGCGTATTATACATTATACAAGTATCATGGTATCACACATGTATAAATATACACAAAAATAAGAGTAGTTTCATAAAAGCAGAAAAAAACGAATAGGATTGTATTTTATTTAATAAAATTGATTATTTAAATTAATTTATCAATTAAGAAATTTTAATCTTATTGTAATTTGATTATATATATTAAATATTGGGCCAATGTCTGTTTTCTTACGCTCAACATTTACGAAAAGGCCCATTTTTGCCGGGTTGCTCTGTCACTGTATTTACAGGCCTAATTGTAACACTCAAGGCCTTTTAACACTACGCGTACCTCTCGCGTCTCCTCGTGGAACAAGCCCACAACCATTCCAGTTTGTTTTGTTATGCTTTGAGAAAAAGAAAGAAAATGAAACAAACGGAAACGCTTTGAAAACAAATTATAATGGTGGCACTGAGCTCCTCTTCACCATGTATAAGGGCACGACCGGTTTCAATTCCTTGCATTAAGACTTCTACAACTCCAAATTCTCTCAGCCTCAAAACTGTTCTGTTCTACGACCACCACAAGAGGTTTCCGTTTCGCGTTTCGGCCGCAATCTCAAACTCGAAAGATCGTTTCTTTGTCTGGCGCAAAGAGACCATTGCGGTTCACCAGCTCCAGCCGCCTCTAAGTAATGTTCGCAATCTGGAATTCATGAGTTACGTCAAAGTAAAACCTTAGCAGCAGGCAAGACTAGGAGATCTATGATTAATTTTCAAAACTTTAAAAGGGATGTAATTAATATTTATCTAAGAGCACCAGACTTAGAGCTCTTTCAATGGTAATGCAATGAAAAGATGACTGCTGAATTTTGCTTTCTGGTCTAATGAACTAGAAAACCAGGGATCTGTTTGCAGTTGAATTGAACTTTTGAGGGGAAGACTGGAATTTAATTCAAATTTTCATGTACATATTTTGATGGGGCGGATGCAGCGGAGTACATGAGCTTGCTGGCCAGTCTTTCTTTGCTTTTGAAGTTTGCCCCGTTTTGCCTGTTAGAGTTGAGGAGCAGCCCAATGGTTTGCTGCATTAAGCTCTTGCACACCTTGCCTACTCCTTTAATTTTATACTATTTTCTTTAGTTTATGTTGGTTTCTGATTGCTAAACATGTATGGCTTGGATTGGCATGTTCTTGTTGATCATCTTTTTTGTACAAGTCCTTCAAGTTTTAGCTTTGTTTGTTTAGAAAGTTCCCTGCAGGAAGGTTTATGAAGAAATTCCAACTAGGTGTGCTAGAAGAAGCATATGCCCTAGACTGTTTACTCAGAGAGAGCATTGTTTACTTCTTAAAAATTCTTTTGGTTGCTGTGAAGCGTGTGTTAGAATTATTTATAAATTAAAGTTATAATTTTAATAATTCTCTTGAGGATAAAATGGTTTAACTCTTTATTAACGACATAATTGTTCTTTTGACAATTGATATAAAAGACTACCAAATTACGTTTGATGGATTCGCATAACCAATTTTATAGAAACATAAAAAACTGGTTCTCAAAATTTATTAAATTCAAAATCTATCTCAGTGCATATTTTAGAAGCATTGAATTTTAATATTGACGAGGATGATCTCTTTGACGAGAAATTGTAACAGTTAATCTCTAGAACGCAGAAATTCGTCATAACAGGAGGTATGCTTTCGATCTTGAAATCTGAAATTGATTGATTATCATTGGATAATATGCAGTATGAAGCATTCTCCTTCCTGGGTAGGCTCAGTTGTGCAGCAATCTTTCGTATTCTTCCAAATTTCAGAAAAAGGTTTTTTTTTCTAAGAAAGTATTTTTTAGGAAATAGTTTTTAAAGGAATAATTTAGAATCATACAAATGATAAGAAATAATTATTCAGATAAAACAAATAGAAAAATTAAATAGAAAGAAATATTTGTAGGCCATAAGTATCCAAGAAAATCTGTCGATGTCCCCTTTTCTCAAGAGAATGCCAAAACAAAATACAATAAGACAGAGGAAGCTTATCTAAATCAAGTTAAATAATTTTATTGGTAAGAGGATAACATACACCTCCCACTAAGCTAGATAAAATCAATAATTTGTATGGCTTGTTGGTATTTTTAAAATAAACATATTTAAATATGTAAGTTTCATTACACACACACACACACACACATATATATATATATATATATATATATATTCTTTTTCACTTGTTAACCACCAGCAGGATTTTAAGATGAGATTTAAAAGTGACAACTTCCAAAATCAATCAAAAGAAGTTGCTAGAAATAATATTTGATAAAACAAATATATATGTTTCATTAAAAATTAATATTTGTATCAAGTGCTTAGGATAGTTTCATAATTTCATTAACAGGATTTAACTAATAATTTAGGGCAAAACTAAATAACTTTTATTAACAAATATAGATTAGGGTGGCTGAGGTGGGGGTGGGGGTGGGGGGGGACTAAAAAGTGAACTTTTCAAACTTGTAGATAACGATGCGTTTCATGAAAGTTTGGGTGGGATATTGTCAGTGGCCTAAAAGTTTTGAGGCTAAATTAAAATCATATTTGATTCTAATCATTAAGTCCAACAGCCAAAAACGAAGCTGGTGTTACAAGAATATGAAATATAATATCATTTAGTTAGTTGCATATCGAGTCAGTTTCACTTACCATAAATCAAATAACGTAATAAAGTAAAGGCCGAAGGACATAATCCTACCCATAGTTTGAGACGGGGACAAAGTCCCACCCGTCAAGTTTAAAAAGCCCAGATTCTCACCTTTCATCCAATTTCATTAACTTATTTTATGAAATCATAAAAATACATTTATTAATAAAAATTTATAATAAAAATATAAAATAATATTAAAATTATAAAACAAATTTAAAATTTTTATAAAATTATAAAAAAATATATT
>JAJEJH010000439.1:0-16850 GCA_026122585.1 Anacardium occidentale
TTCAGGTTTGTGTCATCGGTACAGAGCAAGACACACGCCTATGTGCCCGCAGATGCATGCCTGTGTGTCTTTACTTTTACAGGGACATGCCTGTGTGCATGACCTGGTTTACAGGGGACACACCCGTGTGTCCTGAGGGACACGACCATGTGTGTGTTTAATTGACGAAATACGTAGATTTTCCAGAAGTGAGCATGACCGACTGCACTACCAATGCACAGCCTTGTGCATTCCTACACACACCCGTGTGCCTTTGCTATGCACACCCGTGTGTGTTCCTTGCACGCCCGTGTGCCTTGCCCACACGCCCGTGCACCAGTGTAATTCCCAAGAAAGGTGTTTAAAATGAATAATTAAGCATGAGAAACCATTTTAAAGGCTATAAAGCAATAGATAAGCATAAAATCAAATGAATTAATGTTGCATAAGCATTACATAGCATGACATGCCAAGACATCAGCATGAAAAGGGATCATGGGATCCGAATTCATTAATCATTTAGCATTTAGAACCCGATATTTGGGTTAGAGTTTTGGGTGAACTCGAGGGGGCATCTATGGGATTCCAACCTTTTGACTGCGGTCGGATCATCTAATTTTAGCTTATTAGTTAGAGGACTAATACGTATATTCAGCTTTCTAGCTTTTCGCTAGATTGTTTAGCCCACATGGCCAAGATGTCGAATCTTTGTGTTTATCAGCCTGATTAGCACAGTAGGTATCTTTGGATACGTATAGATTCAGATGCATGCATATATTCAGTTTATATTCAGCATGACATGAGGTCATGACATCCATTTCATTGCATTATTCACTAACTAATAATGTAATCAAGAGAACAGATAACGAAATGTCCAATTTATTGATTGAGCAAGCGAATGTATGAATAATTGGGTCAAGGCTAGGTATGATTCCTTTTGTATGCTTGCTTGGGTTGAAGGAAGTAAGGATCGTTTACTGGGTGATCTTTATCACTCATTCCTTTCCTTCTTCCTTTCTTTTCAAGTGTGTTTGGTGTTGGCGAAGAGCGGGTGGACCAGGGCTGACGGGAGAAGGCTCCATATCAGTGTTTAGTTTGGCCTAGTGGGAATTTAATTGTAAATTTTGTATTTACTCAGTGTATGTATGTATAGAAACAGTTTATATATGAAAGTGTATTTTGGGCCCATTGTACATTTTAGTTTTCAACTTCCGCTTGTATATTGTACAGTAGCAGCAGTTTCTTTTCGTAGGATTCCCGTCACGTATACTGAAATTTCAGATTATTAATAAAAGAAAATGATATTATTCAATAGCAGCAGTATGCGTGGTGGCGGGTCTTACAGATTTCATGATGATGTATATATAGATATATACCTATATACATCTGTTTCATACTTCATTTATGAGATGTGGTGTGATAGAGATGAGATTTTGATGGATATGTACATGCTAATAGTAACCTTGAGTGTGTATTGATGATTGATTGAATTTTAGAAATGTTTTGATTGGGATTTTTGGGTTTCTAAATGGCCATCTGTATAAATTGAATCGAGCACACGATCGTGTTCCCGTAGATACACTCATATATGAGCACAACTTTGCATGACACTCGTGTACGCTTGGAAAACCTAGACACATGCCTATGTGACCTAGATATATGCTTGTGTACTCATTCCCAATTTCTCATGCCCATGTAAGTAAGACATGGGAGTATTGCATGACAACTACATGCCCATGCAAGTGTGGGACACGACTTTATGCCTTGATGCACGCCAATGTGTCTCACACCATATGCCCTTGTGGCTAGCCAAAGTTTCATGATTTTATTCCAGAAGCTAGCACGATATAGAGCACGACCAGCACATGGTCCCGTGTGTTTTCCCACACTCCTGTGTACTTAGAGACAAACGCCTATGCACCTTAAGAAAAACACAGAAATAGTATTAAAGCATACTTAAGCCACTTTAAACCATTTATAAGCTTACAAAACTTAATAATAACAAGATAAAACAACATATCATCCATGATCAGTAGCATAGAGTATGACATGCCATATCAAAGTTTTCAGAAACAAAATTAAGGATCCTATAACATATTTTTAAAGTATATACATATATGATGTTTCGAACATCAGTTAAGGGTGAATACGAGGAGACACCTGTGAGTTTGTATACCCGCTAGAAAGGAAAAATAACATCCATTAGAGATGATATAGTCATTAACCAAGATTGTTAGAAAGAGTGTTGTTTGTGCATTAGTAGATTTCAGTATGATTGAACTCATAAGCCCAGGGTGCTAAATTTCTGTATTAATCAATCTGACCAATATAGTAGTTGTTTGCATATATAGTACTTTCTAATTCAGTATTCAGTATATACTATATGTATATATTCAGGATCTTCAGATCATAGCTTTTATGTTAGATAGAGTTTTCAGAAAAACCATGCCCAAAAGCAAGTTTTATGACTATTTAGCATACACATGATATTAGTATACACATTTCATGTCATGTATAATATTTATGAGAAATAGAACAAATAAAGACAAAGAATACTATAAAAAAAATGCATTTCCAAAAATAAAGAAATAAGAAAAATAGTAAAATAGAGAATAACGTGACAAGTCACAAGATCAGATAAAGCTTGAAACCTGTTTGTGTTAGAGATATGAAACACTTACTAAGTGATTTTATCGCTCACCCCTCTTTTCTCGTTTCCTTCTTATAGGTTAATGATTGTAAAGGGATGGACAAATTTTGGGGATACAACTTGGTAGTAGATAGCATACTTATGGCTCGCAAGCTTATGTATAGTTTGATCATGTATATGTGTGTATTATACTATTAGTATACACTGTATGAACAACATGTTTAATAAATGAGAAACGTGGGATTTTTCTATGCATCATTAGCTTCTTTTTATTAATAATATTAGTGATTTACATTCATTACTTCCGTATATAAAATTTTATTTAACAGTAGTTTCTACTATGGAGATTCCTGCTATAGGTAATATTATAGTAGTATTATTATTATAAATAACAGTCTATAGTGGCCTACGATAAGGGTCACTACAGAGTATAAGATTGTTGGAGAGTGTGATACAGTCCGAATAGGTTTTCACTTATTGTTTTCAGTTTATATATGTATGTACATATATATATAGAGAGAGAGAGAGAGAGAAAGAGAGAGTTTTCAACAGAAAACATATTAGTGGTTGACATGCTTCGTATTACTCATGTATAAGGGATATACAGTATCATATATGTTTTCAAATATTAAATAATAGTAACAAAATATGTGTTTTATTTAGGATATTGTATAGTGGGTTTTAGTATCTCACCACATATTTTATTCTAGCTGCCCCATATATGCTTTCAGTTAGCAGTCAAAGGGAGATCTATTACTATATATTAAAGATAATTTCAATTGTAAGAAAAAAAAAATTATAGTCTACAGTAATATATAATAGCGAGCTCCTAAAATATTGGTATCAGAGTGTGTTTTGAGCCATTAAAGTAGTTTTGAGCCAATATTTTAAGAAAATATTTTCAAGCATACATTATTTTCCTAAATTGCATGAGCATAGAGCCAACAAATCCCAACAACCAGAGCTCGTGATTTCCTTCAGTGTAAGTATCTCAGTAACAGATTTAGTATAGATAACAGATCCTAACTCTCTTCTTGTATGGTTCTAGATATGAGACCCCACTTTCCTAGATTTGTGGCAGATAAAGGTAGTATAAATAACAACTACATTTTAGAGAGAGTTGTCCGATAGTATTTATTTTGCTTAACCTAAACAAATTATGGTGAGAAGGTTTTATCTAGGTCAAACGACTTATTCTCACCTAAGGTTTCTCTACATGATAAAATCCCACTCATTAGCTTTCAAAAAGTAAAATTCTAATTTATTAACTAAAGTCAATGGTTAAATTTAATGGTTAACTGTTAAATTTAACTTGTCAAAGAGACATTTTTATTTTTTTGAATGAAAAAAATTTTAAAAATAAAAAATAATGAAATCGATTTTATAAAAATAATTAAAATATAGAATAATATTAAAATAATAATAAAAAATTTTAAAAATTTAAAAAACAGTCATTACATTCGACGGTGATGACTAGAAAATCCTAATCAAGTGGTTAGAAATAATTATTTAGTTGGATTGACAATTGGATCTAGTTGTTTCCATTGTTGAGACAACTAAATCAAGTGATCATTTTCGATAATTTATTTAAGTTGTCGATGACTACTGCTACTGACAATGTTGTTAGTGGTGATCTTTTTTTTTTTGAAATTTTAAAATATTTTATTTTATATTAATATTATTTTATAATAAATTCTATTTTAATGTTAATATTATTTTTTGATAGAAGATATTTTAATTATTTTATAAAAAGTTAATAATTTTAAAAAAAATTGAGTTAATTGTGAATATTTAATTTTGTAAAAGGTTTTGGGTAGAAATTATCATATACAGAAGCCTTGGGTGGGATTAAGTCGTTTTGGCCTTTTATTATCTATTTTAAATTTAGGTTAAAATTTTTAATTTCCCTAAACTGAAAAGCACTCATCAAGTCTCTCAAACATCCCGGACTAGCTCGTAAAAATCAGATCTTTGGCATGAAGAGTCTCCTCCGCTCTTCGTCGGTAAAATAAATAAGAAAAGTTGATACTTTTTAAAGCTTTCTTGCTTCATTTTTGTTCAAGTTCTTGTGTTGTTTTTTTGACTTAAAATGCTTTTTTTTTTGACAGAGGCTGGGTGGTGTTAGATTTTATGCAGCGTTTGGTGGTAAGGACTTGAAGATAGATGGGGTCAAGGATGTTATAGCTGTTGCTTCTGGTAAAGGCGGTGTTGGCAAATCCACCACTGCAGGTGTTTCCAATTTTCTTCTTGAATTAAAATTATTATTTTAATCCGTTTGAGCATGATGGGTTTAAAATGAATGATTATTGTGGAAATTAGTAGAAGTAAACCAATTTTGTAGTATTGTCGTTTGGATTTGCAGTTAATTTGGCTGTTGCACTTGCTCACAAGTGTCAATTAAAGGTGGGTTTGCTTGATGCTGATGTGTATGGACCGTCGATTCCAATCATGATGAATATCCGTCAAAAGCCTAAAGTCACTAAAGGTAACAATGTCTTTTGTTTTCAACACGATCAATTCAGTTTCTTTCCGTTGTAGTTCTTTATCAAGGACGTCTGTAAGTCGCGAGCTCACCTGGGTAGGGAAATTAATGATAAATATACCGCTCTTAGTTTGCTGCAAATGTAGTTGCTGTCAAAGCTGCGTATGGCTATGGATGAATTTTTGTTCTTAATGTGTAGGAGTTCTTAAAACCTAAAGGAGCAATAAACAATCTGTTTACATTTTGGACTGGTGTTTGGGTTTGCATAGTATTCTCCACCTTCAAAAGTTCTTCAATGAATGGTTTCCTGGTTTGATGGTAACAATCTTCAATAAACTGGCTTATCTATCTCTCAACTATAGGAATTTTAGTACTCATGCTCAGGGTTGGATTTCTCTGTCATTTAATGAAGGTCTGGAATCTTAGATTACTGATTGGTGGAATACTTGGCAATCAGAAACTTTCTTGAATGATATTCAAGAAAAGAGTATTCTAGAAAATTCACGAATTAGAGGAATTAGAGATGAGGAAGAAGCTGCTTAACTATTCTCTTTACTTCAAATGATTGTCTAGTTTTATTGGCCTCTTTGTTTAAATAAAATAGACTATATGTTCCGAGCAAAATATAGAACTGATCTCATTTAGTAAAATTGGTAAAATATACAAACATTTATACAAGATCTTATGTAATAGGTGAGAACTTTTGTTATCAAATTGCTAGTAATCCTTAACTTTTCTTACCGTATTCATATGCTGTCATAATAAGAACGGAAGCTCTTCTCAGTAATATTAAAATAAGAGAAGATGGTATGTGAGGAACACATAGTCAGACAGACGGTGAGCCTTGTATTATGTTGGCCTCTCTCAACTTATTAGAGGCATTAGGACCACTATTTCAAAACTAAAGTTGAGCTTTATCTTACTTCTATATTAAATCTCCACTTTTGCTTTCTCCATGTATGTGTCATTGAAACCAACAAGCTTTGGAAACTGAGTTTAAGATTTTTGCACCTTCTTCTGTAGTACTTTAACTATAGTAAACATTATTACCACACATTTTTATGTAAATTTTATGGCTTATAGCTACACAATTTTCTACAAGATGCATTTATTTTTTATTCATCCTGTTTTTTATTGTTTGTTATGTAATGAAAAATATAGTTTTCTGTGAAAAAGACAAGAAGTCCTAAGCAACAAAAAGGACTCCAAGAACTGGAAAAAATTTTAACTCGGTCCTCATAATTTGATCATGTATAGCCCGTATACAAAATTCAAAAACTTCCTCAAATTTGGTTATCAGAGCTTCCTGTTTATGTTGAATAAAAAATAGACTTCCCAAAAGTCAACAGAGTTAAACACCAATTGAAAAGCTCAAAAGTTCAGTTTGTACCACAATGAAGAAGGGACTGACACAAAATCTTCTAAAATATAATTTTGGTTGAGTCTATATCTTATAAAATACGGTTTTAGTGTACTCCTAGCTTCATTTCACATGAGCAGAATATTCCACACATTCTTTGTTCCATTCAGTATTAAATTGAATATGACGCCTCAAGTTGTAATTTTGTGATGCTTATTTTTTCTCTTGCTTGAAGATATGAAGATGGTTCCAGTTGAAAATTATGGAGTTAAGTGTATGTCAATGGGATTTCTTGTGCCGGAAAACAGCCCAATTGTGTGGAGAGGTCCCATGGTATTTCTACTTGTCCTCCTAGAATCTAGTCAGTTACATCCTAATTGATCTGAGTGTGCTGCTTTGCTTTTCTTCTTTTGCAAAATATGGTGTTTGACGTTTGATGATGAAAAATTGTGAATCATATTTGTCAGTTCTCTGGATTTCACAATTCGACTCTGTTGTAATAGCGATTTGCTGCTTGTCAGATCACTATATGCAGTTTCATTGTCTATAATGGATTGTTATGGCAGTACTGTGCTGTCTTCTCAATAATTTATCTTTTTAGAAATTGAATTCACTATATGGTTGCAGGTAATGAGTGCTTTCCGTAAAATGTCAAAAGAAGTTGATTGGGGAAATCTTGACATTCTTGTGATAGATATGCCCCCTGGAACTGGTGATGCTCAGTTAACTACAACCCAGACACTGCAATTATCAGGTTAGACATTCTTTTTTGCTTCGCTGATTTCTTCATTTTATGGATTTGTACAAGCTTGGAATTATGTTGTCCTATCATTGAATAAATGTATTTTTGTGCTGACTTAGTTTTGGAAGAAGTGGTTTCACCTCACACACCACACATTGATTAGAAAGGTGCTCAGCAGCTGTTTTCTACTAAATTAACCGTGTCAAGCTTTCACCCTGTATTAAATTTACATTACTAGCCTTAAGTGTAACTTTTTGCTTGTGATTTATGGAATTACTGTGTAGCTATTTTTCTCATTCTTGGGAGCTAGTGTTTTCAACTGTAATAATATTGGACTTGACATGATACTTAAACCTTTTTCTGAGTCCTTTGGTGTTATTCCTTTCTTTTTTAAATTCCAGGCCTGATTATTAAAGCAACTTCATGGTAAAAAATATTGTCTTGCCTTTTCCTTGCAAATGGAAAAATCCAATTTTGTTAGATCTTATAATCATTTGTTCTTTTCTTCTTGTATGTAAAATTACAAAATATTGAGTCATCATCCATCTGGTATTCCCCCAAGAAAGAAAAAGGCAAAAGAAAGTATATTGTTTTTTATTTCAAGTAGTTCTGCTTTAATAAAATTGTGAATTCATTGGCTGGCAGGTGCTGTGATTGTCTCAACTCCACAAGATGTTGCATTAATAGATGCTCGTAGAGGAATTGCAATGTTCTCTAAAGTTTCAGTTCCTGTATGTTCTCTTCTTGTTCAAACCTCTCCTGTTGGTTGCAGTGGTGCTGAAAATTTGGCATGGTTTATCGATTCAGTTTGGTGAAATGCTCGTTTAGATGAAACATATGATTGAATTAAATTCAAATGTATACAAAAATTGAAAGGTGCAAGGTTTAATTATTACAAATTTAGATCTGTTTGTCTGAACTTTTTGATTGAAATGAAGTAAATGGCTTCTTGTAATCACCCATTCTTCTTTTTCTTTTATGGCTTCTTGTAATCACTCATTCTTCTTTTTCTTTTAATGAAGATTGTGTTTGCTTTTACAGATTTTGGGGCTGGTAGAGAACATGAGTTGCTTCATATGTCCACATTGTAGCGAGCCTTCATTCATTTTTGGGAGGGGAGGAACACGAAAGACAGCTACTGAAATGGGTCTGAAAGTTATTGGTGAGGTATATCAATTTTCCTATTACTTCAACTTTACATTTATTTATTTATTTTTTTTGTGTAAATGTTTGGGAGCAGGGTTAGGTGTTGCTTCAAGAATGGAATACTTATTTAAATGCAAACATATTAGCGTATAGATACGAACCTAGATTAAAGATGATATAAGTTCATCAGCTCACAAAATGAGAGGAGGGTGTACCTGCTCCAGGTAACTAAAAATGAAAATTTTGAGATATAATTAAATATGAAAATGTAGCTGATTTTGGAGGTCAAAAATGGTAGATACTCTTCAGTCCATGCCATTTTCAATTTTTCTGGATCATCTGGTTGCTGAATGGATGGAGGGAAGAACAGCATTTATGCTTAGATATGGTGAAATTCCAAATATTTCTTTCCTTGGTCTTATTTACAGCCAAATTTATTATTTAGGGTTTTCTTAGATGTTCTTTAATGCTTTCATGCAGATATACTGTAATGTATTGAAGTATTAAGTGTACTATGGTGAGTGAGATATGGTACACTGGTACCTTAAATCTGTTTTTCACTGTTTCAGATACCACTAGAAATGGATATCCGAAAAGGTTCAGACGTTGGCGTCCCCATAGTGGTATCATCACTTGATTCGGTTGTCTCCCAAGCATACACTGAAGTGGCTGTTAATGTGGTCAAAAGACTCCTGGAAGTGGCGCAAGAACGATAACTTCAATCCAGAGACTAATTCTGGTTAGCTTCTGTAAGTGAAGACCATACTAACAGATGTAATTTTTCAAGGTTTTGTAACCTTTCTAGCCTGAAAATTATGGATTCAATTTTCTACCTTTTTCACTGGAAAAGAGATGTAGGAGACCACGGAACGCAGTCAATGGCTACAGCCTGGTGTCTTCGTAGCTTTACGTACTGTTTATTTTTTAGCCAAGCTAACTGCCACACTGGTTAATACCACCCACTACTCACATTTTGGTCGTATAGGTCTCTATGCCATTTGACCTACTTTGGAGTACCCGTGAGCTAGTAGGTATACTGAACACATTGAGAAAGAAAAATTCTGGGTTGACGGTCTGTTCACACAACTATTGGATCATGGCTTAACCCTGATTATGGTTTAAGGACATGAACCTAGGATTCATCACACAACATTTGGAAGCCACTTTCTAGGTCACTGAAACTACACATGGTAGGCTACATGCTTCTCGTTTGAGAGTCACAATTTTAGTTGTTTAGCTGGTGCAAGAAATTGTCAAATCACAGAGAAGGATGGATTTGGTGCGTTGAGCTCATTAAAAGCTAAACATGCTTTAACCATATGCGAGGTCGAGGGGGTTTTTGTTTTTAATTATAAGTCAGTGGGATTATTTTGAATAACCTATTAGATAATTATTGTGACATTACTTAATAGTTATTCACCATGTAACAAATAATCTAATAACTAATTTTCACGTATCTTACCTCGTTGCATTGTTAAAAGTTGAAAAGTCTATTTATGCATTAGCCATGGCAAACCACCTCCAATTTATAAAAGAAAGAATGAATATATTCCCTGGAAGAATTTATGAAATATTCATGACAATCACCTCTCAAAGTGGACGCATTTTCTTATTATTTTAGTTTCCAATATATGTGTTCAATAAAACAAGGAAAATTAATTAAAATATAAATATTCAAAACATTTATACAATTTTCTACAAAAAATATATATAATTATATATTTCTATTATATTATGGTTAAATTACTGAAAATGACCTTAGTTATAAAAAAGGGAGAAGCTGAAATACTCACCCTTCTTGTCAAACAAAAGCTTACAAAGATTTTGATAAGTCTATAAATTGTTTTATATATTTCCTTTATATTTAGGGGAAATAAAATAAATAACCTAATTTAAATATTATTAAAACAAAATAACCACTGCCTATAAAATTTAGCCAAAATGACCATATTCTTTAATTTCTTCAATTTATGTATTTTTTTACCAAATTTACCTTTATATAAACAAAGGGGATTTAGCCCTCTTCATGTGTTGTGTGATGTACAAACAAGTTTGCAAGCATATTCGTACATTCTTTCGTGGGTCAAGCGAACACAATTATATTTGCACGAACTTGTTTTTAAATTACGAAATGATATCTTTTCGGAGTTGAAATGGGACAAAAAGATAACTAAAATATTCGTTACGAAATTCTTTACATTCTGATATCCATTTTGTGTCAGAAAAATATAGTTTTAGGGGTGAAAATTTGGTTCATACAGTGTTGTAACTGGTTCACATAAACCACGCGACTTACTTTTAAGCCACAAAATGATATTCTTTTAGAGTCAAATTGGAACAAAAAAGTAACCAAAATGTTTGTTTCAAAATTCTCCACATTTTGATATCCATTTCATGCCAGAAAAACGTAGTTTTGATGGTGAAAATTTGGTTGGTGCAATGTTGTATTTGGTTTGCATAAACCACACGAATTTGCTTTTAAGCCATGAAATAATATCTTTTTAGAGTCAAAAGAGAACATAAAGGTAACCAAAATGTTCATTACATAATTCTCTACATTTTGATATCTGTTTCGTGCCAAAAAAACATAGTTTTGAGGGTGAAAATTTGGTTCGTGTGGTGTTGTATTTGATTCATATAAACCACGTTAGCCTACTTTCAAGCCACGAAATAATATTTTTTCGGAGTTGAAATGACACAAAAGGTAACCAAAATATTTGTTATGAAATTTTCTACATTTTGGTATCCATTTCATGCAAGAAAATTTAGTTTTGTTATTGAAATTTTAGTTTGTGCAGTGTTGTATCTGGTTTGCGCGGTGTTGTATCTGGTTTGCATAAACCATGGGAACCTATTTTCAAGCCACAAAATGATATATTTTTGGAGTCGAAATAAGACAAAAAGGCAACCAAAATGTTTGCTATGAAATTATCTATATTTTGGTATCCATTTCGTGCAAGAAAAAGTTAGTTTTATGGGTGAAAAATTAGTTCGTGCGGTGTTGTATCTGGTTCACGTAGACCACACAAACCTGCTTTCAAGCCATGAAATGATATGTGTTTGGAGTCAAAATAGGACAAAAAGGTAAACAAAATGTTCATTATGAAATTCTCTACATTTTCGTATCCATTATATGCAAGAAAATTATAGTTTTGTGGGTGAAAATTTGGTTCATGTGGTGTTGTGTCTGGTTCGTGTAAACCATGCGAACTAGATTTCAAGCCAAAAATGATATTTTTTTAGAGTTGAAATGGGACAAAGGTAACCAAAATGTTTCTTATGAAATTCTATATATTTTGGTTATCTTTTTGTCCCATTTTGACTCTAAAAAAATATTATTTTGTGGCTTGAAAATAGGTTCATGCGGTTTATGCCAACTAGATACAACACCTCACGATCCAAATTTTAACCCACAAAACTACATTTTTCTGGCATGAAATGGATATCAAATGTAGATAATTTTGTAACGAACATTTTGGTTATCTTTTTGTCCCATTTTGACTCTGAAAGTATATCATTTTGTGGCTTGAAAGTAGGTTCGTGTGGTTTATGTAAACCAAATACAATACCCTACGAATCAGTTTTTCACCCATAAAACTAAATATTTCTTACACGAAAGAGATACCAAAATGTAGAGAATTTCGTAATAAACATTTTGGTTACCTTTTTATCCCATTTCAACTCAAAAAAAAAAAAAAAAAAATCATTTTGTGGCTTGAAAGTAAGTTCATATGGTTTACGTGAACCAGATACAACACCACACAAAATAAATTTTCACCCTCAAAACTACGTTTTTCTACCACGAAATAGATATCAAAATGTAGAGAATTTTGTAACAAACATTTTTGTCCCCTTTTGACTCTGAAAAGATATCATTTTGTAACTTAAAAGCAAGTTTGTATGGTTTACATGAACAACATATAACACTGCACGAACCAAATTTTCAGCCACAAATATATGTTTTTCTAGCAGGAAATCGAGAATTTTGTGGCAAACATGTTGGTTACCTTTTTGTCTCCCTTTGACTTAAAAAAAAATATCATTTTGTGGCTTGAAAACATGTTCATGCGGTTTACATGAACCAGATAAAACACAGCACGAACCAATTTTTCACCCTCAAAACTATATTTTGGTTACCTTTTTGTCCCATTTCGACTCCAAAAAGATATCATTTCATGGTTTGAAAGCAGGTTCGTGCAAATGTAATTGTGTTCATACGACCTACGAAAGGACGCATGAATATACTTGTAGACTTGTTCGTGTATCGGATGAAATGGATCGTGCGACACGAGAAGAGGGGTGAATCCCCTTTTTCATAAAAGGGTAAAATTGGTAAAAAAAATATATAAATTGAAAAAAATTGAAGAATGTGGTCATTTTGGCTAAATTCTTTACGTGGTGGTTATTTGGCTTTAATAATATTTAAATTAGGTTATTTATTTTAATTTCCCTTATATTTATCCTTTTGGTTGTGTTTTGTGCATATTTATGCTCATTAGAGGCCAATTTTATTCTTCGGACATGATTATAAGAATACTATAAATTTTCTAGAAATATAAGATAATTTTAGCATTGCTGCAATTTAGACCTTTGTTCATTGTTTCAAGTTTTTGGCTAAGTTAAAGTTTTTAAACATGAATAGGACCTTCAGAGCTTTTAAAGAGGATATCTTGAGCTTTTGGAATGGTATGAGGGGTTAGAATCACACTTCATTTGGGCCTCTAATTGGAGTCCTTGAGCTTAGAATCACACTTCAAAGTTAGAGTAGAAACCTGAAGAAAAGTCCTAATTGGAGTAAGATTCTTCATAGTACAATTCATTAATTTGGGCATATATGGAGTTCTAAACCTTGGTTTGGGATGATTTTTAACTTTATAGAAAGTGGAGATAAAGGTCTACAATTTTCATGAGGACACTCGACTTAAATAAACTATTTAGAGGTTTAAAACTAGTAATGAAGTTCGAATAGATTCTAGTTTGCGTATAACTAAACTAGTCTCAGTTTTTGACCCATATCTAAGACTTCAAACATTCAAATTCAGTGATTTAAAAGCTTAAATTCATCTCCACATTCGAGACTGCAAGTCTTAGAAAAGGCTCAAGACATAGTTGGGCCAATGAAACATCTTAAACTAGCATTGTAGTTGCAATCAAAACTTTGAACCCTAACCTTGATCAGACTTCGAAAGGCATTAAACTCTTTATTTATTCCATTGGATAATACTTGGGTAGCAATCTTAAGTCTAATTCTATCTTAACCCTAATTTTGAGATGAAGATGCATCTCTTGTGGTTAGAGATAGAGAATTAGTTAAACATGGCAGAAGGAAATGATTGATAAATCATATTATCTTGAAAGAGATAACTCTTATCTTTTCTTGGCCTTTTGGCTATACTAGTCTTTTAGAAGATTTTTTCAAGGTTGTATGTGTTAGAAAAATACATTCAAAAGTTTTATGTTCTTTAAGAGCCATGGCTGGCTAAGTTTGCTTTTTTCAGCAATTTGCAGTTGAAACTATCATAGTAATTTATGAAATTTGTTTTTACTATTTTTTTAATCCTAATTGAATATCTAATTTTCTCTTAATTTATTTTTTGAATGATTGATAAGTTGATTGACTAGAAGTACTATTAATTGATTAATTTTTCTTAATCCACTACTAGAATAGAATTGGATTGCTATCGATTTAAGCTTCTATGTTACTAGCAATATAACTAATATTAATAGGCAAATTAATGTTATAAATCAATCTAATTTAATTCTGATAATGCATAAAATATAGAACATTGAATTAACAATTAAACTAAAGACAAGATTGAATTGGAGTCATAGAAAAACCTAATTGAACCATTCTTCTTAAATTTGTAGAACCTTTGAATTTGCCTGATTGAGTCATTCTTATTAAATTTGTAGAACCCTTTAAATAATGTCTTCCTTTTTCACAAGGTCCTTGACTGTAAGATGCTTTATCTCTATATGCTTCAACTTACTACTAACTTTATTGTTCTTAAAAAAAAAGACATAGCTGTTTTATTGTCACAATAGATAATAATTGGTCTATAGATAGAGTTGACGACTTGAAGCTCAAGGATAAAATTTTTCAACTATATTACTTGTGTAGCTACCCTATAACATGTAATAAACTTTGCATACATGGTTGAAGATGCAATCAATGTTTGCTTGACATTTTTCGATGATATGGCTCTTCTTATGAGCATAAAGATATGCCCAAAAGTAGATTTTAAGTCATCAAGACACCTACTAAAGTCTGAATTAGAATATCCCACTACCTCAAGAGCCTTTTTTTTTTTTTTTTTTATACACAAGCATGAAATCTTTAGTCCTTTATAAGTATCTTATAACTTTCTTGTCTGTGACCCAATGATTATAGCCTAAATTTGAAAGATATTGATTATAAACATTTATAGCACACACTATATCAAGCCTTATGCATAATTGTGTAAACATCAAGCTCTTAATAGCACTAGCATAAGGGTTACCTCGCATAGATGCCATTACGACATCATTTTGAGGACATTGCTTGACACTAAACCTACCCCCTTTTATGACTAGTAAATCCCCACCTTTAAAAGTTTCCATCTTGAGTCTCTTAAGAACACGCTCATTATAAGTCTTTTGAGATAAGCTAAGCAACCCTTGAGCTATATCCTGATGGATTTGAATACCTAAAACCTTTCAAAGATTTTTCACATCAAAAGCCTTGGATAGAAATTGCTTGGTTTCATAAATTAGGTTACCATCGCTACTTGCTAATAGGATATCATCTACATAGAGTACTAAGAAAATAAACCTACTCCCACTATTCTTCATATATACACATTGATCAAATATATTCTCAATGAAACCAAATGAGGCCAAACCTTCATCAAATTTACATACCATTGCTGAAAAGCTTGTTTTACACCATCTATAGACTTTTTTAGTCTACACATTATATGTTGTTTTTCTTCAATTTGAAAACCATTTGGTGTCTCATATATACCTTCTCATCAATATTTCCATTTAAAAAGACAATCTTGACATCATCTAATAAAGTTCCAAGTCAAAGTAAGCCACTAAGACTATTATAATTCTAAATGAATTCTTGGAGGACATAAAAGAGAGTGTCTCAGTGAAATTAATCCCTTCTCTTTAAGTGAACCATTTTGTAACCAGTCTTGCCTTAAATCTGTCTATCTTCCCTTCATAGTTCTTTTAGTTTTGAAAACCCACTTATAACCAATGGGCTTATAACCTTTAGGTAACTCCATAAGATCTCATTCTTAATTATCCTTCATAGATTGTATTTCATCATCCACAGTCTTCATCTACATATTTGAATTTAGGCTTTGAACAACTTCATTGAATGAAATTGGATCAACTATATCTCTAATATCATAGTCATTTTTAGTCAAATAAACATAAATATCTGGAAAGATAATCTTTCTTTACCTTGTTAATCTTTAAAAAGGTACTTTATTAATAGGATCTTAATTTGTATTCCTAAGAATTTTAACTTATAGGATATGAGGTTCTTAAACACTTATGGTGTTTCTTTGTATAAATTTATTTAGTTCAATAGGGGAAGACAAAGGAATGGTGACAATCCTTTTATAAGCATCAACATGAGGGTCAACACTAGTAAGAACCTCAATAGCCATTGAAGTATCATAAACATTAAACTCAAGGAACTTAACAGTTTGGGACTTTAAAATTCTTGTATCACATAAAAGAGAGTAAAATCTATATCCCTTGGAGTGAGATGGATACCTATAAAATAACACTTGGTAGTTTAAGGATTAATCTTTTTCTCATTAGGATTATATATCCTATTCTCAGTGAAGCAATCCTAGACTTGAAAATAGTTAAGGTCAAGAATGTTATTCAAAATATGGAGGGCTGTTTTAATTAACTCACCCTAAAGATATTTTGGCAAGTTTGTTCTACTTATCATACTTTTCATCATATCTTTAAGTGTACGGTTACGTCTTTCTGCCACATTATTTTGTTCAAGACTATTAAGCATGGTATATTGGGCAATTATCCCATACTCTTATAAGTACCAGGCAAATGGGCCTATGGATTGACTTGTGTCTATATGTCTCTCATAATACTTACCTCTATGATCAGATCTTATTATCTTAATCACTTTTCTTAATAGTTTCTCTACTTCAGTTCTAAATACCTTAATTAAATATAAAACAATATAATAGGAAAAGTCATCAATGAAGGTAATGAAATACCAGCAATCGCAAATTATAAGGACCACTAATATCAATGTGAATCACCTCCAATAAATTTGAGCTACAAGTTACACCTTTCTTTTTTATTGTTGAACCCTTGATGTTTTGATGATGATAAAAATACTATTAAGTTGCTAATTAATGATAACAATGTGCTTGAGTTGCTAATCAATCCCTTGCATGAAGTAATTCATGACACAAGAAGGGAGAAAAAATTTATTTTTACAGGATATAGGTCTTGCACGACC
>JAJEJH010000439.1:16901-140733 GCA_026122585.1 Anacardium occidentale
ACGATCGTGCTTGACCAAACAGGTCCTCGTGTGTCCAAAACACGGGACCGTGAGCTTGACCGTGCAAGATTCTATGAAAATCTGAACAAAATTTTCAGAACCAACACAAGCGTGCGTTCATGATGCACGACCATGTGCATGCTCAACACGGGTAACGCACTATTAACTCAACCATGCAGCTTGACCATGCAAAGTCAAATATATCAAAAGTCAAGAACACAAATGTGCGTATTTGAAGCATGATAAGTGTCAATTGCATGTATAATTTCGTGGTCAATTTATAGAATTTTAAGGGTGATTTGACCATTTTACCCTTATTATGTGCATATTTCGGGATCATGGGTTTTCATGTTTGGTTTTGTAGGAATGTTGATTTTGATGTCATTTCAATGGAAATCAAGCCAAAAAGACACTTATGAAGGACTAGCCGGAGGTTCGACTTTAATCTAAAGAAGAATGAGCAACTAGAGCAAAGACGGGAAATGAGAGTATTGCACGCCATAGCAGAAAAACAAGGATTTTAAATATGTTTGAGTTCTGTAATGAAAACGTGGTCTTCACTAAAGTTGTATTGGACATCTCAAGCTTTTCAAAAAGCTATTATGGGGAAAAATCCGAGTTCGTTTGGGCCCTTAACCGTTGCTGCAAATTCAGGTGTTCTTGGTGAAATTTTGTGTCTGACCACTGAGCACTAAAATGGTCATAACTTGAGATTCAGAAGTCCAAATGAGGTGATTAAAAATTCAAATGAAACTAGACATCCAGGGCTACAACTTTGATGAAGACCAAAATTTCGGATTCTAGAAGCTACAGGCCGCGGCATCATGCCGCAGCATAGGGTAGTGCAGGAGACGCAGAAAAATTCCAGAATCAGCATGCCACAGCATGCAGTCCAGAATCATCATGCCGCAGCATGATGCTGCGGCATGACCCAGCAGCAGCAGTCCAGAACCTTCAGGCCACAGCATGATGCTGCGACATGGGCAAAATTTTTCAGAATTTCACTAGGAGTGAAATTCTTCCCTAACCCTAACTATATATATATATTTGTAATTTTAGAATAAAGGAGAGCCGTCCTAGGAGAGTTTTTGAGAGATTCTTCACACAATTTTCAGAGATTCAATATTTTATTTTGAGGATTCAATCAAAAGCTTTTCGGATTATAATTGTGAGAATATTTCTTCATCAACTTCAATAAGAGATTCAACATTCATCTGGTTTTATTCTTATTTTCTCCATTATGCTTATAATTTGCTTGAATCTTATTGCTTATTTGTTTTTAATGATGAACTAAATAATTTTTGCTAAGATTAGGGCTAGCTAATTCATGAATATTTAGGGTTTTTCATTATAATTTACAAACATGTTATTTCATATGAGTTTGCATTCTGAACTTAATGCCTATTGAAACTTGGCCAATTTTAATAGGATTTTTGTTGTGTGATTGAGACCGAGAGGTGATATTGCATAAAAGCAACGAGAATACGAACCGTGGATTAATTAAATATAGAGATATATTTGATAATACATGCAATAGTCATAGGCACAATAGGCTTGTGCCGAAAGCTAGTGGATTTCATAGAACTTAATGCATTTTCATCTAATTTAACCTAGATAGAGATATTTAGGTTATTAAATTTTTAAATAGGATTAATATTGCTTGAGAAAGAATGTTGATCAATTTAGGAAATTCCGTTGTCACATGAATAACATAAGATATATATACGCATACGAAAAACCTACATTGTAGTGAATTAGTGAACCCGAAATCTTAGTATTTTCTCACATATTGTTATTCGATTTACCTAGGCGTGTTTCTTAATTGTTTGATTTTATTTTGACTTTATTTTTCAAAGCACGACCATGTGCATAATTTCTGAAGAGCACGTGATATCAAGCCATGTGAGGAAGTCGTGCATCAAGTCAAAGCAAGGTAGTCAACGCACGACCGTGCACGAGCAATACGCATGACAGTGCGTGATGACAAGTGAAGAGCACTACCAAGAAGTCGTGCAAGGCTGATCGTGCAAGGGCTTAAAGGCATACATATGGCACACGACCATGCGGATATGACACACGACTGTGTGCTAGCAAAAGAATGCTCGTGTGCTGCTTGTGTGTTCGTCGTGCAGCCAAGTCATGTGAGCCTCTGGAATTTTAGGCAAAAATCATGAAGGGTTGAAGCACGACCGTGCATCAAGGCCACACGACCATGAAGGGTTAAAGCACGACCGTGCGTTAAGGACACACGACCGTGCACCATTGGCGCTAAGCTTTTATTTCGACCGTTGGAGTCTGATCGAGACAATAAATACAGCAGGCACAATCGTGCACTCGAAGAGCATGACCGTGAGCTTGGAAAATTTATTGTAGAGCATACTTTTTCAACCACCTCAACGGATACAAAGCTAGCACAACGGCTCCTTGCTATTCTAGGCAATAAATGAAGTATAAAAGGAGACCCATTTGAAGTGAAGAAGGTTACTGAAATGTATTCCAAAAAATAAAGCTATTTACTTCACTCTTTGATTGCTCTTTCTCTCTCTAAGCTCATACATTCATACACTTGAGAGATTTGTACTAAATACTTTGATTTTCAACCTATTCAAAGGCAAAACAATCATCTTCTTGATCAAAATTTCATCTGTAAAAAGGCGAAATTCCCTTGTGAAAAAACTATTGTATCTTCGGGTTTTGAAGATAGTGGAAACTTCAATCGGGTTTGATTGAAGAAGAGGACGCAGGAGGCTTGTGTTCAAAGCTCTGAACCTTTATAAACTTGGCTGAGCAATCTCTAAACTGTCTCTTTTTATTGTGATTGTTATTGCGATTATTATTGTGATTATTATTGTGTGTGTTGTGATTATTGCTTTAGATTCTTAAAATTTTTTAAATAATCCTATTCACCCCCCCTCTAGTATTATTTCTCTAAGTACTAAGAGCTTTTCAGTTTTGGTTAAATTTCCCTTAATACAGTCAACACAAGTTCCTAAATCCTCAAAATGTAGTGTAGGAAGTATATTGTCTTTTATCAATCTTTCAACCCTCTCCTTAGATATATGACCTAGTCTCTTATGCCATAAAAGAAACGATTTTTCATTAATTGCAGGTTTTTCTCAAGGTATTTTAAACATTCACTAATAACTTTAAAATTTAAGAATAATTCAACCAAAGATGTTTCGAACTTAAAAAAATATCCAAATTTATCCAAAGTTGAATTAGAAATTAAATTCCTCCTAAAAGAAGGTACATAGAATATATTATTTAAAACAAGTTCAAAACCACTTTTTAGCCTAAGACAAACAACCCTTACGAAGTCTACTTCCACTCCCTACTCTAAGCGTCCTCTTAGTCTTACTTGGTCTTCGTTTGTTTTTGAACCCCTATAAGGTAAAAGTAACATGAATAGTAGTACCATTATCTAATCACTAGGAATTTGATGACCCATCAACATAATTAGTTTCAAAACAAACAAGGCTAAATGGAATATCTTTCTTTTTTACCTAATCCTTATACTTTAGGCAGTTTTTGTTCACATGGCCCTTTTTCTTACAAAAAAAGCATTTCCAAGAATCTTTTCCCTTTACTTCATTTGTGGTTTTTCCTTCATTATTATTTTTTGACCTTGACCTGCCTTTTATTCCAGTTATTATTAGGAGTAATAAGATTAGACTTGCTTTTATTGTTTTCTTTTTGCCAGAATCATCCTTTGGTTGAGTAACAAATAAGGCCATTTCACTTTTTTTTGTTTTAATTTTTTTTTCCTTAACTACATATTTTCTAATAAGGTCATTTAATGTCTAAGATCCATCCATAGTATTATAAGCTATTTTGAGTTGGGAAAAAGATTGAGGCAAAGTATTTAAGGTATGGTGGACTATGTATCTATTAAGTAATGAGATTCCATGTTTCTTTAGTTTGTCTTGAAGGTGAATAAGTTTAAATATATAGTCCCTAACTCCTTCCAACTCTAAATATCTCATACCAATTAAGTCACTTACAAGGGATGAAGCTTCAGCATTATTTAAGGTTTGGAATCACTTTCCTACAGTAGTAAATAATTTTTTTAATAGTCCCATCAACTAATAGTATATTGAAAAGGTGTTTAGCCACAGTTTTTTTTTTTTTTCATCACACATAAATGGTTTGACCTCTCCCACTTAGCAAAAAGTTATTTTTCTTCATTGGTACTTTCATTACTGATATCCTTTCGCTTATCATGTAGTAGAGCCATATCCAAGTTACCTATAGCCATGAAAAATTCAATATCTTGCTTCCATGTTTTGAAATTGCTTCTAGTAAGATCTCAATGGTGCCATTGTTATTATTCACAGTAATGGAGACTAAAAGAAAGCAATGCAACAAATCAAAATAAAGAGCAATAATAATCAAAGTAGCTATAAAATAAAAGACTAGATAAACTACACTTTATAAAGATTGCTAGTATATTATCATTGACTCCCCTTTGGGCAAAGAAAATGACATTTAGTTAAGATCCCTAAACATAAGGTAAAAATACAACTTTATGAGGATTCTTATAATGTATGATGTTAAAAAAAAACCACCTTCAAGTAGATAAATTTTCTAAACATTATTCATCCTTAAAAAACACATATCAGATGAATAAACTAAGCCACCTTTAGGTGTATTGAATTATTCATATCAAGTGAATTCCAAAATTGACCTTATACTAACTTTACTTTTAATACACATAATGACCACCTTAGGGTAGGAAATTATATGCATCAAAATTATCGAGTGAAAAAGAATCTATGAACAATAATATTTTTCCTTAGTCTTATGTGCTATTAGTGGAAGATCATCAATTAAAGGCTCTAAATAGTTTTCATGCACCACTAGCTAACAATAAAAAATAAGAATGCATTGCTACACTTTAAAAAATTGCTTCCATGCACCTACATATGTCTTTAGGTTCTACCATGTGCCACTGCATCCATGCATGTGCCTAAACGCACTTACATTCACTGACACATGCTTAGACATGCTCACACGTGGCAACACATTTTACATGTGCCTGCATACGCTACTAGATAGATTTGGCATAGGAACAAGACTCGCTAGGGTTAGATCAGGCAAGGTTCAATTCAAATCAAACTAGGGAATAGGCTAAATGGCGTAACCCATGATTTTAGATCAGTTTACTAGATCTTGCAAGTTAGATAATTGGGTTGGGAAAACTCGATTGTTACTTATAATTTTAGTAAACCCTAGACTAAAATTTCCTTATCGTCACTACTTGTTGTTGCTTTTTCCAACCATGATTTCTCTAGCTAGGTGCCATGGAGGTACTTTTTGATAAGATTTACTTTATTTTAACAAATAATGTCACCAAAATCATGCAATGAAGTTACGACAAAGGCAAGCCTTGCAATATGATTTTGGTGGCTGATTCTAGCCTTTCCCATGATGATCTAACTTCAAACATTAAGGAAAGTCTCCAATGTGATCCAATAACCAATGTTGATGCTAGAACCAATGATTCTGCTGCCTTTGTCATTGCAAACTTCAGTTTTAAAAATTAATTTTTTGAAAGAATTGGTTGATTATTCATACCAAATTCATATTCCAATTCATGAATATCATAGTTCTAGAATCGAGTTCAACGTTGTTCATTTAACTAGAAAAAAAAATAAATTTGAATACATATTCAAACCTTAATTTCAATCCAAAAGGCTTAAAATTTAAGATCGAATTCTATATCCTATTACATTTATTCTAAAAACACATTCTATAATCAGTCTGATTGAATTTTGATCACACATAGAATATAAAACTTGAATCAAACATTACACTAAATGTAGGATTGAATTCAAGTGATAGATCCTTGAAGACATCTTTCAATGGAAAAAGTTGTGATTGTTGGTTTTGAAGCACGAATCTCGTCAATTTATAATGACTTATTGGACCTCTCATCAAAGCCCAATAATCCAAAGTCCATACTTAACCATCTATCCAAATTATAAACTATGTAATGTAATAGACTCAACTTTATTGATTATTTTTAAGCCCATTCATAATCTGTCATTGGACTATTTCAATGACCTAGTTTTATAAATCAAAATTTTAATTAATATTATCTTACATTGAAATTTTCTAATAGGGAGATTTTAGTCATAAACTTGGAACTTCTTGAAGACCTGGAGGTGGCTTTAAAATGATCTTGATCATAGTTTGTGGAAGATTACTTTGAAAAAGCTTGATTTGGCAATTTGCTATTGATAATTAACATGCTCAATCTAAGGCTTTTATGGCTAGGATGAGTGAAATTAAGGCGAACCAAAAATGCAAGGATTTTATGGCTTATATATCTAAAGATTTTATTCTCACCATCAATGATTACTATGCTTTTGGTACTCATGATCATATCATTTAAAGAAAGACTAAGAAATTTAGCTCTAATTGTAGTTTTCTTCATTGACTACTTAATTAGACTTGATTGTCTTTCGTGTAATAGCCTAGGGGTAGACCTGTCATTTTAGGCTTTGAGAATAAGGGTAAAAGAGAGAGTTCCAGTTAGGAAAGGGTTCCGAGAGGATTCTAGGGACAGAAAAGTCTTTTAGTGGCCTTTCATGGCTTATATATGGATATTCTAGGAAGAATATTCCATACATGGCGTGAGGAGAGAGAGATTTGAGATTTTGAGGGGCACACACCTGTGTGTCCAAGGCACACGCCCGTGTGCCAGAAGAGAGATGCAGTATATATTTCTTTTTCCTGTATTTTTGCCCAGTTTATTCTTCAGCTTCTTCTTCTTCCTTTTTCCAGAGAACCTTAGAGCAGAAACCGTCTAACCAATAGCCATAGTTTTGGTTAGAGATCTAGGACCAGCTAGAGAGAGAGATCCAGACACAATGGCAAGAGGTAAGTATTTCTTTACCTCTTCACTTAGGTTTCCAGCAAGCTTTTCTGTTTTTAAGCTTAATGGATGCTTGCTGTCTGATAAACATGTTTTCCCAGTCTGATATGATGATGATGAAATGCTTTGAGTGAGGATTCATGCGTTTAATATGTAATGTATGTTGTGTATGTTGCTTGGGTATGCTTTTGATGAGAAATGCATGAGATTTGTTATGGTAAATGAGAAATGTATGAGTTGAGTATGTTTATGGGCATGAGTTTGTGCTGTGTTTATGTTTAATTGAAGATTGAATGAGTTTTGGATGTGTTTGAGTGGAATTTTCTAGGTTTTCAGACGTATCTACAGATTCTGGGTTAAGCACACGACCGTACACCCGAGGAGACACACCCGTGTGGCCTCAAATCTGCATGAGACACGACCTTGCATGTTATCCGTGTGTGTATGCAAATTTACACACACGCCTGTGTACCCGAGTGCACACGCCCGTGTGTTTAATCCCAAATACGCACGCCCGTGTAGGCAAGACACGGGATGGTGCTGAGGTAGCTACACGCCCATACAGTGTGATACACGCTCGTGTATTTGCACCACACGCCCATGTGGTCGACCTTTTTATTTGACAAATTTTCCAGAACCATGCACGCCTAGCAATACGAGAAGCACACGGTCCCGTGTGCATTGACACACGCCCGTGCACGTTAACACACACGCCCGTGTGGCTTAAGAAAAGTAGAAAAATTATATTAAAGCAAAGATAAGCTACCCTAAACTTTCCTAAGCAAAATCTAAGCATGAGAAACATAAGAATAACAAGAGATAACATCATATCATGCATGATTAGTAAGTATTGAGCATGACATGCCATACATGAGATGTTTTCAGAAAAGGGGCCTACGGATCCAAGAGATGTTTTAAAAGTATATATATATACGATATTCCAGACATCAGTTAAGGGTGGATACGAGGGGGCACACGCCCGCTAGAGAGGGAAACCATGGTTCGCTAAAGAGAACATGGTCATGCACAAGTAGTTTTCTTATAGGTTTGAACTCACAAGGCCAAGGTGCCAAATCTTTATGTTCATCAGACTGGCCAGCATAGTAGAGATATTTTTCTGATACAGTACTTTTGATACTATTTTCAGATATACTATATGTATATATATATGAGGATCTTCGGATCAGAGATTTTATGAGAAAGAGTTTTCATAAAAGATGAGTTTTTTAGAAAATCAACCCGAGAGGCAAAGTTTCATAGCAGATGAGTTTTACATGACATCAGAGCATGCATACCATGTCATGTACCACATACATGAGAAACATATGAGATAAAAGTAAAGTACAAAGCATAAAATATATGAGAACTCAATGATTAAAGGAAGTAAAGAGATAAGAGATAAGAAAAGAAAGATATAAGCTATTGTAAAGCGAGAATAACAAGAATTAATGAGAAATCAGTAAGCTGAGAGCTCGAGGTCTGATCCATGATAAGCCTTTGCTTGATGACCTGTCTTTGCAAGAGATAGGAAATGCTTACTGAATGATTTTGTCACTCACCCCTTTCCCTTCCTTTCTCTTTTACAGGTCAGTGAGTTGGGGATTGAGATGTGGCGATGCAATTGTGAGATTTTAGGGACATTGCTCGGCAGCTAATTTTGAGAATTCGGCTCATATGGTCTGATAAATCGCATTTCATGTATTTGTGTGTGTGTATGATATGTAGTATGCACTATTGTATAGGTATCATAACTTTATACATGAATAGCCTGAGATTTTCAGAAAAACTATTATGACTTATTTATTGTCATATTTATATTTTACGTTTCCGTATTCAGAGTTTTCAAGTATTTGGAGTAGTAGTTGGTGCTCTTTTCCCTTGTGGGGATCTTCATCACAGACACATTTTTATTATTATTATTATATATATATATTTATATATATATTTTACAGCTATGCACAGTAGGCCTAGGGTGGGGGTCACTACAAGGTTTTGGTATCAGAGCATGCTTTTAAAATTTCAGAGCGATACCTTGATTTTCAGAGCATCATTTTGAATTTTCAGAGCAATGTTTTGAGATTTTGAGAAAGAATTTGAGATATTTTGAGAAAAATATGTTTTAGATGCATTGTTTTATGAGAAATTGCATGAGCCAAGGCCAGCATGTCCCGACAGCTATTGCTCGCTTCTTTTCAGTGTAAGTATAGTATGTGAATGTTGTTTGTTTTAAATGTTTACCCTTGTATTGTGTTGTTTTAGATAGAAGATCCCAAACCCCTTTACCCCCAGTCGTAGAGGAAGAGAGTAGTGCTTCGGTTAGGCCCATGAGTACTAGTAATTCTAGGAGGTCCTGACACTCTAGAGTTTCTCTTCGGGCTGAGGATGTGAGGGATATTTTTAGAGAAATGATCAGAGAGGGTTTTCAACCGGCAGCCAAAGCCGAGGATTTTGAGCCAGAGAGAGAAAAAGCCCATCAGGGGCAAGTCAAAAGTCAGTATGGGTACAGAGATCAGGGTATGTCAAAGACTATCAGAGAGCCCTATCAGATGCCAGAGTTTGGTTGCCAGACAGATATAAGTTTAGGGACAGATACGATTGGTACCAACAGTTCAGATAGATTACATCCGATCTACAGTTTGCCTGGTGCTTATCAACCGTCTAAATTTAGTAGTTCAAGGGATCCAGCTATGGCTGAGGAGTGGTGGAACCTCGCGAAGACATCCATTGATGTTGAAAGTTTGACTTGGGCTGAGTTTAGGAGGATGTTTGAGGAGGAGTACCGCAGTGTAGATATGGTACATGCTAGAGCCTAGGAGTTTATGGAGTTGACTCAGAGGAATAGTTCGGTTAAAGATTATGCCACCCGGTTTAATGCTCTAGCCAGATTTGTTCTAGGAGTAGCGACTTTTAAGCCAATCCGAGTTTAGAAATTTATGCATGTTCTGTACCCTACGATAGCTAGAGATGTGATGACTGGTTCTTCGCCACCACAGAGATTTAGTGAGGCTTTAGGGAGAGCCTTGAGGTCTGAGGTATATTTGCAGAGGATGGGTTTCTTTTTGAGATCAGTAGAGAGAGCACCTGAGAGAGGTGAAGATAGAGGCAAGAAACCTATGCAGTCAAAGAAACTGTTTAAGGGTAAGAGATAGAGGCAGAGAGTAGAGTTGTCAGTCTGTAGGACTTGTGGCAGGAGTCACCTAAAAGAGTGTCTTGCGGGTTAGGATGTTTTCTTTAGATGCCATCAACCTGGTCATAGATTTTCTGAGTGTTTGATGAGAGGAGTTGGAGTTAGGCCATCAGTCGGTGGAGTAGGTCCTAGCCAAGGTTTCGGAGGTCCAACTGGTAAAGGTGGTAGAGCTTGGAGGTATTAGTTCATCGAGAGGTGGAGGTAGAGTTAGAGTTTTCGTTGTGAGGAGAGAGCAGGCTGAGATGATCCCCCATGCAGTTACAGGTCAGTTGACTTTCTTGGATACTCCTTTATATGTGTTGATTGATTGTGATGCCACACATAGTTTTGTGTCTCGAGAAGTGATAGAGAGATTAGGGTTGACCCCTAGTGTGGCAGAGAAGAGTATTTGTATTGATAGTGAGTGATCAAATTCTGGTAGATCAGAAGGTGATCATTATGGGTAGGATATTGAGGATAGATTTGATCATGTTAGAGTTAGTCGATTTTGACATGATCCTAGGCATGAATTTCTTGAGCTGTTATGGAGCAAAGATAGACTGTAAGAGGAAAAAGGTTAGATTGTAGCTAGGCTCTGATCAGTTCACCTTTGGTGAGGGTAGAGTGGAAACAGTATTCATTTCCTATTTGCAAGCGAGAAAATTGTTGAGTAAAGGATGTGTAGGATACTTGGCTAATATAGTATGTAGAGAGGCAGTTGAGTCAAGTATCGAGGAAGTGCCTGTAGTTGGAGAGTTTTCAGATATTTTTCTTGAGGATTTGCTAGGATTACCTTCAGAGCGAGAGTTAGAGTTTTCAGTTGAGTTACTTCCCAGTATGGCTTCTATTTTGAAGGCTCCGTATCGAATGGCTCCAGCTGAGTTGTAGGAATTAAAGAAGTAGCTTTAGGAGTTGATTGATAAGAGGTTTATAAGGCTAAGTTGTTCACCATGGGGTGCACCAATTCTGTTTGTGAAGAAGAAGGATGGTTCCTTGAGGATGTGTATAGATTACAGAGAGTTGAACAAGGTGACAGTTAAGAACAAGTACCCGTTACCCAGGATAGATGATTTGTTTGACTAGTTGAGTGGAGCTATAGTGTTCTCCAAGATTGATTTGAGGTATAGGTATCATTAGATCAGAGTTGTAGAGAGAGATGTGTCTAAGACTGCTTTCAGGATGAGGTATGGCCACTATGAGTTTATAGTGATGCCATTTGGTTTGACGAATGCTCCTGTAGTGTTTATGGATTTGATGAACTGAGTTTTCTAGGACTGTCTAGATAGATTTGTTGTTGTGTTTATTGACGACATCTTGGTCTACTCGAGGAGTGTAGAGGCGTATGTAGAGCATCTTAGATTTATTCTTCAGAGATTAAGAGATCGTCAGCTTTATGCTAAGTTTGATAAGTGTGAGTTCTGGTTGAGCAGTGTATCCTTCCTTGGACACGTGGTTTTAACAGTAGGAATTTCAGTGGATCCGAGTAAGATCGAGGTCATTTTGAGTTGGCCGAGGCTGAGGACTGCTAGAGAGGTGAGGAGTTTTCTTGGATTAGCTGGTTGCTACAGAAGGTTTATAGAGGGCTTTTCCAGTATTACTAAGCTGTTGACAACTTTAACTTGGAGTGAAATGCTTTTTGTTTGGACTGAGGAGTGTGAGGCTCGATTTCAGGAGTTAAAGTAGAGGTTGACGAGTACTCTAGTGTTAGCATTGCCTCAAGAGGGTATTGATTATGATGTCTACACAGATGCTTCCCACCAGGGGATTGAAGTAGTATTGATGTAGTCAGGTAGGGTGATTGCCTACGCTTCTAGGCAATTAAAGGATCATGAGTTAAGGTACCCTACGCATGACTTGGAGTTAGTGGCTGTAGTATTTGCATTGAAGATCTGGAGACACTATCTGTATGGTGTCAGATGCTGTATCTATTCTGATCACAAGAGTTTAAAGTATTTCTTCACCCAGTGAGAGTTAAACATGAGGCAGAGAAGATGGTTAGAGTTAGTGAAAGACTATGATTGTGATATCAGATATCACCCAAGGAGAGCTAATGTAGTATCAGATGCTTTGAGCAGGAGAGTAGTCTTGTCTATGGTTACAGCTTAGAGAGAGTTACAGCATGAGATCGTCAAAGATGAGATTGAGATTATGACAGTTGGTTTTTCTAGACTTCAGTTGGTTTCTACGTTGTATGATGATATCAGAGACTCTCAGAGGGTCGATTTATGGGTTCATAGTATGGTTTAGAGGACTTCAGAGGGTACAGTTTCAGATTTTAAAGTCAGAGATGGTATTCTGAGATTCAGAGATAGAGAATGTGTGCTAGAGGATATAGAGTTGAGACACAGGATTTTGTCAGAGGCTCATGATACAGTATATTCAGCTCATCCAGGTAGTACAAAGATGTATCAGGATCTTAAGAGATCGTTTTAGTGGTCTGGTATGAAGAGAGATATAGTAGAGTATGTAGCTAATTGTTTGACTTGTCAGCAGGTCAAGGCAGAGCATCAAAGACCGTCTGATTTGTTACAGTTTTTAAGGATTCCTGAGTGAAAATGGGAGAGTATCTCGATGGATTTTATATCAGGACTCCCTAGAGTGTAGAGAGGTTATAACAGTATTTGGGTTATAGTTGATCGATTGAGTAAGTCTGCACATTTCTTACCGATCAGAGATGGTATGCGTACAGATCAGTTGGGTCGTCTGTATGTTAGAGAGATTGTCAGGCTTCATGTAGTTCCCAGAGATATTGTATCAGACAGAGGTTCGAGGTTTTTGTCAGCCTTTTGGGGTAGTTTACAGAGAGTTTTGGGAACGAGGCTTCATTTTAGTTCAGCTTATCATCCCTAGACAGATGGACAGACTGAAAGAGTCAATCAGTTCCTAGAGGATATGTTGAGAGCTTGTTATAGAGATTTTCAGACTAGTTGGGTTGAGGTATTGCTATTGATGAAATTTGCCTATAACAATAGCTATCAGTCTACTATTCAGATGGCTTCTTTTGAGGGCTTGTATGGTAGAAAATATAGATCGCCATTTTATTGGGATGAGATGGATGAGAGAGATTCACTAGAGGCAACAGTGGATCCAGAGATGACTTAGATGATGATTGAGCAGATCAACGTAATCAGACAGAGGATTAAGTAGGCCTAGGATCGTCAGAAAAGTTATGCGGATCTGAGACGTAGGGAGGTAGAGTTTGAGATTGGAGATCACGTTTTCCTGAGAGTTGCTCCCTATAGGCGAGTCTTGAGATTTGGTAAGAAAGGTAAGTTGGCTCTGAGGTTTATTGGTCCGTATTAGATTTTAGAGAGAGTTGGCAGAGTCGCCTACAGATTGGCTTTACCAGCTAGTATGGACAGAGTGCATAATGTGTGCCATGTATCCTAGCTAAGAAAGTATATGGGAGATTCTTCACATGTGCTTCAGGTTGAAGATCTTGAGCTAGCAGATGATCTGAGTTATCAGGAGACGCCTGTTCAGATTCTGGATTATAAAGTGAAGTCCCTCAGAAATAAAGAGATCTTGTTGGTTAAAGTTCTGTGGAAGAGTCAAAGAGTTGAGGAAGCCACCTGGGAGATTAAGTCTGAGATGAGAGATAGGTTTCCAAATTTGTTTAGTTAATTCTGGGGATGGAATTAACTAAACAAATTGGAAAGGGTAATAACCTAGGGGTAGATCTGTCATTTTATGCTCTGAGAATAGGGGTAAAAGAGAGAGAGTTCCAGTTAGGAAAGGGTTTCGAGAGGATTCTAGGGGTAGAAAAGTCTTTTAGAAGCCTTTCATGGCTTATATATGGATATTCTGGGACGAATATTCCATATATAGTGCGAGGAGAGAGAGATTTGAGATTTTGAGGTGCACACGCCCGTGTGCCAAGAGAGAGATGAAATATATATTTCTTTTTCCCACATTTTTGCCCAGTTTCTCCTTCAGCTTCTTCTTCTTCCTTTTTCCAGCGAACCCTAAAGTAGAAACCGTCCAACCAACTACCATAGTTCCGGTTAGAGATCCAGGACCAGCTAGAGAGAGAGATTCGGATGCCATGGCAAGAGTTAAGTATTTCTTTACCTCTTCACTTAGGTTTCTAGCAAGCTTTTCTGTTTTTAAGCTTAATGGATGCTTGCTGTCTGATGAGCATGTTTTCCCAGCATGATACGATGATGATGAAATGCTTTGAGTAATGATTCATGCGTTTAATATGCAATGTATGTTGTGTATGTTGCTTGGGTATGCTTTTGATGAGAAATGCATGAGATTTGTTATGGTAAATGAGAAATGTATGAGTTGAGTATGTTTATGGGCATGAGTTTGTGCTGTGTTTATGTTTAATTGAAGATTGAATGAGTTTTGAATGTGTTTGAGTGGGATTTTATAGGTTTCCAGACGAATCTGCAGATTCTGGGTTGAGCACACGACCGTGCACCCAAGGAGACACGCCCGTATGGCCTCAAATCTGCATGAGACACGACCTTGCATGTTGCTTGTGTGCATATGAAAATCTACACACACGCCCGTGTGTCTAATGCCAAATACGCACGCCCGTGTAGGCAAGACACGAGATGGTGCTGAGGTAGCTACACGCCCATGCAGTGTGATACACGCCTGTGTGCTCAGTCATGCATACCCATGTATTTGTACCACACGCCCGTGTGGTCAGCCTTTTTATTTGAGAAATTTTCCAGAACCATGCACGTCCAGTAGCACGAGAAGCACACAGTCCCGTGTGCATTGACACAGGCCCGTGCACATTAACACACCGCCCGTGTGGCTTAAGAAAAGCAGAAAAGATTATATTAAAGCAAAGATAAGCTACCCTAAGCTTTCCTAAGCAAAATCTAAGCATGAGAAAGATAATAATAACAAGAGATAACATCATATCATGCATGATTAGCAAGTATTGAGCATGGCATGCCATACATGAGATGTTTTCAGAAAAGGGGTCTACGGATCCAAGAGATGTTTAAAAAGTGTATATACATATATACGATGTTTCAGACATCAGTTAGGGGTGGATACGAGGGGGCACCTGTAAGTTCGCACGTCCGCTAGAGAGGGAAACCATGGTTCGCTAGAAAGAACATGGTCGTGCACGAGTAGTTTTCTTATCGGTTTGAGCTCATGAGGCCAAGGTGCCGAATCCCTGTGTTCATCAGACTGGTCAGCATAGCAAAGATATTTTCTAGATACAGTACTTTTGATATTGTTTTCAGATATACTATATATATATATATATAAGGATCTTCGGATCAGAGATTTTATAAGAAAGAGTTTTCAAAAAAGATGAGTTTTTCAGAAAATCAGCCCGAGGGGCAAAGTTTCATAGCAAATGAGTTTTACATGACATCAGAGCATGCATACCATGTCATGTACCACATACATGAGAAACATATGAGAGAAAAGTAAAGTACGAAGCATAAAATATATGAGAACTCAATGATTAAAGAAAGTAAAGAGATAAGAGATAAGAAAAGAAAGATATAAGCTACTGTAAAGCGAGAATAACAAGAATGAATGAGAAATCAGTAAGCTGAGAGCTCGAGGTCTGATCTATGATCAGCCTTTGCTTGATGACCTGTCTGTGCAAGAGATAGGAAATGCTTACTGAGTGATTTTGTCACTCACCCCTTTCCCTTCCTTTCTCTTTTGCAGGTCAGTGAGTTGGGGACTGAGATGTGTCGATGTAGCTGTGAGATTTTGGGGACATGGCTCGACAGCTAATTTTGAGAATTCGGCTCATATGCTCTGATAAATCGCATTTCATGTATTTGTGTGTGTGTATGATATGTAGTATGCACTGTTGTATGGGTATCATAACTTTATACATGAATAGCCTGGGATTTTCAGAAAAACTATTATGACTTATTTATTGTCATATTTATATTTTACGCTTCCGTATTCAGAGTTTTCAAGTATTTTGAGTAGTAGTTGGTGTTCTTTTCCCTCGTGGGGATCTCCGTCACAGGCACATTTTTATTTTATATATATATATATATATTTTTTTTTTACAGCTGCGCACAGTAGGCCTGGGGCGGGGGTCACTACATTTCGTGTCTATGATCAAGTTTACAAAGATACAAGAAGTGTCTTTTAATCAAAGTTTTCAATTTATTTTTTACTTCAATATTTAAATTTTTATTCTTTTAATTTAAGTTTTTATTCTTAATTATGTGTACATTCAACATTCAATCCCCTCCCTCATGTTTGATTATTTTTGTTTGTGTATTTATCTATTTTCTTGTAATTGTTTTTTGTTTATGACTTAATCCTTGCACTTAGGTGAATTAAAATTTGATCTAGAGATAGAGTGGAATTTCTACAAGTTAAGAAGAGAAGCTAGATAGACATTTAGAACCTTTTCACCAAGCATACACTTTGCAATTGATTTAGCTTCCAGTAGTGCATTAGTGAATCCAAAATTGAAGAAATGAAGGTTAACCCTAACAACAATCATACTTTTAAGAAGTTGGAAATTCCTAATTTGAACCAACAACCACTTTACATTGAGCATCCTAATGTAAATGTTACTTTTGAATTAAAGTTAGGTCAATTTCATCTTTTTCCCACTTTCCTTGGTCTTGTAGGGAAAACCCCTATAAGCACTGGAAAGAATTCCATGAGGTATGTTCAAGTATAAAGCCAACCAGAATTTCAGAAGAGTAAATCAAGCTAAAGGTGTTCCTGTTCTCACTAATAGATGTGGCTAAAGGCTGGCTTTATTACTTACCATTTGAATCCATTATTAAAACACTTGTTAATGATTCCTTGCAGTTTAAATAAGAAACAAAGGTAAGCATCAAGAACTTAGAGACTCAAATAAGTCATTTGGCCATTTCGATGAGTAGGCTAAAGGCTCAAGGCTCGAGAAAGCTACATTTGTAATACTACTATATATATATATATATATATATATATATATATATATATCAATATAATAGTATTACATATCTTTCTTAAAACATATACGAAAATTTTAAAACATTTATTCATGCTTGTGATGTAAAAATTATAACTTAATTAAAACATAACATATCATAACACTTTTCTGAATAATACCTCTTTATTAATTTTTTTTTCATTCAATGTAAAACATAATATTATTTACAATGTAAACCATGACAATTATTTTGAAAACATAAAATGGTGAACATAAACTATACATAAATCTGTAATCATAAACTGTACATAAATCCTAAATATTCTTTTGATAATTGTAGTCTCTTATGTGCTGCTATTCAACATGTAAAGCAACTCAGCTTGCAAGGAAAAAAATTAGAATGAGTAACAAGTCACCTGACATGTTAACTCTTAAACTTAACATACATGATTCTTGTTCCTTGAAATGTTATCTTTAAAAGTCTCAATCTTCCTTAATCATGATTCTTAACTTTACCTTTCCTATCTTATATTATTCTTCTTTCTTAATTCTTCATAAATCTTACTTTTCTTTTCTCTTTGATCATGTTATGACATGTATGTCTTGTTATAAAAACATGAGGAAAACCATGACTTAGCCTAAAGGCTTCATGCTTAAAAATCATGTTCTTTAACTTTTCATAATTGATCTAAAAATCTCATCATAAAACTTATCGTAATTGATATGAAGATTTTATCATAAAAAACTTATCGTAATTGATATGAAGATTTTATCATAAAAAACTTATCATAATTGATCCGAAGATTTTATCATAAAAACTTATCATAAATCTATTATCATTCATAAAAACTTTCATATAAGCTTACATGCTAATCAGATTGATAAACACAGAGATTTGACACTTTAGCCAAGTGAGTTCTATGAATGCAAGACTAAGACTCTCTTTAACGAGCTTAGCCAATTGCCATATCCTCTCTAATAGACGTTGGTTTTTCTCTCTAGTGGGTGTGTGAATCCATAGATGCCCTTTCATATGTAGTTTCAAACGATGTTTAGAACATTGGTTTTTTACTTTTTATAAAACATGTATATTCAATCTGAAGATCCTAAAACATGTTACAATCAATTTTTTATATTTTCTCTTAAAATCATTTCATTTAGCATGTTATGTCATGAAATGCATGAAATATTATTTTTCTTAATTTTATTTTTATTCAAATTTATCCTTTTAATTTCAGTTCTAGACATCACACATGGTCTTGCACCTTCAAGTTATATGGTCATGACTTACCTAAATTCTTGCTTACATAGAATTGGCATGCCATACGACTTTGACTTATCATCTCACGATTGTGTCTCCAAGCAACACTATTAACACTTCTTATATGCATGTGCAAGTGACGCATGTACAATTATAACAGTATAGAATATGAGTGCATGATCGTGCACTCACTTATACGTATGGTCATGCATCATGATCTATTTTGACAAATCTAACCACCATTAAATTGCTCAAATCATATATTATCTTCAAAACATAACTATACGTCCATTATATTGTCAAAGTACACTTAATCATGCTTATATATTCATCATCAATGTGAATCATGCTTGTAATTTCATTATCAATGCTAAAGATGCTTATAATCTCTTCATCAATATCAATCAACCATGAGTTCACTTTTAATTCAACAATTATCATCAAAATCACTTAAAACAAAGAAGGAAGATACCCTAAATTGTATCCTCTAACAATTTAAAATTATCAACATATAATATATAAATTTGATGCTTTAAACTTATATCTAATCTTTTGCATGCTTAATTAATATTAATTTTAATTATATAAGATTAATCATCAAACATTATTGATTAACATCAAATCATGCTTTGATTCATAGATCATAAAGATCAAGTTAAAAGAATGAATATCATTCATCAAAATTTAAGAGAATCCTTACTTGCTAAAGCTTATCAATTCATTCCCTTTTTAGCTCAAGCTTTGGTCACCGGTGAAGAATCACTATAGGAATGCTCTTTTTCAACTGTTTGATGCTCCCTCTTTAAAAGGTTCAAAACTTGTATATTTGAAAATTCTAATTTAAAATGAAAACAAGTTGCTTTATATAGGTCACGAACAAACCAAACATGCACAATATAATTTATAAAATACAATTTTTATGCATAGTAAGAATTTAAAAACTTTCTTTATCTTCCATGTTGTATATATGGAAGGCTCTTAGGTTGACACGTATATGAACTAAAATAAAGCTCTAAAGACAAGTTTACCCTTAATATTAATTTATATTATTTAAAAACTGAAAAAACACTCAAATTACCCTTTTTTATTTACCAATTTTATCAAAATTAGGCCATTATAACTTTCACAACCCATGAAAAAATTGAAGGAAAATGCTAGTGCCATAGTCTTGAAATGTTATAAAGAAATGGAGGCACCATGTAAGACACCTTTAATAGCGATAGTTGAAAGAGAGGATAAAAAAGAGATCACTAAACTAGCTCAACCATTTACTTCACTATCTAGGGTAAACTCTATCCTTTCTCTTTCTTCTATTAATATTAACCCTCATTTTCTTAATAGGCTTACTCAATCTAAAAAAGAAGAGAAAGAGAAAGAGATTTTGGAGATCTTTAAAAAGGTAGAGGCAAACATACCTGTTATTATTGTAATTAAAAAAGTACTGTGGTATGTCAAATTCCATAAGGAGCTATGTAGTATCTCAAGGTTAGAATGATATTTTAGGTTAAAAATCAGGGTTAAAAGTGAGGTTTTATAATAAAAATAGAGTTAAAAGGTTTTAGAGGTAAAATAGTTAGAAGTTATATGTGGCATATGCATGGGTCTCTTTAAGAACCTTTTCATACACAACAACATAAGAAGTTGGAAATCTTTGATTTTCTTAAAGCATGATCATGCATTCTTAAGACACATGATTGTGAGTCTTGTTATGCTTGTTATCATATATAAAGCATATTTCTCCTTAATTTTACGATGATGTTTAACCAAATTTTCTTCTTTATCTTAACCTCAGAGTTAAGAGAAAGTAACTAGGAATACCCAACCAAGCCAAAAAGTAAGATCAAGACAGAGAGAAAAAAGAAATCCATAGCTAAAGATAAGTATTTTCGTACCTTTTTCTCTCGTTTCATTAAGCTTATGTTTCCTTGCTTATGTTATAACAATGCTAAAACATGTTTTTATAATTAATAGACATATGATTTTGATAGGTACATGTGAGAAATGAAAGTTTGATGAAGTTGTTTGTTTGGAAACATGTATGATATATATGTGCTCGATATGTGGAGTTAAAGAGTTTTAATAAAAGATATGGTGAGATTTGATTTTATTAATGAAAATATCATATGTAAAGTAGTGTGTTGTTCATGTATTAATGCTAGAATAAGTTTGATTGTACTTTGGTTAAGGTTGGCATGAATCTAGAAATTCTAGACACCATTTTACAGAAACAGAGTATGACGCATGACTGTGTGCCTATAAATAAGCACATGACTGTGTAGTTGTATTTCTACAATCTCATGATTATATATGCTAACCATATGTGATGGATAAGTATTAGAGGCATGATCGTGCATGTTTGGTCATAATTGTGTGCCTGCACTAGATTAGTAAGACCACATAAGCAAATCATGAAAGTGTTAAGCAAGTCTTTTGTAAGCCCTATATAATATAAGACCATGATTATATACCCACACACAATTGTGTGTCTTGAAAAGCAAAACTTTGTAGATAGCAAAAGTTACAAAATTAAAATTTAAGCTTATAAAAGTGTGAGAAACTTAATAAGAAGCAAATATAATGAGATATCATGCTTAATAAATATACATAACATGACATGCCAAAATAAAGTTTTAAAAAGAGATCAAGTGATCTATATGCATGTTTTTAGATAAAAATACAATGCTTCGAACATCATTTTAACGGCGAATATGAGAAGACTCCTATGAGTTCGTATGTCTACTAAAGAAGAAACTAGCATTCATTAGAGAGGATATGGTTTTTACCTAAGCTCGTTAAAGAGAGCATTGGTTATATCTTAGTTTTGGTATTAGTAGATTAAACTCACATAATTAGAGTACTGAATCCTTATATTCATTAGTTTGATCAGTATAACAGATTTTCAAATACAGTATTTTTAGATGTACTTTATATGCATATATATATATATATATATATATATATATTCAGTTATGTTTTTATTTCAAGATCTTTGGATCATAACTTTGACTTTTAGAAAGTATTTTTAGAAAAGAGGCTTAGAGGCACAGACATGATATTAACAGATTTCATACAAGACATAAATAACATAACATGAATCAGAATTAAGACATCATGATAAACAAAGATCATAAGACAAGAAATAAGATATACATAAAGAATATTGAATAAGAAACATAATAAAACACAATATTAGAAAAGGACTAATGATAAGTAATAAGTACTATAGATAAAAAATATCACATTAAGTAATATAAAAGAGAAGACAATAAGTCAAAAAAGAGAATAAAACCGTGACAAGTTACAAAAGTAGAAAGAATAGGAACTTGTTTATGGGTTGAGATAAAATATAATTACTGACTGACTTGTCACTCATTTCCTAAAGTTTTCTTTCCCTTATAGGTCAAATGAGTGAGTTGCTAAGCTAGGCATCAGTGAGGTGTAGATAGGATATCATTTTGATCAAATAGCATGTTGAATGGCTCTCATACTTCTACATGTGTTTTTTCAAATAACTATGTGTGAGATTACTTCCAAATTTTACAAATGATGATGAGGTTCAATAGTGAAAAAAAAAATAAAAATATGTATATGATATAATATCTAAATAACTAAGTAAAGATAGTGAATAGTAACATTAACAACAGTCTTCATAATTAGTGTTATTAGAGAAGATTTAAGGCATTTTTTCAAAAAAAATTGTTGTCATATATATTAGTTTTAAAAAACTATATGAGCCTAAAACTAGTGTATCCTATCAACCAAAGCTTATAGTTCCCCTTAGTGTAAGTATAATGTTATTTGATTTAATAAGATTATGAGATCTAACCCATTCTTATGTTTATAACCTTCTAGATATGAGGCCACAACTATCTAGACTTATAGAAGACAAGAGAAGTGCCTCTGTGAGATCTATAAGCAAGAGTAAGAGATCTCTGACTCCTAAGTGTCTTTCAGAGTATAGGATATCAGGGAGATGATCAGATAAATGTTGTGAGAGGCTTTTCAATAACCATCTAAAAGAGGTGTTTAGAAACCAACAAGAGGTGAACGTATCAAGGGTTAGTAAGAAGAGGTTTACAAGACCTGATAAGGAATGGACACCTAGAGGTAGTAAGAGACAGTTTCCAAATTCCAAAGATGGGCAGATATCTAGGGTAGAGGTCATTATTAAAGTTTATAGATATTAGTGGTTCAAAAAGACTTTACTCAATATATAATCTACCAAAAATTCATTAGCCCCTCTAGATTCAATAAGTCTAGAGATTCGACTATAGTAAAAGAGTAAATTGAGATGGTTAAGAATGTCATAGAGTTATTTGAAATGATAAACAGAGAGAGAGTTAGGTATACAGTTTACATGCTTAGAGATGATGTGAGGGTTTGGTGAAATCTCATGAGTATATATACTGATAAGGAGAGATTGGCATGGGTAGAGTTTAAGTGGTTATTTGATAAGAGTAGCTTAGTAGTTTATTAAGCTAACTCAAGGGTCAAGTACATTTAAGGAGTATATGACCTGATTTAATTCTTTACTAAGATTTGTGTTAAGTTTGGCTAGGATAGAGATATGTAGGGTGTAAAAGTTTATACATGGTTTACATCCTGCCATTGCAAGAGGTATGATGATTAAACCTATTCATTCTTAGAGATTTAGTGAGGCTTTGAAGAGAACCTTGAGGTCAAAGGTCTACCTTTAAAGGATAAGGATGTTTACTAGATCGGTCAAGAAAGGTAGAGACAAAGGTAAGAAGCTAATTTAGTAAAAAAAAAACATTTAAGGGAAATAAGAAGCAAAGGGTACATATTGAATTGCCTATTTATGTTAAGTATGGCAAGAGACATTTTGGAGAATGTTTATTCAAATGAGGTGTTAGACTTAATAGAGGTAAAGTTGGTCCTACCAAAGGTGGTATCAATGTAACTAAAAGAGGTATAGGTACTTTAAGAGGTAGTGGAAGCACAAGTTTATATTGTTTATCAAGAGTAAGCAAGGGCTATGTTGTATGCTATTACGGGTCAGTTACTCTTTCAGGATAATATATTATTTGTGTTGATCGATGATGGTGTCATATACAACTTTATTTCGAGAGAGGTTGTAAAAAGATTAGGTTTGATCTCTAGTGTGTCAGATAAAAGTATCTATATAAAGATACCAAATAGAGCAATAGTGATAAGTGACTAGATTTTAGTAAACAACTAAATATAGATTTGATTAAGTTAGAGTTTATCAATTTTGACATGATTTTAGGCATGGATTTTTTGACTCGATATAGGGTTGAGATTGATTGTTAGAGGAGAAAGGTTAAATTATAGCTAGGCTTTGATCAGTTTATGTTTAGAAATGTAGAATCTAAAGTTTGATGATCTCATTTACCAAGGTGAGAAAGATGTTAAGTAAAAGGTAAGATATTTAGCCAATATTGTATGTAAGAGTGTATCTAAGCCAAGTATCGAGAAGATACTAGTAGTCAAGGAGTTTGTAAGTATGTTTCCAAATAATCTTCTAGGGTTACCTCTAGAGAAAGAGTTGGAGTTCACTATTAAGTTGATTCTCAATATGACTTTTATGTCTGAGGCCTTGTATCAGATAACTCTAATTAAGCTTTAAGAGTTAAAGGAGTAGTTGTAAGAGTTGATTGATAAGAAGGTTCTCAGACTAAGTTACTCACCTTGGGGTGCTCTTATTTTATTTGTTAAGAAGAAAGATAGGTCGACGAAGAAGTGCATCAACTACAGGGAGATGAATAAGGTGATAGTGAAGAATAAGTATCTGTTGCCTAAAATTGATGATGTGTTTGATCAGTTGAGAGGTGTCACCATATTTTCTAAGATTGACTTAAGGTTTGGGTATCATCAAGGATGGCAAATAGAGATATACCTATGACTAATTTCAGGACTAGATGTGACTACTATAAATTTATAGTGATGCTATTTGGGTTAGCAAATACTCTTTTAGCGTTTACAGATTTGATGAATAGGGTATTCTAGGATTATCTTGGCAAATTTATGGCAATGTTTATTGGTGACATCTTGGTCTACTTGAAAAGTAAAGTATAAGAAGCATGTTAGACTTGTATTGCAGAGATTGAGAGATAGGTAGTTGTATGCTAAGTTAGCCAAGTATGAGTTTTGGCTGAGTAATATGACTTTTCTTGTATATATGGTGTTAATCAAAGGTATATCAATAGACCTAAGTAAAGTTGATAGTGTTGAGTTGGTCGAGGTCAAAGATAACAAGGAGGTAAAGAGTTTCCTTGGTTTGGCTGGTTATTACAAGAAGTTTATATAGATTGAGAAGTGTGAGACTTGGTTCTTATAGTTAAAATAGAGATTGACTAATGCTCTAGTTTTAGCATTACTAAAAATGAAGTGAAGTTTGATATCTATAAAGATACATCCCATTGAGGGATTATAATAGTTTTAATATAGTTTGATCGGATAATTGTCTATGCCTCCAAGTAATTGAAGGATTATAAGTTAAAATACCCTATTCATGAATTATAGTTGGCTATCGTGGTTTTTTACTTTGAAGATTTAGAGACATTACTTGTATAGGGTGAGAAGAGTTTAAAGTGTTTTTCACCCAAAGAGAGTTTAATATGAGATAGAGAAGGTAGTTAGAGCTAGTAAAGGATTATTATTGTGAGATTAGATGCCATCTTGGTAAAACTAGTGTAGTTGCTAATACTCTAAGTAGAAAAGTGGCTTCATCTGGAATATCTCTATAGAGGGAGTTATAGAAAGAGATTTGTAGAGAGCAAATTAAGATAATGATGGTTGGATTCTCTAAACTTCAGATTGTATCCACCTTATTGGTTGATAAATGATAAATGATAAATGACTATGTTTAAATGCTAGTATAAAAGGTCAAAGAGACAACAATACCTTACTTTGATATTAGAGATGGGATTTTGAGACTCAGAAGTTGAGTATGTATGGTAGAGGATGCAGAGTTAATACGAAAGATTTTGGCTGAGGCTTACAATTTATTTTATTTAATGCATCCAAATAGTACTAAGATGTATTGGGATCTCAAGAGAGATTTTTAGTGGTCAGTTATGAAGAGATATATAATAGATTTTATAGCCAAGTGTTTGAATTATTAGCAAGTCAAGATAGAGCATTAAAGACCTTTTAGATTACTATAGTCCCTTAATATACCTAAATGGAAATAGGTGAGCATTTTCATAGATTTTATATCAGAGCCTCCTAAAGTTCAGTAGGGCTATAACATCATCTAGATAATTATTGACAAATTGATTAAGTCAGCTCATTTTTTTCTTATCCAAGAGGGTATGTCTATTGATTAGCTAGTCTAACTATACATCAAAGATATTGTCAAACTTTGTAAGGTTCTTGAGGTTATTGTTTTAGACAGAGATTCTAGTTTTTTATTACCTTTCTAGGATAGTTTGTAAAATGTATTAGGGACTAGATTATAGTTCAATTCAACATATCATCCTCAGACAAATGATCAAACTAAGAGGGTGAATATGTTGAGAGCCTGTTGTATAGACTTCTAGACTAGTTGGGCAAAGTTACTTTCTCTGATAGAGTTTCCTTATAATAACAACTATTAAACGACTATTTAAATGACTTCATTTGAGGCTTTATATGGTAAAAGTGTATATCTCTGCTATATTAGGATAAGATTGGAGAAAAAGATTCTTTAGTGATTGTAGTAGGCCCTGAGATGCCTTAGCTGATAATTAAACAGATCAAAGTGATTAGTTATTGGACGAGATAGACCCAAGATTGTCGAAAGTGTTATAACGATAAAATACATAAGAAGATAAATTTAAGGTAGGAGATAAAGTGTTTTTGAAAGTTTCTCCGTATAGATATGTATTGAGGTTTGGTAATAAGGACAAGTTGGCTCCTAGATTCCTAGGCCCTTATGAGATATTGGAGAAAGTAGGCAATATGATTTACAGATTGGCTTTACTAATGAGTATGAATATTTTTCACAACGTTTTTTATGTGTCTCAGTTGAGAAGGTATGTAGGGAACGAGTCTTATATTTTAGAGGTTTAAGATCTAAAGTTGGTAGAGGATATGAGCTATCGAAAAAAACCAGTCCAAATTTTTTGTCACAAAGTTAAGGTCCTCAAAAATAAAGAGATCCCTTTGATTAAGGTATTTAAAAGAGTCAGAGACTCGATAAGGACACTTAAGAGGCAAATTATAAGATCAGAAAGAGATACCTAAAGTTATTTAGATAAATTTTGGGGACATAATTTTTATAAGGGGGAAAGTGTAACATCCCAAGGTTAGAATGGTCTTTAAGGTTGAAAATCAGGGTTAAAAGGAAGATTTTATGATAAGAAATAGAATTGAGAGGCTTTAGAGGTAAAATAGTTAGTTAAAAACTATATGTGGCATATACATAAGTCTTTTTGGAACACTTTTTTATGCATAATGCAGAAAGTTAAAAATCTGTGATTTTCTTGGAGCACAACTATGCGTCCTCAGGACATAAGATTGCTCGCCCTAGCTGTTGTTATATATAAAGTAGATTTCTCCTTCGTTTTCAGATAATATTTTACTTGATTTTCTTCTTCATCTCAAAAAACCCTAACCCCAGAGTTAAGAGAGAGCCACCAGGAATAGCCACCCAAGCTAAAAAGTGAGATTAAGACAAAGAGAAAGAATAAATCCACAACTACAGGTAAGTATTTTCTTACCCTTTTCCCTTATTTCATTAAGCTTATGTTTCCTTGCTTATGTTATGATGATACTAAAGATGTTTTTACGATTAATAGACATGTGAGAAATAAAAGTCTGATGAAATTGTTTGCTTATGGAGTTAAAGAGTTTTAATGGAAGGTATGATGTGATTTGATGTTATTAATGAAAATATCATACGTAAAGTAGTGTTTTGCTCATGTATTAATACTTGAATAACTTTGATTATGATTTGATTAAGCTTGGAGTGGATTTATAAATTGTAGACACCATTTTTATAGAAATAGAATACCACCATGTACCCATAAGCGCACGGCTATGCAATTGTATTTCTATAATCTCATAGTCATGTATGCTAACCATCTACAATTAGACAATTATTAAAGGCATGACCATGCATGTTTGGTCAAATTCATGTGCTTGCACTTGATTAACAATTTGTGCAAGTAGATCATGATAGTGTTAAACAAGTGTTCGATAAGCCTATGTGATGTGAGGCTACAATTGTATACTTATACATGATCGTGTGCCCTGAAGAGCATGATTGTGTAGACATTAAAAATTACAGAATTAAAATTTAACCTTATACAAGTAAAAAAAAAACTTAATAAGAAGCAAATATAATAAGATATCATGTATGATAAGTATTACATAACATGGTATGCCAAAATAGAGTTTTATAAATGGATCGAGTGATCCATATGTATGTTTTTAAATAAAAATACGATTCTCTGGATATCATTTTAGGGGTGTATACAAAGGGGCACATGTGAGTTTATAGATGTTAGAGAGAGAACCAATGTCCATTAGAAAAAACATGGTCTTTAATCAAGCTCGTTAGAGAAGTGTTAGTCATGCATTATTTTGAGAATTAATACATTGAACTCACACGATTAAGGTGTCAAATCCCTGCATTCATCAATTTGATAAGCACAATAGAATTTCAAATACAATATTTTTAAAAGTAGTATATATATATCCAAATATATTTTTATTTCAGAATCTTCAGATTATAACATTGATTTTTAAAGAGTATTTTTTAAAAATATGCCCAAGGGCAAATGCATGATTTAATATATATTATGCCATGACATACATAACATGGCGTGAATCAGAATTAAGACATCATGGTAAGCAAAGGTCATAAGACCAAAAATAAGATATGTATAAGAAATATCAATAAGAAACATAATGGAATGCGATATCAGAAAAAGATTCATGACAAGTCACGAGTACTACATATCAAAAATATCACATTAAGTAATAGAAAAGAAAAGACAATAAATTAAGAAAGAGAATAAAAACGTGACAAGTCATGAAAGTAAAAAGAATAAGAATCTGTTTATGGGTAAAGAAAGGAAATACTTAGTGAGTGAATTGTCACTCATTCCCCAAAGTTTTCTTTCCCTTGTAAGTCAAATGAGTTAGCTACTAAGTGGGCACGATTAGGTTATGGATGGGATATTATTTTGATCAAATAGTATGTTAAGTGGCTCGCATACCTTTCATAGTTCTCATGTATATAATGCACAGTTTCCATATGTGTATGTATGTATGTATGTATGTATGTATGTATTATATAGTTCATTTTATGAATATTCAGCATACAATATTCCATATTTTACCTTTATGTTTAAAGCTTTCATATGTGCATTTTCAGTTAAGTATGTGTGGGATTACTACTATATATTAAAGATGATGATGAGGTTCAACAATGGCAAAAAAAATATAAATAAAAGTATGTTTGTAATATAATATCTAAATAACTATGTAAATCTAATGAAAAGTAATATTTAGCAGCGGTCTCCATAAGTTATGCATATCGAAGGTGAAGTTGAAGAGAGATAAGAGGCTAAGTATGACTGAAAACAACTCAACTATTACTCAATAGAAACTTCCCCCTAAGTGTAAAGACCTAGTTGTGTACACTATTCCTTGCAAAATAGGTAGCACCAATTTTAGTAGAGCTATGTTAGATTTAAGAGTGTCGATCAATGTCATGTCTAAGTTAATATATGTTTCTTTAAATCTAGAACCTTTAAAAGAAACTTAATATGGACCTTAGAGGCTTAGCCTAGAAATAAGAGCATATGTCATCTAAAGTGGTGGCTAGGGTTTGAGTTACAATAAAACCAATAACCTCTAATTGGTCTATGATTACGAGTCTAGGTAATCACAAGCCCCTGAGTTTATCTTATTTGATTAATTAGGGTTGATTGACTAGTAGAGGTAAGGCTTCTTAGGTTATTAAAAAAAAAAGAAACTTGATGTGATCATGTTGGCAATAGACGTAAGAATACAAGCTTTGACTAGGTAGAGTTAAATGAGGAAGACGAAGTAAGAGAGTCTATGAAAAGGCTCATATAACTAGTACCAAGCCATCATAAAAAGAGTTAGAATCTTAAAGCTATAACCTTGAGAATGATCGAGTTTGGTTAAGATAGATTTGAGAGGGCCCAAAGTGGTGAAGAAACCTAATAGAGAAAATGGAACGTATACTCACTATGATAGAATAATTCTTTACTATGGCATACTTACAAGAATAAACTTTTTTCCATGGTAAACTCGAGTTTTGTCGTGACATATGCAAAGACGTCTTTACTTGCATCCGATTCTAAAGGCTACATATTGCGACATTGTATCGTAATTACATGAAACCAAAAGTAGCTCACCACGATGAGCAATCTTCTTGCGATAGTAAAACAGGAAAAACTTGTATCCATGTTTTTAATATTTTTCTGTGTCCTTTTGCGTTTCTTTGTAATTATACCTTATTTTATGTTGATAGTACTTCTAATGCTATTAGAATTTGCCTTAACTATAAAAAGGGCTTTAAATATTTTCTTAAAAAGTTTTTACCTGAGCATAAAAATTAAAACAATATTTTCAACCCAAAACGTTGGCCTAAGAGATGAAGGCTTATGGTCATCACAACGAAGGCCAAGGTTCAAGACACGTAAGCTCCAAACTACAAAATGTTGAGAAATTCTTAATAGTAGGCTGGGCTTTTAGCAAAAAGAAAGGTATATTAGATTAACGTGGGCTTTTTGGCGTCTAGAGTTCAAGCCTAGTTGTAAGAGACAATTGGGCTTATGTACAACAAAAAAACACCTTTAAAGATACAAGGCTTATGAATTTGAGTCAAATCTATTAGGCTTTTGGAGTAGGGGTCTAAGTCATAGTTCATGGGGACTTTAGGGTTTATCAGCTTGATGTACCTTAGGTTGACTAGGTTGGTGGGTTGGGGTTCCCTTTGTTACAAAGAAAACATTATTTTTCGAGAATTTAATACTTTGAATTCTTGAAAAATTATAGAACTTATCAAGAACTTGTTCTTGTGGCATTTAGGACTTATCAACCCTTTGGTTAAGGTGTCTAAATTCTATACCTAAGGTTCAAATGACATTGTTTACTTTTGGTCGAGGTTTTTTTCCCTGAATTTGATTTAGCTTTCCTAAGATTTAAATCAATTTGGTTTGTAGGTCTTCTTACATTGTCAATAGTGTTCATGTCAATTGGTATTGTATCTTAGCAATAAATTAGGTTTATTTATCCTTAATTTTTTTCCTTGGTGTTTTCCATTGTCGTGTTTTCTTTATTTTATTTAGTAAATGCCTTATTCAATCTGTATTTTTGTTTTCATTTATTGTCGTTCTTGTTTCTTGTTATCACGTATTTTTGTCTCTTTAAATTTTCCTTATCTTGTTAGCTATCTTGTGTTGGGTTAATTCCTTGTCTTTTTGATCTGTGATATGTGAATTAAATTTGTGTCATCGTTATTCATTACAAAAAAAAAAAATCAAGTAGAAATTCTTTCCTTTGATCTAGCAGTCGTACTTAAATTTTATGTTTGGGAAAAAAATGCTGAGAGTTATAAGCACATTAGAGTAGTTCTAAACAAAAGCAATGAATGACCTTCTTTGAATGTAAATAGGTGAAGATGTGCTTGTAAGGATTATTTTTTGCTAACATCCTTTATAGATACACCTTATGGCTGATAATAAGAATAAGAGGGTGGAAGAGATTTTAGGAAAATCAGAAGTTTTCATTATGCAAGCTATTTAACAACATTTTCAGAGATTAATTATTGTCATATGGAATTTTATAAATCAAATGGATAAACAACATGCAACCATTGACAAGTTGTAAAAAAGAGCAAAAGGGTACTATCAATAAGAAATCATGATAGGGTATAAAAAAAAGCCTTGCTAATTTAGTTAGAAGAGATAGTGTTAGAATTCTTCGATTATCGAAAGGGTACCCACGCTGTGGAATTTAAACTCTTCACAGAGTCTAGGAATTCTAGAGTAGGATCATGTTTATCAGAATATATGAAAAACAAAAACTAATACAAACATAGCGTGTATCTCAAAAGACATACCTATGATATGCCTTTCAAAATTATACTCTTGATAACCTTTTAGTCTTTTTACTTGATAGTCTACAGACTCTTGGCATGAGTAATATCCATATAGAGCAACTTCAATGAAATATATATAATTTTGGATGTTAGTTAGAAGTATATATAATATAGTCATGTGACTCTTGGTATAACAGTGTACTTGTGATATGTAATGGCAATATTGCTTTCTTGCATGCCCATGTAGCGACCCCCGCCCAGGTCACTGAGCACTGCGGAAAATACTGTATATAATTAAATAAAATATACCTGAGACGGGGACCTCTACAGTAAAAAGGTAACTGCTGCTGCTGAAATAAAAAGTTTCTTTATAAAAAGAAACTATAAATAAAATTTACTGAATTAGTAAATTAAATGTAAGCGTGAAAACCCAGGTTGCTCATGTATAAGAATATACTAGTCATACAGTGTACTAGAGTATAATACACACATATATACATGAGAAAATAAAAGCATGCGAGCCAACATGCTATCTGCTGCTACCGAGCCATATCCCCAAAATCTCGCAGCTGTCTCACTCCAGCTCAGCCGCTCGAATCACTGACCTGCAAAAGGAAACAGGGAAGGGAGTGAGTGACAAAGTCACTCAGCAAGCATTTCCAAACCAAACACTCGCAGGTTAAAACAAACTGACTACATGACTCGTCATGTAAGGAAAATTATGCTATACTACTGTTTTATTCTGATTCTCTTGATATACCGAAATATATCCATTTTCTAAATTATTCTTAGTGAATTCTGTTATATTTTTGTTATGTTCTGTTCTATTACTGTCCTGTTTCTCATGAACTATTGTACATGACATGATATGTATATGCTGATGTCATGTGTATGCTGAAAAGCTGTAAAACTTGCCCTCAGGCTTGTTTTTCTGAAAAACTGTCTTTTCTGAAAACTCTTTTGATAATAAAACTGTGATCCGAAGATCCTGAATATATATGTATAGTATATGCTAAAATCTGTATCAAAAAGTACTGTATCTGAAAATCTGCTATGCTGGCCAGACTAATGAATACAGGGATTCAGCACCCTGGCCGTGTGAGTTTAAGGTCCTACTGAATCTACTGATGCACAACTAGCACTCTCTTTAACGAGCTTGGTCAGTGACCATGTCCTCTCTAACGGACGTTGGTTTCCCCCTCTAGTGAGTGTGCGAACTCATAGGTGCCCCCTCGTATCCACCCCTATCTGATATATGAAAATCATATATGTATATCTGAAAAATCATACTGTTGGATCCTTGGATCCAGTCTAAAAACATCTGATGTGGCATGTCGTTCGCAATGTTGATAATCATGCATGATATGCTGTTTTCTGGTGTTATTTCTGAGTTCTGTGTGCTTAGGAATGGCTTAGAGTGGCTTAATTTCTCTTTTAAATTATTTTTTTGCTTTGCTTAAGGTGCATGGGCATGTGATTCTGGGTGCACGAGCGTGTGTCAAGGCACACGGGACCGTGTACTTCTCGTGTCCCTAGGCGTGCTAGCTTCTGGAATTATTTCTCAACTTTTGGCTGGCCACACGGGCGTGTGGTGCAACACACGGGTGTGCATAGCTGAGCACACAAGCGTGTATTGCACTACACGGGCGTGTGGCTGCCTTCTCATGCTTCCCATGTCTTGCATACACGAGCGTGTGGAATTGGGGGAGGACACACAGGCGTGTGTACTTGGGCACACGGGCGTGTGTCTGAATTTTCACATGCACAGGGGCAACATGCAAGGCCATGTCTCATGCAGAATTGAGGCCACACAGGCATGCACCATGGGCACACGGGCGTGTACTCAACCCATATTCTACAGATTGCGTTTGGAAATCCAGAAATTCCCACACCAACACTTCCACACTCCAAATCAACACACATACAAGCTCAATACTGCTACTAGGATGCCAAAATTCATCATATCATCATCTCAAACACGTCATTCATCATAAATAAAGCACATAACACAGGTATACAATATATACATATGTAATTCATGGAAAAACCACTCAATCATGCCATCATCCATCATATCAAAGCTTAAGCATGCTGATATCATCTCAAACAAGCACACATAAAGTTCTCATAAGCTGGAAACAACAAACATATTCTGAACTCAGCGAAAGAGGTAAGGAAAACACTTACCTCGTGCCATGGAAGCTTGGCCTCTTTCTTTGGAAGCTTTTGGATCTCTAATCTGAAGTTGAGCTGCTGGGGGATCTCTCTCTGGAAGTCTAGGGTTCACTGGAGTTGGGGAAGAAGAAGAAGAAATAAGGGGAAATAAGCTGGGAGACTGAAACTGCGTGCAACTAAAGAAAATAAAACAAATATATTTGGCTGAGGCAAGACACACGGTCGTGTGTCCAAGGCACACGGTCGTGTGTGAAGTGGAAAATCTCCATTTCCACCCACCTATGTGCAAACACTAAAACCAAGCCCCAAAAGGCTTCAAAATGACTCTTTTACACCTACACTTTCTCAAACTCTTTCCTAACAAGGAAAGTCTCTCTTTTACCCTTGGATTCAGAACTTAAAAAGACAGTTCTACCCTTGGGCCATTACAATTCTCCCCCTCTAATAAAAATTTCATCCTCGGAATTACCTAAACAAATTAGGGAATCTTTCTCTCATCTCAGCCTCAACTTCCCATGTAGCTTCCTTAATTCTCTGACTTCTCCACAGAACTTTAACTAGGAGAATCTCTCTGTTTATAAGCTTCTTTACTCTGTAGTCCAAAATCTAAACTGGGACTTCTTGATAGCTCAAATCATCTGATAACTCCAGATTTTGAACTTCTAACATGTGAGACGAATCACTCATATATTTCCTTAACTGAGAGACATGAAATACACTGTGGATTCTGTCCAAACTGGCTGGAAGAGCTAGCTTGTAAGCAACTCTGCCCACCCTTTCCAGAATCTGATATGGTCCAATGAATCTTGAAGCTAACTTGTCTTTTCTGTCAAATCTTAGGACACGTCTATAGGGAGCAACTCTTAGAAACACATGGTCTCTAATCTCAAACTCTATGTCCCTACGCCTCAGATCTACATAGCTTTTCTAACGATTCTAGGCCTATTGAATTCTCTACCTGATAACTCTGATCTGCTCAATCATCAACTGAGTCATCTCTGGCCCCACTGTGGACTCTACTGAATCTCTATCACCAATGTCATCCCAATACAGTGGTGATCTGCACCTCCTACCATACAAAGCCTTGAAAGGTGCCATCTGGATCGTAGACTAGTAGTTGTTGTTGTAGGCGAACTCCATCAATGATAGCAAATCAGCCCAACTAGTCTGAAAATCCATGCAATAGGCTCTCAACATGTCCTCTAAGATCTGATTGACTCTCTCAGTTTGACTATCTGTCTGCGAGTGATACGCTGAACTGAAACAAAGTCTGGTCCCCAATGCTCTCTGTAAACTACCCTAGAAAGCGGATAAAAATCTCGAATCTCTGTCTGATATTATATCTCTGGGAACCCTATGTAATCTTACCACCTCTCTGACATACAAATGGCTCAACTGATCTGTGCTCATGCCCTCTCTAATCGACAAGAAGTGAGCGGACTTACTCAATCTGTCCACTATGACCCATATACTATTGTACCCACGCAGTACTCTGGGAAGTCCTGAAATGAAATCCATGGAGATACTATCCCATTTCCACTCAGGAATCCTCAATGGCTGTAACAACCCAGAAGGTCTCTGATGCTCTGTTTGGACCTGCTGACAAGTCAAACATCTGGCAATGAAATCTGAAATATCTCTTTTCATACCAGACCACCAAAATCCTCTCTTGAGATCTTGATACATCTTGGTACTACCGGGATGTGCTAAATAAGCTGTACTGTGAGCCTCTGACAAGATTCTCTGTCTCAAATCTGTGTCCTCTGGCACACAAACTCTGTCTTTGAATCTCAGAATCTCGTCTCTGATCTCAAAGTCTGGTGATGTGCCCTCATAAACCCTCTGAATCATACTCTGAACCCACATATCTGACATCTGACTAACTCTGATATCATCATATAGCGTGGACACTATTTGAAGTCTGGAGAAACCAGCTGTCACAATCTCAATATCCTCTCTAGCGATCTCATGCTGCAATTGACTCTGTACTGAAATCATGGATAGAGCTACTCTCCTGCTCAAGGCATCAGCTACTACATTAGCCTTGCCCGGATGATAGCGAATCTCGCAATCATAATCTTTTACTAACTCTAACCACCTCCTCTGTCTCATGTTCAATTCTTTCTGGGTGAAGAAATACTTGAGACTGATGATCTGAAAATATACAGCACCTGACACCATACAGAAATGTCTCCAGATCTTCAAGGAAAATACTACTGCAGCCAATTCTAGATCATGCGTAGGGTATCTTAACTCATAATCTTTAATTGCCTAGAGGCATAGGCAATTACCCTACCTTGCTGCATCAATACTGCTCCAATCCCCTGATAGGAAGCATTTGAATAAATCTCATAGTCGACACCCTCTTGAGGCAATGCCAACACTGGAGCGCTAGTCAATCTCTGTTTTAACTCCTGAAATCTCTCCTCGCATACATCGGTCCATTCAAAATGAACCTCTCTCCGAGTCAAAGTTGTCAATGGCCTCGCTATGCTGGAAAAACCCTCGATGAATCTCCTGTAATATCCAACCAAACCAAGAAAACTCCTAACCTCCTTAGGTGTCCTCAGCCTCGACCAACTCAAGATAACCTTTATCTTACTCAGATCCACTGAAATACAGGCTGCTGAGACTACATGCCTGAGAAAGCTACACTACTCAACCAGAATTCGCATTTGCTGAACTTGACATAAAGCTGACGATCTTTCAATCTCTGAAGAACAAACCTCAGATATTCCTTATGCTCCTCAACACTCATCGAGTAGACCAAGATGTCGTCGATAAATACAACAACAAATCTATCTAGACAGTCTTGGAAAACTCGGTTTATCAGATCCATAAACACTGTAAGAGCATTCATTAACCCAAAAGGCATCACCACAAACTCGTAGTGACCATACCTCGTCCTGAAAGCCGTCTTGGGTACATCTCGCTCTACCACTCTCACTTGATGATACCCATACCTCAAATCTATCTTGGAGAACACTGTAGCTCCACTCAACTGATCGAACAAGTCATCAATCCTAGGCAACGGATACTTGTTCTTCACTATTACCTTGTTCAACTCTCTATAGTCTATACACATTCTTAGGAAACCATCCTCCTTCTTAACGAATAAGATGAGAGCACCCCATGGCGAGTAACTTGGCCTGATAAATCTCTTATCAATAAGCTCCTGAAGCTGCTTCTTCAATTCTTGCAACTCTGCTAGAGCCATCCGATATGGAGCCTTAGAAATAGGAGTCATACCAGAAAGTAACTCAATACAAACCTCCAGCTCTCTCTCAGGAGGCAACCCTGGCAAATCATCTGGAAACACATCAAGGAACTCCCTCACTACAGGCACATCCTTGATACTTGGCCCAACTACATCTCTATAGACCACATTAGCCAAGTACCCTACACAACCTTTACTTAGAAGTCTCCTTGCCTGCAAACAGGAAATGAGCAGGGTCTCTACTCTCCCCTCTCCAAATACGAACTGATCAGGGCCTAACTACAGTCTAACCTTTTTCTTTCTATAGTCAATCTCTGCCCCATAATCACTAAGGAAATCCATGCCTAAGATCATGTCAAAATTAGCCAACTCCAACATGATCAAGTCTATCCTCAATCTCCTGCCCATAATCTCGATCTCTTGATTTGACAGTACCCGGTCACTCCAAAACCATATCGCCATCTGGTATCTCTATACAAATACTCTTATCTGCCACACTAGGGATTAACTCTAAACTCTTTACTACCTCTCTAGATATAAAGCTATGTGTGACACCGCAATCAATCAACATATAAATAGGAGTATTAAGAAAGAGCAATTGACCGGTAACTGCATGCGACGCGGCCTCTGCCTGATCTCGTCTGACTACAAAGACTGTGGCTCTACCTTCACCCGAAGGACCAACACTTCCTCTAGGTGCACCAGGACCACTTTTGCCTACTCCAACACCTCTGTCTGCTGGACCAGGAAAACCTTTACCTGGAGGACCACCACCAATAACTGGGCACTCTGACACCCGATGCCCAGGCTGTCTGCATCTGAAGCAGACACCCTGCCCTGCTAAGCACTCTCCTGAATGCCTCATACCATAAGTCCTACACTGTGGTAGCTCTGTCCTTTGTTTTCTGCCTTTACCAGATTTCTTGGACTACATGGGTCTCTTTCCTCTATCACCAGCTCTGTCAGGACCTCTATTTGGGGCTCTCTCTACAGGTCTACTGAATGCACCTATCCTCTGAAGATAAACCTCTAATCTCAACACTCTCCCTAAGGCGACACTGAATCTCTGAGGAGGAGACGATCCTGTCATGACGTCTCTGGCTATAGCTAGGTGTAAACCATGCACAAATTTCTATACCCTGGTGATCTCTGAAGCTGCCATGCCTGGCACAAACCTCACCAGCTGATTAAACCTAGTGGCATAATCTTTGACTGAACCTGTGCCCTGAGTCAACTCTATGAACTCTTGAGCCTTGACATGCATCATGTCTGCATTGTGGTACTCCTCATCAAACAATCTTCTGAAATCATCCCAAGATAAACTGCGCACATCCACTGATGTCTTAACGAGATTCCACCAAACCCTCGCATCACCTCTAAGCATATAAACGGCATATTTGACTTTCTCTCTATCTGTCATGGTGAACAACTCCATGGCACTCTCAACTGATTTAATCCAGTCTTCTACGACTGCAGAATCTCTAAAACCAGTAAATCTAGATGGCTAATGGGCTCCTGGAAGACTGTAAATCAGATACAATCTCTTTGAACCACTAGTACCGACTGTACCTACCCTAGAACTCTGACCTCTCTGATATTCATACTCCGGTGCCTGAAAATCCTCTGACCATAATAATCTCTGTCTTGCCCTTAATAGGCCCCGCCTTTGACAGGCTCTTAAGTCTCAACCCTCTCTGGAAGATGTCGTTCCTCTCTCATAACTTCTTTGACATCCTCTGGTCTAAGAGATACTTTGGAGTGCTGGGACTGCCTAAGGTCACTAGTGCTCATGGGTCTAATGGAAGCACTACTCTGTTCACTCATATCTCTAGGTAACTGGGATCTCCTATCTAGAAAATCACAACACAGAGGATCAACATAAACATAAATTGAATTTATACTTAAATACTTACACTGAGAAGAAGTGAGAGACGGTTGCTAGGATATGCTGGCTCTCGGCTCATACAAATTATAAAAATAATGCATGTGAAAACTCATTTTCTGAAAATACTTTTCAAAATCTGTTAAATGGCTCAAAGCAATGCTCTGATACCAAACACTATAGCGACCCCCGCCCAGGTCACTGAGCGCTATGGAAAATACTGTATGTAATTAAATAAAATATACCTGAGATAGGGACCTCTACAGTAAAAAGGGAACAGCTGCTGCTGAAATAAAAATTTTCTTTATAAAAAGAAACTATAAATATAATTTACTGAATTAGTAAATTAAATGGAAGTGTGAAAACCCAGGCTGCTCATGTATAAGAATATACTAGTCATACAGCGTACTAGAGTATAATACACACATATATACATGAGAAAATAAAAGCATGCAAGCCAACATGCTATCTGCTGCTGCCGAGCCATATCCCCAAATCTCGCAGCTGTCTCGCTCCAGCTCAGCCACTCGAATCACTGACCTGTAAAAGGAAACAAGGAAGGGAGTAAGTGACAAAGTCACTCAACAAGCGTTTCCAAACCAAACGCTCGCAGGTCAAAACAAACTGACTACTTGACTCGTCACATAGGAAAAATTCTACTATACTGTTGTTTTATTCTGATTCTCTTGATATACCGAAGTATATCCATTTTCTGAATTATTCTTAGTGAATTCTGTTATATTTTTGTTCTGTTCTATTCTGTTACTGTCCTGTTTCTCATGAACTACTGTACATGACATGATATGTATATGCTGATGTCATGTGTATGCTGAAAAGCTGTAAAACTTGCCCTCAGGCTTGTTTTTCTGAAAAACTGTCTTTTTTGAAAACTCTTTCTAATAATAAAACTGTGATATGAAGATCTTGAATATATATGTATAGTATATGCTGAAATCTGTATCAGAAAGTAATGTATCTGAAAATCTGCTATACTGGCCAGATTGATGAATACAGGGATTCGACACCCTGGCCGTGTGAGTTCAAAGTCCTACTAAATCTATTGATGCACAACTAGCACTCTCTCTAACAAGCTTGGTCAGTAACCATGTCCTCTCTAACGGACGTTGGTTTCCCTCTCTAGCGGGTGTGCGAACTCATAGGTGCCCCTTCGTATCCACCCCTATCTGATATATGAAAATCATATATGTATATCTGAAAAATCATGCTGTTGGATCCTTGGATCCAGTTTAAAAACATCTGATGTGGCATGTCGTGCGTAATGTTGATAATCATGCATGATATACTGTTTTCTGATGTTATTTTTGAGTTCTGTGTGCTTAGGAATGGCTTAGAGTGGCTTAATTTCTCTTTTAAATTATTTTTCTGCTTTGCTTAAGGTGTACAGGCGTGTGATTTTGGGTGCACAGGACCGTGTGCTTCTCGTGTCCCTGGGCGTGCTAGCTTCTAGAATTATTTCTCAACTTTTGGCTGGCCACATAGGCGTGTGGTGCAACACACGGGCGTGCATAGCTGAGCACAAGGGCATGTATTGCACTGCACGAACGTGTGGCTGCCTTCTCATGCTTCCCGTGTCTTGCATATACGGGCGTGTGGAATTGGGGGAGGACACACGGGCGTGTGTACTCGGGCACACGGGCATGTGTCTGGATTTTCACATACACACGGGCAACATGCAAGGCCATGTCTCATGCAGAATTGAGGCCACACGGGCGTGTGCTCAACCCAGATTCTACAGATTGTGTTTGGAAATCCAGAAATTCCCATACCAACACTTCCACACTCCAAATCAACACATACAAGCTCAATACTGCTACTAGCATGCAAAAATTCATCATATCATCATCTCAAACACGCCATTCATCATAAATAAAGCACATAACACATGTATACAGTATATACGCATGTAATTCATGGAAAAACCACTCAATCATGCCATCATCCATCATATCAAAGCTCAAGCATGTTGATATCATCTTAAACACCCACACATAAACTTCTCATAAGCTGGAAACAGCAAACATATTCTGAACTCCGCGAAAGAGGTAAGGAAAATACTTACCTCGCGCCATGGAAGCTTGGCCTCTCTTTCTGGAAGCTTCTGGATCTCTAGTCTGAAGTTGAGCTGCTGGGGGATCTCTCTCTGGAAGTCTAAGGTTTACTGGAGCTGGGGAAGAAGAAGAAGAAATAAGGGGAAATAAGCTGGGAGACTGAAACTGCGAGCAACTGAAGAAAATAAAACAAATATATCTGGCTGAGGCAAAACATACAATCGTGTGTGAAGTGGAAAATCTCTATTTCCACCCACCTATGCGCAAACACTAAAACCAAGCCCCAAAAGGCTTTAAAATGACTCTTCTACCCCTGAACTTTCTCAAACTCTTTTCTAACAAGGAAAATCTCTCTTTTACCCTTGGATTCAGTACCTAAATAGACGGTTCTACCCTTGGGCCATTACAGCCTGTGTGTTCAAATAACACAATCATGTATCACATTTAGACTCTACGCATTGCCCTTACACCACTTAATAGATTATATGATAAGGCATACTAGTCAAGGCCCTCAACGTCTATGCTTTACTTATTACAAGCATTGTCATACATAAATGTTTCACGACTATGTGTTAATAGTACTTTATTTAATAGAGTCAAATGAATATTCCATCCAATTGCCTAGCATTTATTAACTATCTAGGTGTACAACTACGTGTGTGGAACGTGCACAATCATATGTCAAGGCGAATCTGAAACATGACTTTTTAACCTAATTTAAATCAAACTAGTAAGTTGTATACAATAACACCCAAATTCAAATGTTAGGACAATGATATTCTATCTTTTGAGCTATTAACTGTTTTATGTGTGTGACCTATAAGCTCTTTACTAACTCGATGATACTCAAATTCGAGTTATTTCTGAACATAGATCAAGAATGGCTTTTAGCAAAGCATTATGAATATTTAAATAGTAAATTGTCAACGAACATTATTTAAGCTTGATCGACTCAACAATTGAGGTACAATATGATTCCTTTGCTACTGTGTATTACAAGACTGAGGTATATATGTATCTTTATCCTAGAAAACCCTCACATGCACATATATCCAAAGCTGAGATATTAGATATGGTGCCAACTGATCCAGCTATGGCTATAGACTTAGTGCTTTTAGATATACTTAACAAAGATACACCTTCTAGTGTTAAGGATTGAAAAATCCTATGTCCATCTACTATAATATTTATACTGATCATAATGCGACCGATTGCTCACCTTTATAATATTTCATTTACAGTGGCATGTTTGGTGATGTCAAATGACATTACTCCTAATACAAGATGATCTAATGTATCTTATGTCAAAGGACCAATTATACCTATCAAGTTATGGGGATTAACCCATAAATACAGTAAAACATACTCTATATGGGATCTTCATCATTAAGTCAGTCTAATGAACATGATCACTAAATCATGTACTCATGTATAAAACTAGATTGTATTAATAAACCTTAAAATGTGTAGATTATTGTCATTTTTTGCTAAAATCACATGCATTATAATACCTTTACTATCACTAGAGTATTAAAGGTTTCATGACGATGTTGAGATTATAAACCTATTTTAGTATAACCTCCATTATGCATATATGGAAAGCACCATCAATCATCTAATTTCATCATCATGATTTTATCATACTAAAGGCACACCAAATATTTATTTATTTAGGTGTATCAACATCAATATGACTGAAATACCTTATATTAGTAATCGTGATGCATTTACAAATTACATTAAAGTTTAAGTAAATACAAAATCACACAATAGATATAAAGTTGTAGGGTATTAGCCCTAACAATCTCCCACTTGCACTGTAGCCACATATATCTAGTGTCATACAAGGTTACATGTCTATCATGCTTTTACTATAATATTGGCTTAGTTAATGGATTAGCCAAGTTATCATTTTTATCAACTCTATTGATCCATATATCTCTTTGTTGTACTATCTCACATGCCAAATGGCATTTGGGAATGTGTTTGGATTTTTTATGAGACCATTATTCTTTAGCCTATGTAATTTGTTACCGTAATAAAGGCTCATGACTTTAACAATGCTAGGTACCACTCCAAGTTCAAATATGAACTTTCTAATCCAAACCCTTTAGCTACCTTAACTAGTATAAAGTATTCAAACCCTATTGTAAAATTAGTAACAATGTTTTGCTTAGAGTTTTACCAACTTACTACACCACTATTGAACCAAAACATAAATCCTAATTAGGATTTAAAACTGTCTCAATTAGTTTAGAAATCAACGTCATTGTAACCATGAACAGTGAGCTCATCCTCTTCTCCATAAACTAAGAACATATCCTTAGTTTGTCGTAAATACTTAAGAATATTCTTGACAACGATCTATTGTTTTTTACTTGGATTAGATTGATATCTACTATAAATGCTTAAGGCATATGAGACATTAACCTTGTACATGGTTTATCCAACTACCATAGCAAAAAAATATGACTCATCTTTTTTCTATCTTCAAGTGTCTTAGGACTTATATCCTTTGAGAGATATATGCCACTAATTAGAGGGTAGCAACTCTTTCTTCGACTCATGCATGTTGAAAGTCTTTAACATTTTATCTATGTATATACTTTATCTTAATCTAAGCAACTTACTTGATCTATCACGATAAATCCTAATATCGAGATTATAAGTTGTTTTAGCCAAGTCTTTCATGGAAAAGTGTTGGATAGCCAAGCCTTTATAATCTGTAAGTATGGAATATCATTTCTAATAATCAAGATGTTACTGACATATAATACAAGAAATGTAACCATAATACCACTAAACCACTTGTATATACATGGCTTTTTTTTTTTTTTTTAATAAAACCAAATTCTTTGACAATTTCATCAATGAATGTTCCAGTTCCTTGATGATTACTTTAGTTCGTAACTAGACTTTTACAACATGTATGTGTTATTTGCTTAACCTTCAGAGATAAAACCATTAGATTGTGTCATAAACATATTTTCTTTAAGTTTATTATTTAGAAAAACAGTTTTAACATCCATCAATCAAATCTCATAATCATAATATGTAATAATCATAAGTATTATCTTAGTAGACTTAAACATCACAATCAATGAAAAGGTTTCATTATAATTTATACCATATTTCTAAGCAAAACCTTTACCTACTAACTATACCTCATAGGTATGAAAGTTATCATCCATGTTAGTTTTTTTATTGAAAACCCATTTTTATAGGTTTTACCCCTTTAGGTGTATCTGCCAGAGTTCACATATGGTTTTAGTACATGGAATCTACCTCAGATTTCATGGCTTCAAGCTATTTAGTGAATGTAGGACCCGCCGCCCTGAGTACCCCTGCTGCTGAACGATAAAATTCTTTCATTAAATAAACTGGAAATTGGGTACCCGAGACGGGAATCCTACGGAAAAGAAAACCCTACTACTGCTACTGTACAATCTGTGTACAAGCGGAAGCTGAAAAATAAACTGAAATAAATATACAATGAGCCCAAACTGGCTATTCATAGATATACAACTATTCATACACTGTTCTGAAAATATACATCAAATACATGACCTCACAGGTCCAAGCTGAAAATACAACTGATCTCTAGTGTGTGGGATCCCCTCTCGCAAGCCTCGGTCCACCCGCTCCTCGCCAGCAGCAACCACAACCTGAAAAGGAAGGAAGAAGGAAGGGAGTGAGTGATAAAGATCACCCAGTAAGCATTCCTTACTTCCCCCGCCCAAACAAGCGACAAGCACACACAAGACTAACACTGAAACTTGGCCTCGGCCCTACCCATACATCTAGTCGCTTGCTGGCGCTGCAACTGATTATCTGGATTGCTGTTATCTGATTACTGATTACCTGCTTATCTGATTAGTCATGTCAATATGTATATGTAATGACATGCTAAGCTGGAAACTGAAAATGACTGATGATGCATGCATCTGAATCTATAACTGTACCCGAAGGTACCTGCTGCTGATCAGGCTGATGAACACAGGGATTCGGCATCCTGGCCAAGTGGGCTGAACATTCTAGCTACTGGCTAGAATCTGCTGAAACTGATCTGCTATGCTGCTGCTGAGCAGACTGACTGGTGTCAGAATGCTGGGTCCCACAGATGCCCCCTCGAGTTCACCACAAACTGCAACCCATACATTGGGTTCTAACTGCTGAAATCTACTGAATTCGGATCCCTGGATCCTCATTCAGGCTATATGCTGTGTCATGCTATGCATATGCTGCATTCATATCTGATTTCTGGATTATCTGAAGTCATTTAGCCTTTGGATGGATTACCAAACCTTTTATACATCAATTTCTGGCTTTTCTGGGAAAAATTCACTGGACGCACGGGCGTGTGGGCCAAGCACACGGTCGTGCAGGAGAGACACACGGCCGTGCCAAGCAAAGCACACGGGCGTGTGCCCAGACACACGGGACCGTGCCCCGGTCGTGTGTCTGGCCGTGCTCTCCTCTGGAATTGCTGCGCAATTCAACTAAAAAGCAGGCACACGGCCGTGTCCCTCAGGACACACGGTCGTGCCCCCGGCAAACCTAGTCGTGTGCACTTCGTGCACACGGGCGTGCTCTTGCAGAATCCAGGGCACACGAGCGTGTGTCTGCGGGCACACGGGCGTGTGTCCGGCTCTGCAACTCGAGCACCCACCTGGAACAAGCAGAAGGCCATCCAAAACACATCATTTCTCATCCAAACTGAAATTAAACATAATCACACATCCAAGGCACTTCAATAAACCCATACACATCATCAATTTCATCATTCATCTATTCCTGCTGATTCCACCATGCAAATCAACTAATTCTCTCACTAACACACACACAAACAGAGCATGCATGTTTCTGGGTGGAAAATCATCACATAATCAGCATATAATCATCATCTCAACATCATATATCGACATACAAACATAACACAGCAAACTGGAAACGGAAACACCGTTTCTAGCATCATCAAACAAGCTGGGAAACTGAAGGAGAGAGTAAGAAACACTTACCTCTCGCCATGGCTGCTGGGAACTCTAACTCAAGCTGATCTCTGGTCTCTCTAGCTGAACTAGGAGCTGCTGGAAGCTGGAAATCTGATCTAGGGCTGGGAGCTGCTGAGAACAAGAGAAACTGAGCTGGAAATGGGAGGCTGCTGGGTGAGAAACTAATAAATCTCCCGTCTCTCTCTCCTGCTACCCACCTGCACGGGCGTGCAGGGCACTGTGCACGGGAGTGCACCAGGAAAAATGAATAAACATCCATTTCTCACGCTTCGCATGATTAAAACCTCCCTAAAGGCATCATACGAAGGCCACTCGGCTCTGGAAAACTACCATCTCACCCCTGAACTTCTCAGGACCCCCACCCTAATCGCAGTTATAAATCTAACCCCAGAACTCTATCCCTAAGGGCTTTTCTACAAAAACCCGGGATGCTACATTCCTACCCCCTTAAAAGAATTCGACCCCGGAATTATCTGGCTAACTCTGGAAACTACCCCTGATCTCAGACTCTACCTCTCAAGTGGCTTCTCCCACACACTGGCTAAGCCACGAAGCCTCTGCTGAAGCTGGTCTTCGAGGCACTTGTCTCTCTCACTGTTGATCTTGCCATCCGGCTTTACTTATCAATCAATGGCTTCCACGCTTCCGTTACGCACTCTGATTCTTTGAGCTTGAACTCTGTTCCTCTTGCACTGTTTCTGTCCTACTGTAGCTGTATACTCCGAGTGCCAAGCAAATCCTCCTTGCTTTTATCTTAAAAGATCCCTGATCATTCCTCATTATGTCATCCTCTGTCACTGTAACACCAGTGACATTATCTGAGGGGATGACTCAAATCTCTCTCTGAGTCTGACAGTCACCACCTATGTCTCTGAACTCTGTCAACTCACTCCATGACTCTCATCTGACATCTCAACAAGGATACTCCTACTGGCCACACTAGGGTCAACCCCTAATCTCTCCACTACACTCCAAATTATAAAGTTGGATGTGGCCCCACAATCAACCAAAACAGAAAGGAGTATCAAGATAAGGTCACTGACCCGTCTCTGCAAGGGGAATGATCTCTGCCTCTCCTGGTGGACAGCATAAACTCAAGCTCTGCCTCCGCCTCCTCCTGAAGTACCAGCACCTCCTCCAGGTGCTCCACCACCGGGTCTGGGAACATCTGCTCCACCTCGCTCTGCACCAGCTCTATCTCTGGGTGGATCTCTCCTGTCTCTGAACCGTCGAACACCACCTCTGCTAGGCCCAACTCTAGCTCCCTCTCTGGCTGGGCACTCTGCCATCTTGTGCCCTGGCTGACGACACATGTAACACACAATCTGGTCAGCCCAACACTCCCCTGAATGTTGCCTGCCACATCTGGGACACCATGGCAGCTCGGATGCAAATCTCTGCCTCTGAAATTCTCTGGCTGCCATCTCGTCTGACATCGGTCTCTTGCCTCTGTCTTCCTCCTCTACCCACTGCTCTCTGTCGACCTCACTGGTCATAGCCTCCATCCTCTGAAGACTAGCCTCTGATCTGAGCGCTCTCCCCAAAGCATCACTAAGCAGTTGGGGAGGATACGGCCCTGTCAAGACATCCCTGGCTATGTCAGAACGCAAGCCATGGATGAACTTCTGAACTCGCCCCAACTCGGTCCCTGCCAAACCGGGAACGAATCTCGCCAAAGCATTAAACTTGATCGCATACTCCTTAACTGAGTCCGACCCTTGAATCAGATCAATGAACTCCTAGGCCTTGGCATACATCATCTCGGCGCCCCTGTACTCGGCATCAAACAGTCGTCTGAACTCTGCCCAGGTCATCTGCTCCTCAGGGATGGTAGACCTAGCTATGCTCCACCAACCCTTAGCGTCGCCCCTGAGATGGAACGTCGCAAATCTGACTTTCTCCCGCTCTGACAGTGTGAATAAACCCATCACACTCTCCACTGACTCAATCCACTCCTCTGCCACTGCTGGATCTCTAGATCCTCTGAATTTCGAAGGCTGATACGGCCCTGGCAGATGATAGATCGAATGCGGTTTCCTTGAGGAACTTGTACCGGCTACCTCGGTACTCATACCGTAACCATATTCTGTAAGCCCAGCTGGAGACTGGTACCTCTCTCTGACTGACTAAGGTTGAAACTGATGCTGATACTGATACTGATACTATGGCTGAAATGGTGGCTGAGGCTGATACTGAGGCTGAGAATACCTTCTCGACGAAGTCTGATAAATTTCATACGGGGAAGGAGTAACTCTGGTGGGTTCTGAACTATTTCCCACACCAGCTCGCTGCAAATTCTCTCTAATCATTTTCCCAATCATCGCTCTCAACTCTGCTGGCCTCACAGACACAAGGGAGGAGCTCTGAGATCGCCGCCTATGACTAACACTCACAGGACGGACAGGGGGGCTACTACTGGGCTCATCTATCTGTCTAGGGGGATACTCTCCTCTATCTACAAGCAAACAAGGGGTTAGAAACACAAAACACAGCTCAAACTGGAAAGAAATACCTGACTGCGCTGTGAGGAGGGCCTGGACGATGGCTGCGAAGGAGAGAAAGCAGGCACCACACACTTACAACTCAAATCTCTACTAAAAATGGCACAGAGAACACCACTCTGATACCAACTTGTAGGACCCGTCGCCCCGAGTACCCCTGCTGCTGAATGATAAAATTCTTTCATTAAATAAACTGGAAATTGGGTACCCGAGACGGGAATCCTACGGAAAAGAAAACCCTACTACTGCTACTGTACAATCTGTGTACAAGCGGAAGCTGAAAAATAAAATGAAATAAATATACAATGAGCCCAAACTGGCTATTCATAGATATACAACTATTCATACACTGTTCTGAAAATATACATCAAATACATGACCTCACAGGTCCAAGCTGAAAATACAACTGATCTCTAGTGTGTGGGATCCCCTCTCGCAAGCCTCGGTCCACCCGCTCCTCGCCAGCAGCAACCACAACCTGAAAAGGAAGGAAGAAGGAAGGGAGTGAGTGATAAAGATCACCCAGTAAGCATTCCTTACTTCCCCCGCCCAAACAAGCGACAAGCACACACAAGACTAACACTGAAACTTGGCCTCGGCCCTATCCATACATCTAGTCGCTTGCTGGCGCTGCAACTGATTATCTGGATTGCTGTTATCTGATTACTGATTACCTGCTTATCTGATTAGTCATGTCAATATGTATATGTAATGACATGCTAAGCTGAAAACTGAAAATGACTGATGATGCATGCATCTGAATCTATAACTGTACCCGAAGGTACCTGCTGCTGATCAGGCTGATGAACACAGGGATTCGGCATCCTGGCCAAGTGGGCTGAACATTCTAGCTACTGGCTAGAATCTGCTGAAACTGATCTGCTATGCTACTGCTGAGCAGACTGACTGGTGTCAGAATGCTGGGTCCCACAGATGCCCCCTCGAGTTCACCACAAACTGCAACCCATACATTGGGTTCTAACTACTGAAATCTACTGAATTCGGATCCCTGGATCCTTATTCAGGCTATATGCTGTGTCATGCTATGCATATGCTGCATTCATATCTGATTTCTGGATTATCTGAAGTCATTTAGCCTTTGGATGGATTACCAAACCTTTTATACATCAATTTCTGGCTTTTCTGGGAAAAATTCACTGGACGCACGGGCGTGTGGGCCAAGCACACGGTCGTGCAGGAGAGACACACGGGATCGTGCCCCGGTCGTGTGTCTGGCCGTGCTCTCCTCTGGAATTGCTGCGTAATTCAACTAAAAAGCAGGCACACGGCCGTGTCCCTCAGGACACACGGTCGTGGCCCCGGCAAACCTGGCCGTGTGCACTTCGTGCACACGGGCGTGCTCTTGCAGAATCCAAGGCACACGGGCGTGTGTCCGGCTCTGCAACTCGAGCACCCACCTGGAACAAGCAGAAGGCCATCCAAAACACATCCATTTCTCATCCAAACTGAAATTAAACATAATCACACATCCAAGGCACTTCAATAAACCCATACACATCATCAATTTCATCATTCATCTATTCCTGCTGATTCCACCATGCAAATCAACTAATTCTCTCACTAACACACACACAAACAGAGTATGCATGTTTCTAGGTGGAAAATCATCACATAATCAGCATATAATCATCATCTCAACATCATATATCAACATACAAACATAACACAGCAAACTGGAAACGGAAACACCGTTTCTAGCATCATCAAACAAGCTGGGAAACTGAAGGAGAGAGTAAGAAACACTTACCTCTCGCCATGGCTACTGGGAACTCTAACTCAAGCTGATCTCTGGTCTCTCTAGCTGAACTAGGAGCTGCTTGAAGCTGGAAATCTGATCTAGGGCTGGGAGCTGCTGAGAACAAGAGAAACTGAGCTGGAAATGGGAGGCTGCTGGGTGAGAAACTAATAAATCTCCCGTCTCTCTCTCCTGCTACCCACCTGCACGGGCGTGCAGGGCACTGTGCACGGGAGTGCACCAGGAAAAATGAATAAACATCCATTTCCCGCGTTTCGCATGATTAAAACCTCCCTAAAGGCATCATACGAAGGCCACTCGGCTCTGGAAAACTACCATCTCACCCCTGAACTTCTCAGGACCCCCACCCTAATCGCAGTTATAAATCTAACCCCAAAACTTTATCCCTAAGGGCTTTTCTACAAAAACTCGGGATGCTACATCGTGCATCCAAGGTGCACGGGCGTACACATGAAAAAATGGAGACTATTTATTTCCCGCTCATTCGTATGATCGAATCCTTCCGAAAGGAATCATACGAAAGCCACACAGGCTTTGGAAACTTACTAACTCACCCCTAAACTCATTTAGACTCCCAATCTATTTCTGGATTTCGTTTCTAACCCCAAAACTTTTCCCCTAAGGGCTTTTCTAACCTGGGATGCTACAGTTTTGACTATATCGGGAAATCCATAAAAAAATTTAATATTATTAGATCACATTAAAAAATAAGTTATTTTAATTAATCTTTCTATAAATAAATTGTTTAAGGGTAAAACCAAAATAAAAATTTTGAGAAAAATAGATATTTTGTTCACAAATTACTACTAAACCTAAAGGTGGATTCAAGCCTGAACTCAAGTTTGGTTTGGCTCATGAGAGTCAAACTCAAGTCTAACTTTGAACTTGATGATTTTTTGTAGAGTCAAACTCGAATGGTAGTTTTTTCAAATTGTTTGTAATTCTGAAAATTATTAATTTAAAAAATATGTTTTTTGATAAAAGAGAACACAAAATCTATTTTTAGTGTAATAAGAAATGAACAAAATTAAATTTATTTATAATGTTAAGTAAATGAAATTGTAATCAATTTCATTTATATGATAGTGTTGAAATTGGGCTAAGAATTATAATGGGTAAAGTAAGTTATTGACTATATTTTTTTGACGTGAAACTTTTACGCTTCATATATTATAACTCAGTTTATTCAATATAATCATGCGTAATATTACAAAAAGAAAAAAGGAAAAGATTTTTTTATATATTATATGTAAAATATCATTTCCCATTCAATAAGAGTGGATAAAGGATTTATTTTACTATGCAAACAAATGGTTCCCTCTTTTTTCACAAAATAGTAACACCCAATGACTTCACATGATGACCTACTTTTCATGCATGTAAAATGATGAATGATGTATCATGATATGGATTTGAGAATAGTTTTTTTCATAAAAATAATATAGTGTAATATGATATGAAATTATAATAGATGAGGCAAATTATAGTAGGTCAAGTGCAAAGGTTATCTTTCAACAATTTCGTTCATCTATTATAAATAAACATTTAATTTCAACCTAATTTTAATACAGATAAGTGAGGAGGATTATAACAATTTATCATAATCATTACAAATAAGTTTACTTTCTTTCTTATATCATAATAAAATTTTAAAATTGTTTTTTTGAAGTAAAAAAATAAAAAAAAAAAGGTTAAGCTGGAGCTTGAATTCCATAGATCATGCTTGAACTCGAGCTGGCTAAAATCTTAAAATCATGGCTTAAGCTAGATGTGTCGTTCCTCAAGTTGGGCTTGATCAAGTCAAGATGTTAGTCGAGCTAAAGTCATTTCAGCTCAAATCCAACCCTAACCACACCTATTAAATCTCACCATTTGATTAGGATTTGCAAAAAAAAAAAAAAAAAAAAAGGGTTCAAATCGTAAAGTAGACTAAATTGTTTAATATTTACATTTTGACTTAGTTTGAGTTATAAAACAATTCGATTCAGGTTAAGAAATGTTTTAAAAAAAGTATATGGTTTGATCTGCAATAGAAGTGGTTTTGGAATTGAACCAAGCCATAAATTGTTTTATTCATATTATTAACAAAATCGAATGCACGATAGTCAATTGAATCAATCTACTTTAATCTACATCATTCACTCCTCAAACAATGGTCATTGTTTTTGCCTAATTCTTAATTGAATTAGTTTGTTTCTATCTTGGTTTAGTGTTCATGCTCTTATTTTTTGTTTTAGATATCATTCTTCACATGGTCGCTTGATGTATTTGCCCTAATTCGTAATGGGATCAGTTTTGTTCCTACTCAATTCGAACTTTACATTATTATTCTAAATTTTATTTTTACATCTTCTTTGTCTTATTAGAAGATAGCTTTTTTAATTCACTTTGATGGACTATAAATGAATTTTTATTGTTCGAGGGAATCACATCCCACAATTTGCATCTCATAAGAGGAGTGAGAAACCAAATAGGAGGATAACATACGTTGATGTGATTAAAGGCTAGTGTTGTTCCTAGTTACATCTATTTGTTTCTGATATCATGTATTTGATATGGTTGGTTAAAGGATTTATAATTGATTCATAATTAAGCATTAAACTTTTATAAGGGACTCTTAATTTCTCTTCCCAACTTTACAAACACATTACGCATGTATAATGGCAAGTTGTGATCATTGTTACAAAGCATTGTAGAATCAATATCTTTATATTTGAATATGTCAATCTTTCAGACATTATTGCATATGATATAGAATTTGTTAGGATAATTTCCCTTTGTCAATCAATATTTTGTTTATTTGTAATTAAATAAACATTTTTCTATTGATTGTTCATTTTCATACATAGTTATGATGCTTGTAAAATCAATATGCCCTTAAATGGTTGAATTGAATCGAGAAATTAGATAGGTTGATTGTGTTTTCTTTATGTGCCAATTATTTTGACATTACCTTGACCTAAAGCACTAATAGTGGTGATAAGACTATCATAATATTGAATGACGGTGATAGTTTACATGTTATTTATGTGGTCATCATGTGTAACAATGAAACAACATCTAATTCTAACACGATGACAAATATAACACTAAAGAAAACAAATAAAATGTAACAAGAAAAGAAATATCAGACCAAGAGAGAAATTTATGTAACCAAAGAGTTTTATTCAAATTGAAAATCTCAATTCAATTATAATATGACTTCTTTTTTTTTCCTCTTTTTCCTTTTGGGATCCCCTGATTTTATATATATGCTCTGACCCACTAGAATGGGCAAGTCTTATAAGCTAAGTAGATTGAGTCCTACTGAACTAGTCTTTCTCCATTATATAGGGAAGTGGAAGTGTGGAATAACAAATCATGAAACCAATCTTCAACAAATTGATTTTAAGCTAGTCTCCTGCAATGATTTTTTTTTGGAACTGTATTTTCTTTTTCTTTTTTTTTTTAGGTGGGTTTGTTGCATACAACAATTACATGTCACCCAAAGATCGTCTTAGATCACGACTCCTTTATTAGGAAGTGACAGATCGTGTTGGTTCTAGAACTAGAGATGAGGAAATTGAGCTTGCATAATTTCTTGTAAAAACCAGTTTGTTGCACTTGCTCATTGTCTTTTTCATCCAATATAGGATGACTCATTAGCATCACATCGAGTTGTAGTTGTGTTCCTTTCCATGATAGTATTTTCAACGAGTTGTATAGCTTCTTTCTCACTTGTTAAGTCCTCTACCTTAGGTAAAACTTTATTGGGTTCGTCGTTAAGTACACATAGTTTGAAGAGCTTCAACTTCTCAATGTTGACTACTAAGTACATTTCCATATAAGCTTGTAGTTCTAGTTGACATGCATTATCTCTAATTCTATGAATGAATTTAAAAGGTCTATAATGGATTGGTTTAACTTTTTACCTTTCCCTCATATTCGGTCTTTGCCTAGGTGTAACCAAACAAGGTCACTTACTTGAAAGTTATTATATGTATGATGTCGACTATAACGTTTTTTGTATTTTTGTTGAGCCTTTTATAGTTGCTGCTCTAATTATCTTTCTAATTTGTTCCATAAATCATTGTGCTCTTATCTTTTCAGCTTTGCCCTTTACTAGTTGTGGTGTTAACTTGATGGTGAACTTTAAATTGAAGGGATTTTGAAGTAGGAAGCCTAAACAAACTTTTAATAATGACTTGTTTGTTAAGCTGTGTTTAACATGCTTGATATCAAACTGTAAAAATAGAATACTCACATCCCCAGTTCTGAAGTGTTGAGCATTGTAACCTTGTAAATATGAACAATAGTCCTATTAACCATTTTGATTTGACCATAAGTTTGGGGATGGAATGCAATACCATCGAATTAGGGAGTCCAAATATTTTTCATAAATTTTAAAAGAAAATTCGTGTTATTTCTTCCCTGTTCACTATCTTCTTGTAAGGCATGAGTACCAATATTTCTGAGAACCTATCAATTGTTGTGAATAGGTAGTTGTACCCTCATCATGTCATTAGAAGTCCACCTAAGAAATCCATAAAAATGTTTTCCTATAGTTGTGTCAGAATAGGTAATGGAGTATACAATCCAACCTTTTTATTAGCATGCTTAAATATACTACACAACATACATCTTTTTACAACACATATTTTTTTTATGAAGTGAGCCATATCTTACTTTATTTAAGGCCAAAAGACATAGTGAAGCAAATTTTGTAGTGTCTTTGTCACTTCAAAATGGTTGAGAATATTGGTCATATGTGTTTCCTTTATGTACCTCACCTATTCATTTGCTTTTGATATGCATAAAAGTTTTCCTTTGTAAAGGATTCTAGACTGCACCTCTGCCAATGCTTTTTGAAATTCAAGATTCTTGCCATACCAGTTAGCATACTCTTTATGAAAAGTTGGCTACAATTGCATGATTACTAGTAAACAAGGCATAACTACTAGTGGTCGTGACAACATGTCTGCCAGTTTGTTATAAATCCCCTTTTTATACTTGATCATAAGGTGGAATTACTACAAGTATGTCACATATTTCATGTGTCAAGCTTATTGTAATTGAGCTTGTGTTTGTAGATATTATAAAGGTTAGTGATCAACATACACCACTATCTCTTTACCTAGGAGGTAGACGTACTAGTGCTTCATTGCTTGATATAGTGCCAATAGCTTTTTGTCATATGTTAGATAATTCTCTATACAAACCTTAAAACATCTCTGAGTGATATGTCCTTCTTGCATTAGAACAACTCCCATGGCATAACTTGATGCATTTGCTTCAAATACAAAAAGCTTTTATAGGTCTAGTAAAACAAGAGTTAGTGTCTCACTAATTTTCCTCTTCAACAAAAGGATCATGTCCTTCTGTTCTTTTGTTCATACTTGATATGTCTTAGTCAATAAATAAAGTTTAGAAGCAATAAGAAAAAATTTTTGGATAAATTTATGAAGATATTGATAAGTTCCCATGAAACTTTGCACTTTCATCACTAAGTGAGAATGTGGCCATTCTGTTATTACTTCTGCCTTATCAAGGTTGACTTTTAACTCATCCTTGCCCATTATAAACCTAAGTCATATTAGGTTTTGTTTACTAAATTCACACTTCTTGTAGTTTAGACATAATTCATGTTACTCTAAAGTCCCAAACACTTGTTATACATGCATTAGATGTTTCTCCCAAGAAAAGCTATAAATAATGATGTCATTAAGGTGTACATTGACAAAGTTATCGATGAAGGGCCAAAGAATATCATTCATAAGTCTCATGAAAGTTTTCAAGGCATTACAAAAATCAAATGGCATTACAAGCCACTCAAATAACCTTTATCGTGTCTTGAATATCATATTCCATGTGTCTTTCTTACAAATCCAAACTTGATTATATTTGAATTTCAAATTGAGCTTGGTAAAGATGGTAACATGTCTTAATTGATCCAATAAGTCGTCAATGCATGAGAGTGGGTTTTGATTCTTAATGGTGATTTTATTAAGAGCTCAATAGATCATGCACATACACCACCCTTCATCTTTCTTTGGTACTAAAACAATTAGAAAGCTGTATAAAGAGTTGTCTACTAGTTTAATTACTCTTACATCCAATAGTTCATTCACCTGTCACTTGATTTCTTCATTCCCCATAATTGAGTTATAATATAAGGTAAGATTAAATAGGGTAGAGTCAAAGATGATTTGGATCTCATGCTCTACTGCTCACTTTGGAAGAAATCCATATATGTTTACAAACAAACTAGCATACTTCTCGATTAGCTTATTTAGTTTGCGATCTAATTCTTTACAAGATAATGTTAAGGATGAAACTTTTACCTTATTTTTTATCAGTCAGATCATTAATAAAACAAACTTTTGAGAAGCATTTACCATTCATCTCAGTTGATACATAGTCACCAAATCCACCTTTTAGTATGAACAATTTTATTAACGATGTATTTTTTCCATCTTTCTGAAAGTGGTACTATTGAGCATATCAATAGTAGATAACATCTCGCTCTCATAAATATGGATTGCCAAAAATCATGTTACCAATATCTATGAGTACCATTTCATAAGTTACTTTGTTAATGTATTGATTATTGATGGCAAAACAGAACTTTTACTGATAATCAATCTTGAGTTTCATGTCCCTCTATATCTATCTGAGAAGGTATGGTCGTGGATAAAGAGTTGTTTCAAGTCCCAACTTTTGAATCAAACTTGTTGAGATCAAGTTATTTTAATTGCCAATATTATTGATAGCTTTGATGACCACTTGTTTTACTTGAATCTGTAATATGAACAGTTCTTCCTTTTCATCGTAACCAGCTAATAGACTTAAGCTCTTCTCTTTTGGCATTGCTATCAGAATCAAACTGTTGTTTACTCTTTAACTTGTCCAATTTCAATGTGAGTGCTAGAAACTATTACCATTATTATGGGTTTGCCTTGTTTTTATTTCCACTTTGCAGGAAAAATTGAGGATAACATTTCCCTTTCTCATGCCTTTTGATTTACAATGTTCACAAAACTTAATCAATTTAAATAAAAACAAAGAGTCACCTTTCTAGCTATTCTTTTAAGAACTTTGGTTGTCACCCCTTTTAAGTTTTTGTTACCCGAAGTAAGTTGCCTACCACGTTTATTCTTCTGCTCAATGGCTAAAGTAATGTTATTAGTATTGGAGATGTTAATGGCTTGGTATAAATGTAACTTATTTTGAATTTTTCAATGCATACTAGCTACAAACTTATTGAAAATGTCTTTATTATCAAGATTGATTTTTAACATTACAAACTAGCTAACGAAACTCCATAGTGTACTTTTGCATTTTTAAGTTTTATCGTTGTCTTAGGTTATGCCAATGTGCCCAATGATCTTGAGAATACCTTATAAGATAGAATTTTTGGTGTAATACACAAGTAAATTCTTTCCAAATTACCTCTTTCTCATCATTAATCTTTAAGAACACATTCTACCATTTAAGGTGGATTTGTTGTATGTAACAATTATGTGTCACCCAAAGATCATCCCAAATTAGCATGTGCTAAAGTTGTTAACTTATAGCTTGGTACGATACATGAGTGTATGCTATTTAGTAGACATATTCATTAGACTAACCTAACAATAGGATTTCTTATCGATTATGACTCATGTGTCTTTGGATACATTCTTATAATCTAATGGGTATATATGTGACAGTTTATATGTGTCGAAGTTGGTGACTTGTAATTTGCATACAGATAACATGTCCTTAGTATAGTAGAACTAAGACGATAAAATCAGATGACTAATTATGCTTTTTATATGCAATTTTTGGTGGTCATACTAGAACAATATGTAATTCTAACATCACTATAAACCTTAGACTGAAGTGATGGTGCAAAGATTATTATAGTGTGAGAGATCTCACTAAAAAATGGTGATATATTGAAGTTTATTGCTTGTAGCCTAGTCCTATGTATAAATGTATGATTTGGTGATCATGTTTATTGGACAAACCTACTAAAGATGATCTCATATAAATGGTGCTACATATGTCTATGGAATAATTATCTTAATTTGATGGATACATATGATCATTTGATTTGGGATTATCAGACTATCTTATGCTAGGAGTAATATTGTTAGACATCATTAAATGCACCACTATAAATGAAAAGTTATTAAAGTGAGTGATTAGTCATATCATGATCAATACTAAAGTTATAGTGGATCAATAAAAGATTTATCACTTCTAAGCACAGAAGCAATATCATTATAATAATGTTCACAACCAATGAGTTTGTGGTCATAACTGGATCAGTTAATGTGATATTTAATCCTAGTTTGGACATATATCTATGAACTGAGGATTAATTGAAATAGATATAAATCTATGTTTCAAACTAAACTATTGGAGTTATTATGATAATTTGTTAGAGACTGCCCATGATCTGTGTTCATATTTGACTCAAGTCTAGATACCACCAAGTTAGTAAAAGACTTATAGGTTACACACAACAGGAACTGATTGAGCTTTAGAGGTATTGGATTGTTATATTGGTGTTTATATTGTCAACGTTATCATGTAGGACTTTTTTAGATTTGTTTAGATTTGGTCGAAAGTCAAAAATAGAATTTTTTTCTCAACACACAACCACGCTTCTCTTAAGGTAATAATTATACATCTTATCAAGTGGAGAAATTATAAGTGTTTAAATGAATTATGGTTAACAATATCAAACCTAATCCGAAATTCAAATAACATGCTGATACACAGGTATACATGTTTCATATACAGTCGTGTATGTTGTTACTTAAAGATTATGGTGTAATGGATAATTGCATAGATTTTGTGCAATGTGCATAAAATCGTATATTATCCAAACACTAATGCACAATTATATGTGTGTCATATATATTTGTGCATAAGGGTTTTATAGGCGTACGTCTTGACGCAAGGTCCCATGACCCTAAGTCTATATAAGATAGCATAATGATTTTATTTTAGACTTTTTGCCTATTTTTAAATAGTCATGCCTATTCATAAATGCTCATTGGCGTAAAAGTAGTTGCTGGCGTAAAAGTAGTTGCTAGCACCATGAAAATATGCCAAGCCTCCTTTGTTTGCGTTCTTTATGGATTTCTCAAATGTCACTAGTTTACGAGACAATGGATAAACAAACCACTTCCCACGTGAAAAATTGAAATAATTTTGAACACTTTTTGGTTGTGTTAGGTTTTGTTTCATGTATTTGTGCAAAAAGCAAAAGTTCTAGATGGGTTTTCCTAAACCTCTATCTGAAAATTTTTAAATTCTATTGTATGGCTACCTTGCCAATGATCTTAGGAACCTAAAATCATGAATAGTCTTATACTTATACACCATATGAAATATACATATTTATGTAAGATCCATCTGTGACATTTCAAGTCTAAGGATCAATGAAACATTAATACGATCTTATAATGAATCATTGACTATATTTTAATATCCATGTGTCTAATCATATTTGGTCATATTTGATATAAACAATTTATTAACCATTAATCTATACTACTGCACTAGTGACATGACTGTCATAATCATTCACATTAATATCATCTTATGATAGTCAATACTCTTTATTAATGGTCCTTATGAATAGTTTCATGCTTACTCATTTATTTTATAAACAGTACCATGTTTACCCTCTATTTACAAACAATACCTATGAGCAATGTCAAACTTACTCTATATCTAGTTATAATATCTGTGAATAGTCTATATGAATAATGCTATATATATCCACCTATCTCATGAATATTATTACACTTACCCTTTGCATGTGAATATAGAAAAGGGTAAAACTAGTATTAATTTAATATTTTGGCTAAAACTATGTAAAACAATAAATAGGTTAAAAAAAGGCTTAAATAATACGATCCTTTTGTCACTTTAGAATAAAGTGAAAAGGGTGATCTTGTAGTTCTTGGTTTGTGAAGATATGTTGTTAAGTGCTCTATTTTTTTTTTCCATTGAGGCTGAAACTAAACCTATGGTTAAGAAATAGTTGTTCATACACCGATAAGGGATTCAAGTTTGAAACATCTAGCTATTAAAATCTTACTATAAGTTATTAAATAATAAAATGAGGGTTAAATATACTCATGATCACTATTTTTAAAATGTTGCGAGAAAATCTTTGAACTTTGTTGTTAGGTCACTCTCTAACTTTATCGTTTGAATCCTTAATAGAAAGTGATATTACCAGTGACATGGAAGCTGACTCAATATAAAGGGAAAAAACTTGATGAAGTGGCACAAAGTTTAAATAACCTAACCGCTTGTCTCTCATATAATCTTTTCCCTTTATTCTGTTATCGTCGAAATCCTTCTCCCTAGTATCAATTGTATTTGCTACCTATCTCTATTCTCACTTTTTGTCAATGAAAATCTATTGTCATTTGTAGTGTTTGAAGCCTCTCTTATTTGTCTTCGATTGTCATTGTTTCACCTATACAATAATACATGATATTATGAATCAATGTTTGTAGGGAAAAAGAAAAAAGGTTTCAAACCTATATATTGGTACAAATGATAATGACAGAGACCCCTTTACAACTTCAATGGTAGTTGGGAGTAATAACCTAGATCAATGAACAAGTGAATGTTAGAGTAACCACCAAAGCACCCTTCATATACAATAGAGGTCCCATAGCACGTGGCTTTTAACAAATCATCAACTCAAAAATTGAAGCCTAGTAAAGAAAATGGGAGATTAGTTTCATCAAGATTCAAAAATACTACTTAATCAAAAAGAAAGGGAAAGGAGAAAAGAATAGGAAATTAAGAAGTACTAAGTGGTTTCTAGTTTTGAGTAGTTATCAGCTTTGGGTTACAACTTTGGGTTGAGTGTGATATAGTAAGAGGGTTGCAAAAGTGTTGAAACTTTCCCAATTATGCTTTTAACCCATTACAATTGTTATTGATTTAGCAGATGTTAATGTAGTAGATGTTAACACAATGATGTAGTAAATGTTAAGTGAAGTATGACTGTCTTCACTTCTACAGTATGAATGGTTGTCCACTTCTACAGTAGATGTTGATATAGTAAATGTGTTTGACAATTGTTGTAAATGTAGTAGATGTTTGGTGAAGTATGAATGTCTCTTGTTTTTTGTCCCATATGAATGGATGTCCACTTCTAAAGTATAAATGGTTGTGCACTTATATTGTTCACCACATTAATAACATTACATTACTATTATTATTGTCTACTTATGTTTCTATAGTTGTATTGGTCATTGTAATAGCTGCAACAAGATGAATTTTACTTTATTGTATACAATTATTAGTGGCCACAACAACAAAACTTTTAATAGTCAATGACTACCATTTATAGTATTGAAAACCTAAGTAACTATAATCATTGTGTTTGAAAGCATAAGTGACCATAAAGGAAATAGACGATTAAACAAGTGAACATGAGTACAATACTTTCCACAGTCCGTAGTTGCATATCCTATCAAGTCGAGGTGCAACTAAAACAAGTCATTTGATTTCATTCTAAAGTAGGTTTATAATACATATAATAAATACATAAACATGAACTTCATTTATCAACAACACAATGCACAAAAATTTACATTTATTAACACAGTTTTCATTAACAATTCCACAGCATATACCATTCATATCAATTATGCAAAATTCATTTTTTTAAGTACGATACAAGGGTTAATTATTACTCTGACATCCTATTCCAGACCCAAAAATGACTACCACAGACACATCTTTCCCTAGTATGGTTAAACTCTTTTTACACTAGCAAAAATACCATTACCACTATCACCATAACAACCTTAATCCAAACTTAGAGTCGACCACGCAAACTTTTCCTTTTTGCCTTTGTTTGAGTTTTTCTTCCATCTCCAACCTTTTAATTTTTCATAGTAGACTAACTATGACATGTCTAATCCTTGGTTGCATTGGGAGATTTACCCATTAAAAATAATGATAGGAGTCTTTCACCTATAAAATTTTCAAAAAATCAACCACTATCAATAGAATCCCAATTTTATTGAATAAATCCCAAATTCGTATAAAATCAATAATAACTTACTTTATAACCTACACAATCAAAGAATCGCCTTCCAGTGTTGGAATCAGTTTATGATGTTCTCAACATAGTAACTTTGTTGTAAAAAGACATTGTTATGTTGTTTACAGTTTTACCACTCGTCATCTACTTTATGAAATTTTTCTGTCCAAATTTTGACGAATTCAAATGACAAAGGAGATTTCAATGAACATAGCAGACATATTTCTTTTACATGTCCTAACTACACTTCAACATTGACATAAACAATTGAAGACATATAAAAGAAGTTTTAAACACTATAGACAACGACAGATTTTTGTTGACGAAAAGTGAGAACAGAAATAGATAACAAATGCAATCAATATCAGGTAGAAAGATTTCAGCAATTATAGAATAAGAGAAGAGATTAGAGGAGAGAGAAACAATTAGGTTATTTAAACCTTATGCCATGTCATCAAGTTTTTTCCTTTTACGTTGAGCTAGCTTCCACGTCACCTTTTGTTAAAGATTCAAATGATAAAATTGTGAGTGACCTGACGACTAACGTAATCCAAAATTCAATAATTTTCTTACAATATTATAAAAATTAGTAACCGTAGATGCAATAACTGTATATTTTAGTACTGTGAGTGCATTTAATCTAATAAAATGAATAAAAATTGGTAATTTGAAAAACTGTTGCTAAGGGTTCCAATGAATTCCTAATTGGAATTAAAATATAATATTTAATTAATATCTCATAAATCGCTATATCTAATCTTTTTGCAGAGAGAACCATTGGTTTCAAAATTATTATCCAGCCCCTTTAGTTTCAACAATACTGCTACAGCCCATATCTTGACCTTTTTATTATATTGGGCATTTGTTGATTTTAGAAATAATATCAATTAATCCTTCTAAATTATCAAAAATCTCTTTAATTTAACCACTAAAAATATGTTATCCTCTGCAAGTTGTTGGTAGATTTTAGTAAAAGCTTTATTTCATTTAAACAATTACAATGACTTCACTTTTTGTTTAAAAAAAAGAGAGCTAAAATTATTGTTTTTAAATCAATGGATGCTTATTATTAAAAAAAAAAAAAAAAAACACACACATAAGACAGGGTTTTATTTTAAAACCAATAAATAATGTTTTTAGATTCAAATTCAATATTAATTCGATAAAAAGATTGATTCAATTAAATTGATAAATTATTTAAAATATATATTTAAAATAATTTTATATAATTAATTATTAAATATAAAATTCAAATAAAATTACCATAAAAATAAGTTTGACTTGATGGCACAAATTTACTATATCAATTGATAAGATTTTTAGGGTCAAGTCCCAGTGATTACAAAATTTTTTATTTTTTTTAAATTCAAAAAATAAATTAATTTAAAAAAAATAATAAATAGATATAGCAATGAGGGGACAATCCTTCTCACCCTAATGGGAATTACGAGGAATGCACATCCTCTATCATTGAAAATCACTTTCTTCACATCTCTTTTCACTTTTTGTCTTTTCCTTGTTACATCTGTTTAATTCTTATCATAAGTAATGATATTTTAATAAATAATTAAAAATATAATAGATATTTGTATAAATTATATTTTATAAATAAATACAGAGAGTTGTCCCTATCCCTGTTTTTAAGAATTGGTTTTTGTGTATTTAACATGCCAAAGGATCTCCCGTCTATGAGGTGGGATAAGCATCCTCTTCTAAATTACTATGCCTAGTAATAAACCAAGCATATTTTAGTCTGATGGAGCTTTCCAACTCATGTAAAATCTGTCTTTGCAAATAATAATAATAATAATAATAATAATAAATACTTTTTTATACATAGGTGTTTGGTCAGGATGAATCATAATGGAAGGAGGTGGGCAGTAGGTGTAAGGTAAAATTTCCCTTTCTCTATTATTGAAATAAAAAATAGTGTGATAATAGTTTTAAAATCTCCAATTTAATTCAACTTGTCAAAACACAACTCATATGTTATTAGATAATTTATCCCTAATGACTCAACAATTCATCTAGACATTTTGTGCACATTTCTTGCTTTCAACTTAATGCGAAAATTATAGAAACCATATTTCTTTGTTTTTCAGTTAATAAAGAATTATGTTATATTAATAATTATATCCCCACCTATAAACAATATTATTTGACCAATGTTATACTTGTTTAATATTAAATAGGTGTGTGTGTGTGTCCCTCTCTCTCTCTCTCTCTCTCTCTCTCTCTCTCTCTATATATATATATATATATATATATATATTAACTTTCATCTCTTAATTTGAAAAAAAAACAATTTTAATATTTTATTTAAATAAATTATGAGTAAATAATAATTAGTATTAATTTATATACTAATAACAATATCTCCTAATTTTCTTTTCATTTCATAGTACAATTGCATTAAAGAATTTACATGTTTCTATTAGAGTATCTCAAATGATTCAGATCATCTTATTGTAAGCCCAAGATTCCTATAAAAGAGGGTTAATTTCAAATACCTCAACCATAAAAAAGAAATCCCTAACAAATTTATTAAATCATGGTTTCTAGAAAACATGGGTAACATGATTTAAATTAAGTAAATTTGAATAATGCATTTTTTTCAACATAAGAAATTGTGATATGAAGTTTCATCATTCAAACCAAACTATTTGATTAATATTAAGACTGACAAACATTCCAAGGAAACTAAAAAATCATAAAATTTTTGGGTATGTATGGGAACTGAAAAGAATGAACATGGTGAAAGCTATTATTTAAACTGATATGATGTTCATTGTAGCCAGAGAGACCTTATCCTCATTCATGTTATACTTACAGATCTACAAACTCTAGGCTATGAAAATGAGTTTTGGAGAAGCAAGAAAAAATGAAGTATTTGGTACTATACCTCAAATGAACCGCGAAAACTAGTGACGGTTCATTTTTTTAAATATATTTGATACATTTGGGGATAACCTTGGAAGATATCTAAACAGCTGCACCATAAACACAATCAAATAATATGAGAATTAGTTCATCTATGTACTACATGTCAATCAAGGTGAGGGAGAAACTAAAAAGTTGCAAATCTAATATGAACGGTAAACATACAATGCAAGTTTAGATAAATGAAGAAGCATCTATGTGTTACAGCTGAGGTATAAAAATTTAATTCGAAAGAGGTTTGCAAAATTGGAGAAACATTTTTCATCAGGTGGATAGAGATATATTTTAGTGGAATGCTGTTCTCCTAATTGGTTCGACAAGTAAAGGGGATGGTACTGAATTGAACTCTATATGGAGATTTGAATTTAAGTCTTTTGTCATGGTAAGCAAATAAGAACAGAGAAAAAGTGACATGTTCAAGAGATTTAAAATAGGGCATACCCAAAGCTTCACAAATGCATCGATGACAACTGGAACCAGGCAGATAAAAATGGTTATCGCAGACTGATCAACTTCAAGACCATAGTGCTCAACAACAATCTCCAAAACAGTCTGCCAACCTGACTCAGAATGATATCTGCAAGTACCCATTACATCATTTCTTTCAGAAGCTGGGCCTAAAAAATTCCAGTTACATTCACTACAACATTAAACATGAGGCTACTCCACAGGTGGGGTCAAATGTAAGACGTGTCAATTTAAGCCAACTTGCACTATATGAGTATAGTAACATTATTTAAAAATTAGAATGTGCTAATAAGCAGGCCTTTAAAAGAGCAGGAATGATTACCCTAAAAACATGTCTGTGATAAGAATGATTAGGACAGCTTTCCCAGTATCTGAAATATTGTTTACAATCTTATAACCTGCAAATTTGAGCAAAGCTACCTGCAAAATAGGAAAGCATTAAGAAAGTAACGATACACTTCTAGTTCAGTTCAAAGTACTGATAATTGCCTAATGTGTGCTTATGAAAATGCAAGCATAGATGTTCTTTTGTATGAAAAGAAGTGCTTAACCAGAAATATAAGTCCGTAGATATACCTATATCATTATTTTTCTTTAACACAATTCAATCTTTTCATTTTAAAAATCAATAAATAAATACCAAACCAACACTGATTAAATCTATTTACAAGACAATATTTGCACGTCTCATGCTTAAAGAATATGAAGTAATGGAGATATGTTAAAAAATTGAATTGGATTTAGTTTAGGATATTGGGACATTTTGATTGGGGTATAAGAATTTTATGACTTTTAGGTCTGTATTTTATTATTTATCTTGAATCTTCATAGAATTATATGGTCAAAATTATTCATACATGATTTTTTTTTTTCTATGAAGGAATAAGGTTAAATGTGGCATTTTGAAGGTCAACCTGGCAAAAAAAAAAAGGCTTTAACAGAAAATGCCCTAGCGGCGGGATTTCATTTATTTTCCAAATCAACCAGGTCTGCCTATAGTTAGTCTAAACTTCAGAGGAGGTTAATTAGTCCTTGAATGTTCTTTAAGCACAGAATGTCCTTTACATTGATTAACAATAAGTCAAAACAATGCATTCAAAATTAAACCTACAATAAATCAAAAAAAAAAAAAGAAATGGTGAATCAAAATCATTGCAACTAATCGATATCTTACATTAAAGCATACAACATATTAAACCTCATTATAATTGTATTTAGTATCAATTAATATGGCATCTCCACAAGCCATATGAGTATTTTGATAAGTAATGATATACCATGTCAATAAGCCTTAATAGAAAGAAAATGAAATCTGGTTCAATATTATTCACTGCTGAAGTCATAATAATTCTCGGGCATTCTTTCAAGCTCAATCACAACCTAGCACTTACAGTTCATCTGTTATGCTACAATTATTAAGGCCTTCACCTAATAGTTTATGCTTTTAAGTAAGGGTCCAAACAACAGTACAAAGTTCTCCAACAAGCCACCTCAACACCAAGCCAAATACAGGTACAAACTATGTGACACAAATGGGAATGCAAACTTAGAATCTATGATCTGATATCAGTAGCTCTTTTTAATAAGAAACAAGAAAATCAATAATATAAAAAGAATGGTAATCCACAAATCTACTATAATTTAGAAAAAGAATCATGTAAATTTCTTCTAATACTATGTCAAGTAATCAGTTCACCTAAAAGTTTACCGTGATATTTAAGGTTTAGATAGTAGTATCTCTTCAAAACTAATTTATATATTCCCATTATATCATGTACTAATCCTGTAGATTCTTAAAATTTCCTAGGAAGTAGAGACTAGTTCATACTACCATAAACTTGTATGTTAAATATTTTCAACCTCAATACCAACTGCTAAATTGTTAACTCTAGTCACAGTAATACCCCCAATCAATAATCACTATGGAAAATGGGGGTAGCCAATAGTGAGTGCCCAATAAAAGTTTTGTTAAACCATGGCAGGTGAATTCAACAATGAAACCCCTAGTAACCTATGATTCATCATGATGGTAACGTTTCATAAATGATAAGAAAAAAATAAAATTCTATATAAAAAATGAAATATATCAGAAAAGAGCAGTAGGTGGCTCACTTTACTCTGATTGAAGTATAAAAGAATGAATAATGAGATCCCAAATACCGTATCTGACCATATATTGGCAAAAGCTCTACGGTTCTCTAACCTCCATTCGTCACGTAACTCTAACCTGTTGAGCAGTAACCAAGAACTCATAGGAAAAGCAATTACTAGTTTACGTGTTAGACTAACAAACATAAATAAATAATCCATACAACTCTATGACAGTTAGTACGCATTCTTACATAAGTAATAATGTATGTCAAACACAGAATTTATAGTAGCTTACACATTTCAAGTCCATACTTTCTCTTTCTTCCTTTTCTCAAGTTGTATTGTGAATTCCTTATCAGAAGATATATTACTTAGGAGTAAAAATATTTAATTTACTTTAATCTTTTTATTTTAGCATCTAGCATGTACACATTCTTAATTTTCTAATATTGACACCAAAGTAAAAATTATATAATTCTTTTTTGTAGTAACTCTTTGGATTTGCCCTTGTTTACACTCTTCCACTTTATGAACTTCACTAGCAACCGTTTAGAAGAGGACAAGAAAAAAAAAAAAAAAAGGAAACTAATGGGTATCTATAATTCACTCATATGCAGCTTTCAGGTCATGAACCATAGGTACTTTTTTTTTTATGAAAAAATGAAGACTTCACTAATGAAAAGTGAAACAGAGGGCCACATCAAGAAATTAGAAAGAGAAAAAAAAAAAAAATGCTGCACGACAGTTTAGTGGTACTTATTTGTGGACAATCATATATTGGAACAATTTCTAACCGGAGCATACAAGTAACACATTTTTCATGAAAATTGATATTTGCAACCACAATTGATCAGCATATGACTTCAATTAGCAAGGAAAAAGACATATCTCTTCAATGATATCTTTTTATTTCAAGCAAAATTAAGAAGATCAATCTCTAATGTATGGCTAGTCTAGTAAGGTCAAAATCACACGTCAAATCAACTTACTGTTATTATGGCAGAATCATATAATTTTATCAGTTCAGGCTTTTCACATTTCAAGTGAAACAAAAAATTTCACCACCCACTCTATGATAAGCTAAAATCAATCTTCTTTTTGTTATAAAAACTATATTCAGAGGAACGGAAATGAGATTATGTAGGTTCCATGCTATCAAAAAGTAGAGTATTAACTTACGCTTTATGTCTTAACTCCCACCAAACCTCCTCATCAGAAAGAGGAGGAGATTTGCCAATCTCAACTTCAAGCTGAAATCTTGCTTTCTGAACCTTTAATTCCTTGACCATTTCAAGCTTTTGATGTCTTCTCACATCAAGCATCTGAGCTGCAAGTGGTACAGTCTTCACATATCTGTTGATAATATAATAATTTTAGTTCGAAAGTCAGAGTAGTACTCATCACCATTAGCAAACACAATAAATCCTTCGAAATCTTTAATAAATCAAACGTAATCACAACCTAGAAAAAAGCTTCTCAGTAAAATATGTCAAATTGATTGGAAACTAAAAAAAATGTCATTTAAACAGTGATCAAAGTAAAATATAAGTTACTCAAGAAAACATGGTTAAAGTAATAATCTAGGAAGCACAGATGCAGTAACAAGACAAAATGAAATGACATTTCTCAAAAACATAGGAGACATGTAAATATCAAAAATTTAAGGTTTTATTGTAAATATTAATTTTATACATAAATTTTCATTAATAAAATAATTCAAATAAATATTAACTACAAAATTATATCAAAAAATAAAATTTAACATAAAAAAGAAGAAAGCAAGCATCCAAATCAACAGTCAACTATCAAATCATATAATAATAAGAACCAAGGATCATAAATAACAAAATAAAACTCTTAGACAAAGAAATTAATTGTTTCCAGGTTTCACAGCCATATTTCATACAAAGACAATACATTCGATAAGTAAAAAAACATAATGCAACTTTATGTTATTTCCACTACTTCATCATTCTCCTTTTCCATATTTTCATTGGCATCTACATTGAAAAATAGACTCTAATTTTGGTTCATCTAATGAGAAGTTGGCAAACTCAAGAACTCACACATCTTCAATACTCCCAAAATCATCTCCACCAATATCCCAATCTTATCTTTACTATCATAGACCTTGGACAAAAGACGGAGATATTGTCAACAAAAACCAAGTCCTCTATACATCTTGGAATTAGTTTATTCCTTCTAATTGACTGAATGAAGGACTAAGTACTTCAATTCCTTTCACAATAAGAGGAGGAAATAAGTTGTCCAAGCACTTTAAAAGCCAATTTTTGAAGCAACGAAGCATTTGAACTAAAGCGTGCCCACCACTTCTTAGGATCCGTATCATATCTAGTATCAATAGAATCTGAATCCTCAAATGACCAATTTTTTTAAGGATATATTAGAATAGTCATCTAATGCTCTAACATGCTCAATTTTCAGAAAAGATTCTTCTAAAACATTTGTTTCCTTAAATGAAAACTCCCTTGCCCATATGAGGAGGCATTTTACCTTCACCTCCTTGAAACCATTTTTCACTATAAAACTTTCAAAAGGGTCAGATATCCAAGAGATAACAAATTAATAAGTAACCTAACAAAGTTATGTACAAAATGAGTGTGGTAGAACAAGAAATAGAGAATTGAATAAGAAATTTGATGTGAATCCTATATTATAGGAAGAAATTCAGAATAAATAATATTTAGGGTTATTTACTTATTTTATTTATATTATTTTTTTTAGGAAGATTTTCAGATTATTTTTTATTTAAAAATTTTAATTAGATTTTGATTCTTTATAAAATAAGTATTGATAACCCATATAAAGGGCTTAAATATTCATTGTATAATTCAGTTATTCAAACATTATTTTGATAATACAATTTGAGATTAATTATCTTCAATCGTTAGTCAATTGTTCTTTTGGATTGTTTGTTAATCGCTAATCATTAGTTGATTGTTCTTTTGAGTTGTTTGTCCATCCTAATCGTTTGTAAGTCGAATTCTATTAGTTATTTTGTTCTTCGTGTCCTACATCAGTTTGATATCAAAGGCTTAATTTGATCCCTACTTTGCTGCTCAACTTTAGTCGCTCTTAATTCGATCCCCGTGTTACTATTCAAGTTTCTCATTCAATTAGGCTAGAAAAAAAGTTGAAATTAAGGAAGATAGAACAATGCTCGAAGTGCTTCAATACAATACAATTTCCTCCACTTTGAAAAATTGATTAATATTTATATTAATTGGGTGATTCATGAAGTGTTTTGGATTCAAATTAAATTTGCCATAAACTTGAGCTAAATATTTTTATCCCCCTGAAGAACTTATATGACATTGACATAATTATTTATATTGATTTTGAATTCTTATTGGTAAGTGTGTTAAAAATGAGTTTATTGTTTGCATTACGTGAGTAATTATAGTCTCTTGAGTATAAACCATTACATCATGTTTGAAGATAAAACCACACCTGAAGTTCCTTTTTTTGATAAAAAATTTTCTACCATAGGAAAAAATTAACCAAACGATTGCATGATAGTACAGAAGAACTCGTTAGTAAAATGATGAATCAATTTGATAGAATTTCGAGTAAGCAACCTAAAGGTATAGATGACACTATTAGATAACACTATGGAACACTTGCTTCTATATCATATGCACTAGCTTTAGGACATGCTTCTAAGGTATATGCATCAATTAGATTTAATGCACCCAAGAGATTTGCCCCTGATAGTAACCTACCTATGAATTTAAAAGGTAGGAAAAGATTTGATTTTGGAGAAATAGACCCAATACCTGTAAATAGGAATAATAAAGACAAAATAATAATATTGGTAGGATACTTAGGCAAAATTATGTTGAGCAAGTAGATGTAACTAGAAAGATTAAAGTGAATACTCTTAAATTTGATGGTAGGTTAGAATGGGTAAATAACATAGATGAATTCTTTGATTGGCAGGACATGCATGATATAGATAAAATTCATTTTGCTAAAATGAAATTTATTGGTAATGCTAAAAGATATTGACAAATTGTTTTGCATGATGTAAAGTATAGGGGTGAACAATCTATTATTAATTAAGAAGTCATGAAAGAAAAGTTGAGAGAAAATTGGCCTTCATATTATTTCAACCAATTGCACGATTAATTTTTGAATTTAAGACAATCAACTTCTAGTGTAGAGGATTATATGAATAAGTTTGAAGAATTAAATGCAATTTAAATGAGGAACATGTGTTCACCTTAGTCGATTTGTTAACAGTTTAAGGAATGAATTAAAATGATCTTCAAATTCATAACCTAGAAAATATAGAGGATGCCTTTAATAAAACAGTAGAAATAAAAATGTTTTTTAAGGGCAGGGTAGCTATTTCCTACACTATGACACCACAGTCAAAGCCTCTTTTTAGCCCATCCATTAGGAATAGCACCTTTAGAAGTAAGACCACCACTCTTCAAAATAAAAATTTTGTTCCCCTCAGTTCATTCCAAGTGCAGCTTCTAGTGGGTTTTGTGTTAGTGTCTCATCTCTTAGGTGTTATTATTGTCATGATAAGGGTCATGTAACAGTTCAATGTCCTAAATGTGCTTTGACTTTAGAATAGCAACTCAAGACCGAAGAGTCCTTTGATCATGAAAAAGAGATTGTGAAACCTATAGAGTATTTTGGGGATGAAAATGTGTTGGTAGTTGAGGGTGAGCATGTCAATGTTGTTAGACGTGTTTTGCCTACTGTTGTAGACGATGATTGAAAATAAACTAATATTTTTTAAACCTTTAAAAAAATGGGGGGTAGATTTTATAAGTTGGTTATTGATGAAAGTAGTACTATGAATGTAGTTTTTAAGTTTGTCATAGGTAACTTGAGCCTTAAGGTAGAACCTTACCTCGAACCCTTTAGAATTACATGGATAAACAATACAATCTCACCAATCATCAAGAGATGTCTAGTCCCCATTCGAATGGCTAATTATCAAGATAAAGTTTATTATAATGTGTTTTCTATGGATGTTGTCCACATCTTCTTAAGTCGTCATTGGCTATATGATCTTGATGTAACTAACCATGGTAAAGACAATACATATGAGTTTAAGCATAAACGAAAGAATATTGTTTTAAACCGTGTTAGACTTCTTGAAAATAGCCCTAGGCTTAAGGGAAAACCTACTTCTAAACCTCCTAAGAAACACATTCACATTTTGAGTTAGGATACTTTTAAGAGAGAGGAGATGGAGAGTCATGAAAACTATAAACTTGTTGATGACGTAAATTATAAGAGTAAAGAATCTAATATAAGTGATTATGTCATGATTAGTATTTGTTTTGAAAGGGTACCTACAAATTTTTCTAAAAAGCTTAATGTTCGAGTCATTGGCCTTTTTCCTATTGTTCAAAAACTTAGATCTAATACATATTTACTTGATTTTCTGATCATATGAATATAAGTCTTGTTTTCAATGTAGAAAAGTTAACACCTTATCGAGGTACTTTTGAGCCTCCTTCTTTACTTTTCAGTGTTCCTACAGGTCAACATATGCCTAAAGTGTCAATTTTGTCATCGCAAAAGGACGAAGAAGCCATATTGGGTGATGTGTTTGTTGCTTCAACTCAAGAGGGTAACTTGCAAATCAAATCTCCAGAGTCGAGTTTTTTCAGCCAAGAAAGAATGATGTGAATCCTATATTATAGGAAGAAATTACAAATTAATTATATTTTGGGTTATTTACTTATTTTATTTATATTATTTTATTTAGGAAGACTTTCACATTATTTTATTTCAGAATTTTAATTAGATTTTGATTCATTATAGTATAAGTATTAATGGTCTATATAAAAGGTTTAAATATTTGTTGTATAATTTAGTTATTCAGACATTATTTTAATATCACAATTAAATATTAGTTCTCTTCAATCGTTAGTCAATTATTCATTTGGGTCATTCATCGATTCTGATCGTTCGTTGATTGTCAATCATTAATCAATTGTTCTTTTGGGTCATTTATTGATCTTGATTATTCGTCGATCGAATTTTATTATTTCTTTTATTTTTCTTGTCCTACATCAAAATTTATCTTGGGTTCAATGAATGTGTTAAATAATGAAGTGGAGCATTATTGTTTGCCCAACAATCAACAAGCATACGGTAGATCACAAAATAGAAAGGAGAAATCTCATTTAGCAACTTTCCTTCATGTTCATAAATAACCAATTTCACTTTTTGTCTCATGGAATCCCTTAACTCAAACCAAATGAAGGCATGACTTATTTGAATCACTAAGTCGAATCATATCATAGATGGGTGAAGCAAAAGTAAGCATGTAATTAACCTTCTCCCCCTACTCCTCATCCAACAACTTTTCACAAACAAATCTTGCTTTGCCTTGATCAACTTCTTAGTATTATGCCCAATGTTCACTTAAAACCATTGCTTTTAAAATACAGCAAAAAACCTTAAATCCTTTAAGCAGCATAACAATAGAAGCAAACCACGTGTTATCAACTAAAAGTAATTTCAAAGGGCTGAATGGGTGTACATAGTCAATCATGTTGAATGGTTCATTTAAATTCTTGATTTGCATAGCATCACCATGAACTTTAGTGATCCAATGACATTCATCATATGTTTTTTGATGAGCTTCCACATTTTTAACTCCACAAATGTTCTTCAAAGCAAGATTAAGAGTATGGACAACACATGGAGTCTAATAAATATGTAGAAACATACCTTCAATAATTTTCACAACACTTTAACTATTGTTAGCATTACCAATAATAACTTGAATCACTTTTTGATGACCAACCTCATCAATTATCTCTATCAACAAATTAGCAACAAAATGATTATCCTTAACCACACATGAACAATCAACTACTTTAATAAACATTGGGCTAGATTCAAAAACAACCATGAAATAAATCAAAGGCCTCCTTTGTGGGTTCATTACATCCATCACTCATAATGCTAATATTTTTTTCCATCTAAGTATTTTTAATAGGTTCCAATAGCCTCTCGACATTTGCCTTCTTTACAGTAGTGTAGTTCTGAACTTATTATAATTAGGAGACATATAACCACCTAATGGATGATTAGCGGCAAACAAAAAAGAACTCACATAATAATGAGTTTTAGGAAAATTAAAAGGTGGACCCCAATGTAGAACATTCTAGCAATCTTTGCATCCAATTGAGCTCTAGTTTACATGTCAAAATTTTACCAAGAGAAGAATCATCAACTTTTCTCCTCTTTAAATAAGCATACGTTACACTTGGTTTGGTTAAAGGCAAGAAATAACTTACATTGGTAGTATGTAATGACACTCGCTGAGGCTGTGAATTTAAAATTCTATTAACAACTTCATCTTCTAAGTTTCTATTTTAGATACATCTTCAACTCTCAAATTTATACAAGCATAAATCATTTTCTCCATAATTTTCAATAAGTGAGTCCTCACTCTAATGTAATTTCCTTGCCGAAAAAATTACAATCCCATTTGCAATTATACATTGCTTTCTTTATTTTCCCAATTTTTGTGACATATTTCCATAGTAGACTTTGGTCTTCATTATTATTTTTTTTGGTGGAATTCACAAGACTACTGTTTATGACTAGAACTAGAACTTTACATAGTAGTAACGAAATTCATGAATTGCATAAATCAATTTCACAAACAATTCACCCAAATTTAGCCAAATTTGGCCAAAACAAACTGAAATTCAACCAACACAAACTCAACTTTTTGAAACCTAGTAAACTCTAATAGAAAAAAAAAACAACCTTTGAATTACTTGGGCAATTACTTTCAAGCTTCAATAACAACATGAGATTAGAAACGCAGAAGCAGATGTATACAGAAAGGAGATTAGATGCAAGAAAAGTAAGATTAAAGGTAGAGCTAGACCCAAGTTGAACCAAGCTGGCTTAGGATCATACACCAACTTAGCTTAACTTCATATGGATCAAGCTTAGGTCAAGCTTGAGCCAACCTCTTGCTTGAGTTCGACGCAATTACTAATTGAGTCGTTCTAAGCTCAATTAGTAACTGCGCGAACTCAAGCAAGAGGGAGTTTGACTTTGTCTAACTCACATGCTAATTGTTCAACTTGAATCAGTTTAAGTTTGGTTTGTAGCTCAAGTCAACTTGAGCTAAACAATTGTCAAAGTAACATTGATTTTTATTTTTGGCAAATAAAATGACATTGATTTGATCATTATGAAGACAACATTGTTTTGACACTTACAATGATGATCAAAACAATGTCGTTTTAAGTATCAAGACTTGGAGCTATGAATATGGACCGAGCTTTGAGTTTTGAACTTTCCCACCAAGACGATCTCAAGCTTCCCTTTAATACAACTTGAAAAACTCAAGTCAAGATCGAGTTGTACTATTATCCATTTGAATAAAACTCGAGTCAACCCATGTTCAGGCTCAGCTCAACTCATATCCAAGCCTAACTAAAGGGAATGATTGCAAAAAGAAAGGAGGTAGTTCTTTTTTTTTTTTTTTTTTTTTTTTTGGTAATAGCAAGAAGAAGATGAGAGTGAGAGGAAAGAGTTATTATGTATGTTGATGACTTTAGGGAGAAAGAAAGGCAAGGGTAGAAACAGGACTTCCAATGTTTAGGACTCTAGGTTAGTAAAGAGGGAGTGTATTAAGACAAGAGAATTGAAGTGCGTGCTTTATTTGTTTAATTTGAAGAAACACATTTAAGAGTTTTGTGTATTTGCAAAAATGGCCATGACATATCTCATATAGGTGTTGAAGTGTTTCCATTTTTGGAACATTTCGAAAACTTGGAAACCATTCCCTCCCAACATTTCCATGCATTAAAGGTAATAATAGACTTCATTGTCTTAAAATTTGGAATGCATTTCTAGTACTTAAACGGTTATTATACTAGTAGATTAGTGCTAACTAAGTACTATAATAATATTATTTGAAAGTATAATCATGACAACTTGTGCTTATAGCATGACCTGTGCTAGTTGTAGTTAAGTTGGATTGTTGAATTTACCAATGGTTGGTTTAGTGCAAAATGAATCTTACTAAAGAATGTATACATGACAATTTAAGTTGGTGTAGCCAGTTAAAAAGGAATCATAATAAAGAAATTGTTCTAATCCAAAATAAAACAATATATCTATTTCAAAAGTCTCATTGCATGGTAGCAACAAACTTTGGTTATCTTTATCGTAATAAAAATATAAGTAATCATAAATGTTCATATATACTCCTACATTATATTGACTTAAACGAAATTTACAGATGTAAGAATAACAAAATCTACATTTAACTCATAAACTATACATTGATGAAGGTTGTATTAATTATATTTGAAGACCTAAATTGGCAGTACTTGCATGCAAGCTCATTCATCATCCCGTATTTGAGAAAAAGGAACAGAGCAATCAATAAGAGAGAAAAATGAGCAATCATGTAGCCAAGATCTATATAGGTAAACCAAAGAAAAGTTTACTTGGTTCATGAATTAAATCAGCCAACAAGACCTTGTCAACATATCAGGATGGTAAAGAAAGACTTGTTCGAGTCAATGAAGAACTCCAAATTGGAAATATTTTCTCAGTTATGATAGACTAACAATAAAATCAAGGATTTCTTATTCCAAATCTGAAGAAAATATAAATATCTAACTGTGTTAAGCACATTTCAACCCATCGTTTCATTCTTTACTTCAAGAGCATAAACTACTAGTATTTAAAGCAATGTCTGACTAGTTCAATTAACAAAGCCTTTCTCCCAAGGTGAGAGTAAAGCTCAGAGTTCAAAAGAAAACGGTTTACTTCTAGTTGATTGACATACACATTCCAAATGGCTTGGTGTTTTACCCAATAGATAGCCCATGCTTGCTACAAAGAAAGAGTACTAATCATTAAAATGATATTTGCTTGAGTAAAGTAGTAAATCCGAAATCGTGATTTTCACGGAAATTCTGGAATGTAGGCTACAGCTTGAGCACAAAACTAAATAGTGGAAAACTTTTAATCTGATTAACATAATAGTTCAAGTTACTATTCCCTGACAAATAATGCAGGACTAATTCCATTGCCGGAGTCCTTAAATCCTTCAAGGGTGCCAGCAATCTTCAGCAAATTAGGCGTCAGACCCTTGATAAAATAGTTCTGTGACACTAGGCCTTATTAAGTATCAAAGTTCCAAACAAAAGTCTCCTAATGAAGTTGAATTGCTCACTGAACCAATATTATGACTTGGACTGAACATAACATTTTTAAATAAAAAATATAAAAAAATTGCTTTTCCTAGACGCACTTTACATAACTCTGGAACAACTTTTTTTAGATTAAATGAATAATAAAATTAAATAAGGCACTGGACAAACTGCATTGCAGGCAAAAGTTTCCACGAACTATAAGCTATTTAAATTCCAAAGCATCCAAATTAATGAAAAAATAAAACAAAAAAGGAACTAGAGGTCACAAGGTGCTGAAAGAGTCATCAAACCAAGACCTCAAAGCAAACATTCATCAAAAGACTGACTGAACTTGTCAAATTTTGCCACAACAATGTAATCCTGCCTACTAGGCTTCAGGGATCTATATTAATCTAGGAACATGCTATGTTATTTCTCTTGAATACAGTGTAATGCATCAGTTCTTCATTAATAATCATTTTTCTGACCATGGTTTGGCCATCTATATCCTTTTGAAGCTTGAAACTGAGATCAATTATTGAAACCAAAATATTGCTACACCAAAGCACAGATGCATCTCAAAGGGATTGAGTTCAGTTGATACATGAGTTTACAAAAACAATATCCTCAAAACCAAGAAAACAGTGAAAGGTGCTCTGGAACTCACTTCCTCTGTTATCTTCTAACAAAAGAATTGTGTGGGTATAGAACTGAAATAATTAGCTTCTTTTATTTATGACTGGGATTCTACATAAATGTTTTGAGAGAAATCAAAACTTGCATGAAGTAAACTTCTTTATCATCACTAGCATCAATAGAAAGTATGTTGTTAAGTAAAATGATATATAAATAGAACCATTGAACTATTTTATGGGAACAAAAGGGAAAATTTCACATAAAATCTTGTTTCACACAAACATAATATACAGAAATCAGGCAAAAGATAAGTTAGATTTTTTTAGAGGCATGACTAATGATGTGTCACTTGAACTATGAATATTGCATTCAGTGATTACCTGTCCAAGAAAGGCATCAGCACATAGTCATGAACCACAAAGTCCAAGGCCCATGGAATAATTATTAGTAATGCCAAAAATTTAGCCTGCAACAGCAAAATATGGGTTAGGTTCTAAAAATTATCAAGAAACACAATATCCAAACACTTAATAGAAAAACTCCATGAAAAGCAATATTTTCTCATTTTACTAAATTCAAAAGTCAAACATAATATGAAAGTAAATATTCAAGTGTTGAGGTCATAGAAAGTTCAATCAAATGAAATTCTCAATAATTAGACTAAGGCCATTAATTCCAGCATTTCAATCTCGAATTCCAACGTTGCATTCATAAAGTTTTACCCAAATTTTATCCAATGACCTGATCTTTCATGACCCTAATTAATATTTTCTCTTCATGTCAAGTCTTGGTTTTAAAAGATAATTAGTTCTTTGTTATTCTCAAAGCTTTTAACAACCAGACAGTAAATATATTTTAATTCATTTTTATAATGAATTATACTTTTTGCAAACCTATATGATCACCATACACACCATAAACGTTCTTTCCCTTATTAATTCTACATTTAACATTTTACATCAAAGCACCAGTAGGAAAGCATAATTGTTTCAAAAAAACAGACAAGAAACACAACTTCAGTCAAATCATGGAGTCCTAAGTTGTAATAAAATGGAAGGCTATGAATTTTCTTGTTACAATCCGCTTGCTCAAGCCTTAATTTTAATTGCATAAGTTAACCAATTTAAATTGAAAATGGAGCAGTTGAAAATGTCCATAAACACTACCAATTACTGATTATTTGCTGTAATAGAATAATACATGCCATCATCCTAATGCTAGAATATAACTTGAATTTGCAAGATTATAATACAATTACTCATAATCACTTACTGAATTCAAGGTGGCATATCGAAAAATGCGGTCCTCATACAGAATGTCATCCTCTTCTTTCCCAAAAACCAAGTCTCTCACAGACTCAACCAACCTCCTTTCAGGAAACAACTCAGTGGGATCTGATCGTGCTTCGTCCTTCCCTTGCCAAGCCCCATTACCCAAATCTTGACTCCAAGAATCATCAGTACCATTTCCATGATCATCCACGATCCAATCCTCCCACCTCCTACTCTCTTCATTCCTCATATCTTCTTGAGCTTCCCTCAACTCAATTATCGCCTCCGCCCGCCTCTTCCACGCCTCAAATTTCTCACTCTCTGATAACTCCTCATCACCAGAAACGTCAGTCTCCTCGTTAAACATATCATTGTCTTTCAAACCAAACCAATTTCCACCATCATCAGAAAAGAACCTTTGCCACCAACTTCTATTTCCCTCGGAATGGTTATTATGGTTTTTAGCATTTGGTATAAACCCACAAAACTTTTGTTCCTTACCACTCAATTGAAGCGAAGAACAGGAAAAATTATGTAAGTAAATATTGTTTCTGTGGTGGTTGGAGTTAATAAAGATAAAGTTTTGACATAAAATCAATGAAGTGCTCATTAAGAACATGTAAATAACAACCCCGCATTTTCCAAGGCGTCAAGAAGTAAGTTGCTGATACAGTAAGCAGATAAAGGAACTAACATTAAGAAATTAATAGATGGTTCATGATAAACAACAAACTTAAAGCAAGTAGAGAGACATGCAAAACCTAGAAGAAGGAATACCCATGGATGTAGAAGGAACAGCGTAGCCGGAGTTTAAAGCTAAGCTAAAAGGACGTGTTCGGACTGTGACTAAAAATCCAACTGGCAAGTGGATAACGGTTTGGGACTTTTTTTATTTAAAAAAAAAAAAAAAATCTCTGAAAGTATTTTTAATTAAAACAATATAATATATACATAATTTTATTAAAAACTTAATTTGTTATTTTAATTTTTATCAACTAAACCTTTGATAAAAGGTGAAGAAAATGGCTTTGCAAGGCGCGAGACTAAGATGATCAATCCAAGTAAGTGATTTAACACGCTTAATTGGTTGTTATATTTGGTTGATGATGAGTAAGATGCCCATGTTCCAAAATTGTGCTTGAATTAAAATATGACGACTACTTGTCATCTTTAAGTGATTCAATTAAATTAATGCAAGCATGATTGATATGGTTGTTTGCAACATGTGTATAATTCGTATATCCTTGTATTCAAAATCATCTAGCACATGAATTCATATATTGAGTTCTTCATTGATTAAAATATGCAAGATTCATATCTTGTTGGGTTTTGTTGTGTTTTATGTTAAATTTTTTTGCAAATGCTTGATTTTATGTTTAAAATCTTTTTCATTGATTCCAAATGTTTTAAATGGTTTTGAAAATGTTTTTAAATTGATATCAATGTGTTTAAAATATTTACAGTTAGTATCAAAATGATATTTAATGGTTTGATTGATATCAAAATGTTTTTTAATAGATGTTAGGGTCATATATGATCGTGTACTTACAATACACGACCATGTGTACAAATAGGTTAGTCAAATTTCATTCACTCATGGTGAAATTTTTTATTTATTGAATTAAATACTTTGAAAAATGGGAGTTGTAAATGAAATATGATTTGAATGAAAAATGTTTTAATCCTTTCAAACATATTAAAATGGGAGTTAAAATTTTTTTGAAAGGGGGAGAAATAATTTTTTTTTAAGAATGGAGAGATAAAGAAGTGTTTTAAAATATCTTACTTTGGGAGAGTTAAAGCAAATTATTCATAGAAAATGTCACAAAGATGGAGAAGTCTTTTTAAATATGCTTTTTGATTTATAACAAAAAAGGAAAAAGAAACATGTTAAAATATCATTGAATATTTTGATACTTAATTTGTGCTTAAAATGAATTACATTTTTTTGAAATAAACATTTTGACAAGTCAATGTGTGCTTAAATGATTATTTTTGTTTAATGGCATCTTTTTTATTGCACTATAAATGTATTTTAACATTTTTTTTGCCATCTATAATAAAATGATTCTTTTTGTTTAATGACATTTTTTTATTGTGCTATAAATATATTATAACATATTTTTTTTGTCATTAATCCAAAAAGGAAAGATTGTTGGATCTCTGATGTTTTGATGATATGAATTGATTATGACTAAGAATAACACATGTTTAATTTTATAGAATTAGTCAGACATATTATTGTGTGTTTTAGACACATAGCCATATAGCAAAAACATATGCTCGTGCTCAAGCAAAATTTTAAACGTGTGTGCTGTCATGTGGTATGTCGTGTTTTTGCCTTTGTTACCTTTTGTATGTTAAGATTCATTTAAGTAATGAAGGCACATGACCTTGTGTATGAAACATCTGGCCATGAGGCACATGACCTTGTGTATGAAACATATGACCATGAGACATATGACCTTAGGTATGAGATACATAATCATGTGTATGTGATACATGACCATGTGTTGAAAACACATGGTCGTGCATGGGTTAGTAAGGTGATTAAATTTGATCGTTTGAAAATGTTTATTAAAAGGCATACGACTATGTGTTTGAGACACATAACCATGTGTCTGTGCAAAATTTTATGAAGAGTGAAGCGCTTTTTCCAACTATCAAGGTTGATGCTCTATATCCACATGTCTATTGTATATTAGTTATATTTATTCATGTATTATTATTTTGTATTATTGTACTTGTATACATTTGATGATATTAATAATACGAGATATTTAAGATATATTGTTTATTTAACATATATTATGTCTTTACTATGGTAAAATTGAGATAATGGATTCAGATGATTGATCATGTTTTCTATACATCTTACAAATGGCTATGTTAATATTGGTTCATAGTCTAAACATCACTATAAGTTGAGGACACAAGTGATGGTACAAAGATTATCATATTGTGCATGATTTATCAAAAGGTAGGGGTGATTTGCACGCGTCAAGGTTGTTGCTTATAGCCTAGTCCTAACGTGGGTACATAATTTGATGGTTATAGTCACTGAACAAACTCAATGATGAGAATCTCATATAGATAGTATTATCTATATCTATGGATCAATCCTTATAACTTAATGGGTACATATGGTTTTTTAACTAAAAGTCTATTAGACTATTTTGTATTAGGAGTAATACTATTTAATGTTATCAAATGCACCGCAATATCTGAGGTGTTATATAAGTGAGAAATTGGATGTATCATGATCAATATGAAAATTATAATAGAAATTGTTAATTCCAAGCATAAGATGAGTGTCAAGTTGAGTTGTCTTAAAATAATTAGCCTGTGGCCATAATTGGGTTAGTTGGTATTGTATCCAATATTGATTTAGACATATGTAGATACAGGGATTTCTGAGACAGACACATATTTATATCTCAATTTTGTAAGACACGATGACAAAAGAATCGTATTATACATTAACTATTAAGTTGATAAAGCCCAAAGTTATTTGTTGAAACTCTATTACTAAAGTGGTTATGATGCTTTGTTAGAGGTCGCTTATGATTTGTATTAAGATTTATCTCAAATTTAAATACTACCAAGATAATAGGTGGCTTACGAGTTATACATTTATAGTGTTGATAGATTAAGGTAGAAGATTCTTATCCTGGTGATTATGTTACAAAATGATATCATGTTGGCCTTTCCAAATCTATTTAGATTGGGTTTACAAGTTAAGATTAAGGGTTTGCCTTGATGTACGATTGTACATCTCTATGGGTTATAGGCGTACACTTTAAGGCTTGACAGAATCTTGACATGTTTGGATATAATTAGTTTGACTAATTTGAAAATTTAAATAATTTGATGACTTAAGTGCTTGTGTGCGTCTTGTAGAGGTGTACATGAAGTTATGTGATGGTTATTGAATCGTGAAAACATTGCATAGATAATGCAAAATGTGCATAAGTCATAACAGTTACTAGACACATATGTACCGATCATGACTCTTTATTCATAGGTGTACATGTGATAGTCATGGGCCTGTATATTTCGTGTTCATGTTTGTGACTGACTTTCTATATAAGTAAACACAACAATTTTCATATGTGACTTAGAAATGTAAGATCACACATGTGACCCAAGTACTCACACCCATACATATTCTTCTGCTAACACATATATTGTGTATTCCTACCTTTATCTTGCTTTATGTGGACTTCCTCAAATAAGGTTGGCCTTTTTTATGGATAGCTACTTGATTTGCCATCGGTTTATTGCCACGTGAAGACCCAAAAAAGCTTTAAAATAGGTAAGTGTTCAAAAACACCTTATGTAATGTTTATTTATAATATGTACTTTCTGAAAAATTTGAAAAATGCGTACCTTAGCATAGTTTTCTCATTGCTCTATGTTGAGTTTTAATTATCTACTGCTTAGTTGCCCTCTTAGCGACTTTGGCAAAACCTTTCAACAGTAACTATCTTCTTAACTTCAACAACTATTTCTATTACTCAAACATTATAAATTAGAGCAAATTTGAAGTTAAAAGAGTTAGAAAAGACAATGCTTTGATTACAAACTTATTCATTCTCTGTTATTCTCTACTATTCTTCATTTCTCTCTCTAAAACTAAATTGTACATTCTTAAAAGAATTGTTTTGTGTTTATCTTTGTATCAGCCTATTTAGAGACAACTCATTCTTGTAATATTTGTTCAAAATTTATTTGGGCACAATCTTATATAACTAGTTGTAGATAAAATCCCAAATAACTATTGTATAAGGCATAATCTTGGACAAATTAGTATGAGCAAAATCTTAGCAAAACTATTTAAGGAAAATCTTAGAGAATCAGCAGAGAAAAATTTAAGTAAAGTTACTTGAGGAAGTGGATGTATGAGGCTTGTGGAGAAGCTTCAAACCACTATAAAATCAACTAAGCATCTTCGTCCTTTGTTTTCTCGTTGCTTGTTTTATATTGTTTTATATTTGATAATTGAATGTTTACATAAGTTGGGTGATTGCTTAAGTTGGTTACATATTTAAGTTAATCATATTTGCATTAAAATTGGTTTTAAGTTAGAAAAAGTTCTACAAATCCTATTCACCCATTTTAAGATAAGTCATTTATGTGTTGGGATTTAACATAAATCCTTAAGTTAAACAAATTTTTAACATTTATAACCCAAAGTAGATTGGTAGAATAAACAAGTATGAGACAAGATTGGTTATAAAGGGTTTCATTTAAAGAAAATAAAGAAATAAACTAACTTTAATAAAATATTTTTTTAGTCTCGACCAAAGCCTCATCCAAAATCATAATAACATTACTAACTCACTTTAATTTAAAGCTTTAATAGATAGATAGAAAAACTACTTTTTTTGAATGGAAATCTTATGAAAAGTCTATATGGTGTAGCCAAATTCATCTAAAGCATAAATAAAAGAGTATATGGTATGAAGCTAAAAAAGTTTATCTATAGTATGAAATAGCTTTCATATGGTTCTATAAAGAACAGGTTTAACTAATATGTGTATAAGAAGCTCATGAGAAACAAATTTATCTTCATGATTCTTTATCTTTATGTATTTTACTTGTGAATATTGATGTCATTCTAATTCATGAGACCAAACAATTTCAATCCAAGACTTTTGATGTGAATAATCTTAAAAATGCATAATTTGTTATTAATATTGAATTCCATTGTAACATGATTCATAAACTTAGCGTATCTCAAACTTTAAGTAAGATATTAAACAACAATGAAAGCAATGACAAATAGCAATTTTCAAACAAAAGAGAGAAAATGATAGAAGTTTGCTCAATGAATTTATAATGATTTGGAGCTTTTCCTATAAGCCTTTTACATTCAACTTTTTAAGAAATTGATTTGAAATTATACTAGTGATTTGGGATTATGCCCAAACTTATAATAGTTTTCCAATATTTCACTCAAACTTTGTTTGATATAAAAATTAAGAAAAAAATAATGCCTTTAAAAAGGCAAATACAAGCATAAGACTCTTTTTCAAAGATATATAGTTAATCTTTAGCAAGAGTATAAGTTGATATGAAGAGAAAAAAAGTATGATTGATTATGCTTATGATTTCTAGATCTTCTTACTTCAAATTAGCTCATATTTATATCTTTTATCTTGTTAGAAGAGAAAAAGAGCAATTAAAAACTAATTAGAGTTGTTGTCACTTGAAAAACTTATAATTTGTGCTAAATACATTTGATGTATGGGAGTACTTCTTGAGTGTATGAGTGTGACTTCCTCAAATATGACATTGAGTTGCCTTTCCAATGGTTGGGTTCATTATTCATACCACACATATATACAGACATACACTTTTCAAAAGTTGAACTCTTGAAGGCATAAAAATAGGTATAGACACATACATAGGAGCATGTATAAGACTTTGTACATCCACATTTTAGCTTGAGTACAAGCGTACAAATATCCTTCATAGGTGTACATATATTTTGACTTTATTGCTTTGACTGTGTACAAGGCCTCATGTACATGACCTTTTCACTGTGAGTTTCTTATGCATTGTCACGATCATGCTTGCAATGTAAAAGTTTCTACTATATATTACTTTTTACTACTATTACTACTATTTATTATTATTATTATTATACTAATTATAACAATTATCTTTAATATATATAGCATAAGTCCTACAAAAATTGCTTATCTAAAACTATGCATGATGCATAAGCTTATAACATAATTATGTTGAAAATACAATATAACATACTGAAAACATTATTTATTAAATATTACTATCTTATAAAACATGTTATGCATGTTGTACACATGATTTGTGATGAAATGCATGTATAAATACTTGTAACACACGCGGAAGCTGATGCTAAAAATAATTTACAGTATTTTGAAGGAAAATTTATATTTTAATACTATTTAGTAATATCTAAAATATACATGATCTTGTACAACATAGGCATAAGCACTCTACAAAGTATGCGAGCCAAACATGCTATCAACTAAAAACTTAAGATATACATATACATACACATATATATAAAACGATGAATATGAGTAAGGACCCGTTTAATATCGTATCTTGCTCCCTAGTCATCTCATGTTTCAACTCAGCTCTTCGAAATCATTGACCTATGAGAAAGGAAACTAAAAGGGATAAATAACGAGTCACTTAGTAAGTAATTCATATCTCTACCCTTAAGCAGGTTTCCATTCTATTGTACTTTTGTGACTGGCCATAAGCTCTATATTCTCTTTCATATCTAGATTCTTAGTTGATGTCATTTTTAACCTCTTTCTTTTACTTATCTTGTTTCTTAACTTATTCTATTTTGCCTCTTTATTTGGCTTATCATAGTTTCTTATTTAATAGACTTTGTTTAGTCTAATTCTAGCCCCATGGGCTATCGGGCTTCTCTTTTCTTTGCTTATCTTATTGTTTATATTTTTTATTTATGCTATGTTATAAACACATATAAATATATGTATATAACATGGTATGAGATATCTATATTCTTTGGTGGCTTGCCACACATTTACTCTTTTTCTTAATTCACTATCTTCCCTCTCTAATTCAAAAAGTAATGTATAAATATATTTGTTCTATAGTACTTATAACAAGTCATGAGTATTTGTCTGATTTCTCATCTCATCATGCTAATATTTTGTTCCTTACTGAAGTTGTTTCTGGTTATAATGTATTTGTTATGTAGTATTTGTGACTTGTCACAAGTCTTTATCTAATTTTGAGCTTTACTCTATTTCCCATATGATGTTTTGTTTCTAATTTATCTTATAGCTTGCTTATTTTGTTACGTATCTGATATTCTGCACGTAATTATGTCCTTTTTCTTTTATACTTGACTTTTCTATTACTTATCATGTTGTCTAATAAGTTTTACTTTGTTTTCCTATTACTTATCATAGTTTCTTTACTCTACTTTGTCTCATGCTATGTATGATATGATATGAAGTATGTTAAAATCATATATACATATGCTGAAAAACATGTATTAGCTCTTAAGCTTTCTTTTTAAAAATATTTTTGAGAATGCTATTAAGATTTAAAAATCTTAAAATAATGTTAAAATTGAGTGAAAATTGTATTTGAAAATCTCTTTGTATTTGAAAATACCTATTATGCTAATCAAACTAATGAATACAAGAATTTGACACCTTAACCATGTGAGTTCATCAATATTGATATGTGATCAATAAGCTAAAAATTGAAAACTAATGTATGACCAACTCTCTTTATATCTTTGTGACTATATTGGTTAATGACCATATCTTTCTCCGTAACTGATGTTGTTTTCCTTCTTTAACGAATGTGCAAATTTACAGGCACCTCCTCGCATTCACCTTAAAAATGATATCTAGACCATCATATTTTCTACTTTAAAAACATGCATATGGATCACTTGATCTCTTTCTGAAAACATTATTTTGCTTTAACATGTCATGACATGTAAATACTTATCATGTATGATGTCTTATTATATTTTTTCTTCTAATTAGATTTTGTATAAACTGGATTAACTATTAAAGTTTTGTTTTGTGTATTTCCTATGGAAATCTTTGATTCTATAACTTTGTATATTGTTTTGATTACGTTCATCATACTTGTATAATGTTTAAATTCTACTTTTGTGGCTTTTAGCCTTCTATTATACATTATGTTGTGTATTTGTTAGCTTTATATTCTATATGTTTTTATAACTATTTATATTCTCGTTGAATTCTATATGCATATCTAAGGTTCTTATTCAGGTTTTGTAATTTCTACTTTCATGTCTTACTCTATTGCTTACTTATCCAGTTTCTAATCAATTTTGGTTTCCTACACTTGTATAAGTTTATTCTAGTGATTTTAGAAAAATATACAGCTTTTCACTTCATATTCTTTATTTTATAAATTCATTCTAAAATTTTTACTTGGTACATGGTTATGTAGATCAGGATGCATGATTGTGTACTTTAGGATGCATGGTTATACAGTAAACATATAGTCATGGCCTCATATGGATAGGCTTACAGAGCTGTACTCATACACGGTCTGACCCTAAGGCACGATTATTGAAAATTAAGAAAGACATATGACCGTGCCTAAGACATGATATAGTTGTGTACCCTAAGGTACTATTGATTTGGTCTTAATCATGTGTGCTCATACATGACTGTGACCATGTAAAAATATAGTAAAACGATTATGAGCTTACAAGGTGCACAATCATATGCTTATTAAGTGTATGGTCGTGTGCTACGACCTGCTTCCATAAATCTGCCTTTGGAAGTTACAGAAGCCAACTCAATCCTCATTCAAACTGCAATTAATCTCATTCTAACATACATACATACAACATAAATTACTTTGAGCATACTTTCCCTATCAAAGAGCAACCACACATAACTAAACATGCTTTAAAATCTCTTAACCATACATACATCATGATTCTACCTCTAAAATCTCTTATCTTTTATCATTTTATCATACACTCATGTTTGTTAAACTCAAAACTCAACATTCTAGTACATCTATAGGGAAACACATGTTACGATGACAAAAAGGAAAAGAGTTAAGAAATTACTTTTCTCAAGCTAGTAATAGTCTTTATCTCTCTAACTTTTGCTTGATCTCTAGTTAGATTCATAGGCTTAGCTAGTCTTTCTATGATTTTTTGGTTACTGCTAGCTAAATAGAAAGAAGAAGATTTTGGGTAAATTGATTGAGAAATGAGAAATCTCTACTTTATATTGTTGCACCAATATAAAAGGAACACTTGGTCATGTGTTCTTGAAATGCACAATCGTGCATCCTTTTTTCACGTGATGCATATAGTAGAAGAGACGCACGATTATATGTTTGAATGACATATAGTCGTGCTCCAAAGAAATCATAGATTTCTAGCTTCACGTGCCACACATGGGAAAAGTTTCTTAAAAACACCTATGTATAAGCCATATAAAGCCTCTAAATTACTATTTTACCCCTAAACCATCTTATTTCTATTTCTTATTATATATATTCTCTTTTTTAACCCTGAATCTTTAGCCTAAATAGCCATTTTGATCTCGGGATATTACACTCTCCCCTTTTATAAAAATTTTATCCTTGGAATTTTTCTAAATAATTCTAAAGGATATTTTTCTATTTCTAAACTTAAACTCTATTTCCCAAGAACCACTACAAGTATTTGACTCTTTACTACAATATCTTAATTTAAAACATCTTTTATCAAAATTCTATCTCTTTAAACTTTTTATCTGCATAACTTTTTAAACAATCCTAGGCCTGTACTATCTTTTGTTTGATCAACTGAATCAACTAAATTATTTGATCCTTTTTCAGCTCACTGTAATCTTCACAAAATATTCTTTTCTAGAGGTAATCTTAATAACTCTTCTAAAAATATCTTTGGATATTCCTTCTCTCACTACTAGTACTCTCTTGATATTTGGTCTAGGTATAATACTGCTTACTACCCTTGCTAAGTATTCCATACCTTCCTTTACTCAACATCTTCTTTATTTTTATTGCGTACTCTGATCAATTTACTCTAAACTCTATCTTTTCCAAAATAAACTGATTATCACCTAGCTGGAGTCGAACCTATTTTCCTCTGATAGTCTATCTCTGCTCTATGTTTACTCAAGAAATTATTGCCTATAATCATATTGCGATCACTAATTTGATAATGATCAATCTAACCCTAATGTCTGTCTAGTATCTCTATCTCCTAGTTTACTAGCATCTGATCACTCATTATCACGTCATCTTCGATCAATTTAATACAAATGCTTTTATCTGTCATGCTAAGGACAAAACCCTAATCTCTCTACTACTCCTCTAGAAATAAAATTTGATGAAATCATAATCAATAAACAATAAAGAGTCTCATAAAAAAAATATCTTGTCTAGCTAGACACTTTCCTAGGTATCTTTTACTACACCTAGCACACATTAGATACTGATCCCTTTGTCCTCTATCCTTTTTGAATAACTTTTTTTCTTTTTCTTTTTTTTCTTAAATTGACTTCTTTCCTTTATCATTATCTCTCTCAACAAACCTCGTTAATAAACCTATTCTTTATAGGCTTATCTTTAATCTCAAGGATCTTTCCAAAGTCTTACTAAATCTGTAAGGAAAAACATCTTTAACCATCACAGCTCTAGTTATGATAAGATATAGAGCCTAAATAAATTTTTGCACCCTACCCATCTTCGATCTAGTCAAACTTGATACAAATCTGGTTATAACATTCAATTGGATCGTATACTCTTTAACTATATTCAACCTTTAAGTTAGCTCAATAAATTTTTAAGATCTGGTACACACCATATTTATGTCTAAATTCAACCTAAGTTAGTCTATCCTTATCCACTAACTTCCTCATGAGGTTTTACCAAACTATTGTATCTAATCTAAACAAAGAAGTTACATATCTCTTTTTTTTTTCAATTTATCATATTGAAAAAACTTATGGCACTCTCTACTACCTTTATCTAATCCTCTACCATGGTTGGATCTCGAGACTCATTAAATCTAAAAGGCTGGCGTACTTCTTGTAGACTATACATGGGATAGAGTCTTTTTGAATCTCTGACACTCATTGTCTTTATCTTAAAACTTTATCCTTGAAAATGTCTTATCTTAGGCAACTAATAACTACCTATTCCCTGCCCTAGGTAACCATAATACACCAGTACATCTTGTCTTCCTTTGACAAGCTACTGAAACTCCTTTCTCATCACTTCTTCTATCTATCTCCCTCAAATCCTCAACTCTTAAAGACTTTTGGGATTCCCAAAATCATTTTTTATCACTTATTGGTTTGATTGAGACATTACCCTTCAACTCTATTTGGGCAAATATCATATCTAAGATCACATAAAACAAGTGGTTAATATCTAATAATCTCACTAAATCACATAACATTATGCTTACACTGAGGAAAACCATGAGCACTAACTATTGGGATACATTGACTGTAGGCTTAAGCAATTTTAAAAATAATGCATTTAAAAAGCACTTTTCTTGAAAATATGGTTCAAATCCGCTTTGATACCACCAATTGTAAGACTCTTTGTTATATATTACTTTTTACTACTATTATTACTATTTATTATTATTATACTCATTATATTAATTATCTTTAATATATATAGTAAAAGTCCCACAAAAACTATTTATTTGAAAATATGTGTGATACAGAAGCTTATAATAAAATTATGTTGAAAAAATCGTTTAACACACTAAAAACATTATATATCAAATATTATTATTTCATAAAACATACTATACATGTTGTACATATACTCTGTGCTGAAATACATATACAAATATGTGTAATGCAAGTGAAAGTTGATGCTAAAAAAGATACACAATATTTTGGAGGAAAAGTCATTTTTAATACTATTTCATAATATTTGAAACGTACATAATATTGCACATCATAAAGATGAGCACTTTACAAAGCATGAGAGCCAAATATACTATTTACTAAAAACTTAATATATACATACATATATATATACTAAATCATGAATACAGGTGAAGACCTGTTTAACATCGTATCCCAATTCCTAGCCATCTCGTGCTGTAGCTCAGCTCCTCGAAATCACTGACTTATAAGAAAGAAAACTAAAGGTGATAAGTCACTCAGTAAGTAATTTCTATTTTTGCCTTCAAGCAGGTTTCTACTTTGTTATACTTTTGTGACTGGTCACGGGTTCTATATTCTCTTTCTTATCTGGATTCTTAATTGATGTCATTTTTAATCTCTTTCTTTTACTCATCTTATTTCTTAACTCATTTTATTTGGATCTTTTTACCTGACTTATCATATTTTCTAGACTCTATTTAGTTTATTTCTAGACCTATAGGCTTCTAGGCTTTTTTTTTCTCTACTTATCTTATTATAAATATTTCTTATTCATGCAGTGTTATAAATACATATATGTATATATGTATATAACACAATATGAGACATCTAGATTCTTTGGTGGCTTGTCATGCTTTTACTCTCTTTCTTAATCCGTTATCTTTCTTCTCTAACTTTGAAAGTGATGTATAAATATATTCATTCTATAGTACTCATGACTTGTCATGAGTATTCATTTGATTTCTCATCTTATTATGTTATTGATTTTGTTATATACTAAAGTTGTTTCTTGTTATGATGCACTTGTTATGTAGTACTCATACCTTGTCACGAGTTTTTATCTGATTTCAAGTTTTATTCTATTTCCTGTCCGATGTTTTGTTCCTAATTTATTTTGTAGCTTGCTTATTATGTTATAAATCTGATATTCTACACGTAATTATGTCTCTTGCTTATATACTTGACTTTTCTATTACTTATCATGTTGTTTGATAAGTTTTACATTGTTTTCCTATCATTTATTGTAGTTTCTTTGTTTTACTTTGTCCTATCGTATGTGTGACATGATATAAAGTCTATTTATCATGTTTGTCTATGCTAAAAATCATGTATTAGCCTTGGGTTTGGTTTCTAAAAGCACTTTTTCAAAAATGCTACTAAGATTCAAAAATCCTAAAATACCATCTGAGCTGAGTGAAAACTATATCTAAAAATCTCCTTATATATAAAGATATTTTTTGTGCTGATCAAACTGATGAATACAGGGATTTAACACTTTGACCATGTGAGTTCATCCATACTAGTACATGATGAATAAGTTGAAAACTGAAAACTAATGCACGATTAGCTCTCTTTATATCTTTGTAACTAGATTGGTCAATAACCATATCTCTTTTTGTAACTTATGTTGGTTTTCCTTTTTAACGGGTGTGCAAACTAACTAGATTGGATACTGATCCTTTGATGTTTATCTTTTCTGAATAGCTTCTTCTTCTTATTCTTTTTCTTCTTCTTTTCCTAAATCGATTCCTTTCCTTTACCTTCATCTCTCTTAACAAACCTCGCTAATACACCCATCATCTACAGGTCTATCTTTGATTTCAAGGCTCTTTCTAAAGCTTTCTTGAATCTCTAAGGAGGAGTTTCTCTAATCATTACATCTCTAACTATGGCACGATATAGACCTTAAATAAATTTTTACACCTTACCTATCTCTGATTTAGTTAAACTTGGTATAAATCGTACCAGAGCATTAAATCAAATTGTGTACTCCTTAATTATACTTGACCCCTAAGTTAGCTTAATAAATTTTTTAGCGTTGGCATACAACATATCTACATTATGATAGTCACCATCGAACATCTATCTAAATTCTATCCAAGTCAATCTCTCCTCATCCATTGACATCCTCATGAACTTTCATCAAACCCTCGCGTCTTTTTTAAACAGATAAGCTACATATCTCACTTTTTGTCTATTTGTCATATTGAAAAAAAAAAACCCATGACACTTTTTACTACCTCAATTCAATCCTCTATCATGATTGGATCTTTGGACTTATAAAATTTAAGAGGCTAGTGCACTTTTAGTAAACTATATATGGGATAGAGTCTCTCTGAATCTTTGATACTACTATCTCTATCTTGGAACTCTGTCTCTGATAATGTCCTATCTCAGGTGATTGATAAGTACCTCCTCCTTACTCCAGGTAACCACTACGCACTAATACATGTTGTCCTCCTCTAACAAGTTGCTGCAACTTCTTTGACCATCTCCCTCAAATCCTTAGCTCTTAAATACTTTTAGGGTTCCTGGGATCCTTTTCTATCACTCACTAATTTGATTGAGGCACTACCCTCATGCTTTACAAATCTAGGTAATTAGGATCTCATATCTAAGATCACATAAAACAAGGGGTTAAAATCACATAACCTTACTAAATCATATAATATTATGCTTACACTGAAGGAAACTACGAGCACTGGCTGTTGGGATACACTGACTCTAAGCTCATGCAGTTTTAAAAATAATGCATTTTGAAAACACCTTTTTCGAAAATATGGCTCATATATACTCTAATACCACCAATCGTAGGAGTTCCTATTATATATTACTTTTTACTACTATTATTACTATTTATTATTATTATTATTAGTATACTAATTATATTAATTATCTTTAATATATATAGTAGGAGTCCCACAAAAAATTGCTTCTCTGAAAATATGTGTGATGTAAAAGCTTATAACATAATTATATTGAAAATATCGTACAACATATTGAAAACATTATTTATTAAATATTATTATTTTATAAAGCATACTATACATGTTGTACATATAATCTATATTGAAATGCATATACAAATACGTGTAATACAAGTGGAAGCTAATGCTAAAAACAATGTATGGTATTCTAAATGAAACTCATATTTTAATACTATTTAATAATATTTGAAACATAAATGATATTGTACATCATAGGCATGAGCACTTTACAAAGCATGCGAGCCAAACATGCTATCTACTGAAAACTTCATATACACATCTACATACATACATATATATATATATATATATATATGTGTGTGTGTGTGTGTGTGTGTGTGTGTGTGTGTGTGTGTGTGTGTGTGTGTGTGTACATATATACTAAACCATGAATACAGGTAAAGATTTGCTTAACACTGTATCCAACTTCTCAGCCATCTTATGCTCCAGCTCAACTTCTTGAAACAATTGACCTATAAGAAAGTAAACTAAGAGAAATGAGTGATAAGTCACTTAATAAGTAATTCCTATCTCCATCTTCAAGCAAGTTTTTATTTCGTTCTGCTTTTATGACTAATTACAAGCTCTATAATCTTTTTCTTATTTAGATTCTTAGTAATCTCTTTCTTTTACTTATCTTGTTTCTTAACTCATTATATTTGGGTCTCTTTACTTGGCTTATCATATTTTCTAAATATGATAGACTTTGTTTTGTCTATTTCTAACCCTATAGGCTTCTAGGCTTTTTCTTCTCTGCTTATCTTATTGTATATATTTTTTATTCATGTTATGCTATAAATACATATATGAATATACGTATATAACATAATATAAGATATCTAGATTCTTTCGTGGCTTGCCACACTTTTACTCTCTTTCTTAATTCATTATCTTTCCTCTCTAATTCTAAAAGTAATGTATAAATATATTGATTCTTTAGTACTCATGACTTTTCATAAGCATTTGTTTGATTTCTCATCTCATCTGTTATTGATTTTGTTCCTTACTGAAGTTGTTTCTTGTTGTGATGTACTTGTTATGTAGTACTCATGACTTGTCACGAGTCTTTATCTAATTTCGAGTTTTATTATATTTCCCACCGATGTTTAGTTTTTAATTTATTTTGTAGCTTGCTTATTATGTTACATATCTGATATTCTGCACGTAATTATATCTCTTGTTTTATATACTTGACTTTTGTATTACTTATCATGTTGTTTGATAAGTTTTACCCTACTTTCCTATTATTTATTATCGTTTCTTTGCTTTACTTTGTCTCATGATATGTACGAGATGATATAAAGTATGCTTGTCATGTCTATTATGCCAAAAATCATGTATTGGCCTTTGGGCCTGCTTTTGGAAAGCATTTTTTTAAATGTTATTAGGATTCAAAGATCCTAAAATACTGTCAAAACTAAGTGAAAACTATATCTAAAAGTCTCCTTGTATCGCAAGATACTTGTTATGCTAATCAGACTAATGAATATAGAGATTCAACACCCTGATCATGTAAGTTCATCAAACTAATACATGATTAGTAAGTTGAAAGTTGAAAACTAATACACAACTAGCTCTCTTTATATTTATGTAACTAGATTAGTCAATAACAATATCTCTTTTAGTAACTGATGATGGTTTTCCTCTCCAACGGGCGTGTGAACTCATAAGTGCCCTCTCGTATCCACCTCTAAAAATGATGTTCAGACCATTGTATTTTCTACTTTAAAAACATGCATATGGATCATTTGATCCCTTTCTGAAAACAATGTTTTGTTTCAGCATACTATGTCATGAAAATGCTCATCATACATGATGTGTTATTATATTTTCTCTTTTAATTAAATTTCATATAAACTGGTTTAATTGCTAAAGTTCTATTTCGTGTATTTCTTATAGAAACTCTAATTTTATAACTTTGTATACTAGTCCGATTAGGTTCATTGTACTTGTATAATGTTCTAATTCTAATTTTGTGGCTTTTAGCTTTCTATTATGCGTTTTGTGTGTTTACTAGCTTTCTATTTTCTATGTTTCTATAACTGATTATGTTCATATTGAATTCTGAATGCATATATAAGGTTCTTATTTGGTATCTATAATTTCTACTTTTGCATCTTATTCTGTTACTTACTTATTCGATTCTTAATTTTCTTTGGTTTCCCATACTTGTATAAGTTTAATATAGTGATTTTGGAAAAATATACAACTTCTGGCTTTCTGTTCTTTATTCTATAAATTCATTCTGAAATTTTTACTTGTTGTATGGTCCAGCACTTCAAGACATACGGTTGTGCGTTAAACACATGGTCGTGGCCTTACGTGCATAGGCTTACAGAACTTTACTTATACACAGTCATGACTTAAAGGCACGATCATGTAAAATTGGAAAGGCATACAATTATGACCTTGAGAATCATAATTGTGTGCCCTAAGGCATTACTGCTTTGGCCTCAATCATGCATACACATACACGATCATGACCATGTAGAAATATCACAACATAGTTGTGTGCTTATCAGGCACAGGTCATGTGCCATAACTTGTTTTTGTAACTTTACCTCTAGAAATTGCATACCCTAGCTCAATCTCCATTCAAACCTCAATTAATCTTATTCTAACAACATACATGCAACATACATTACTTTGAGCATACTTTCACATAACCAAACATGCTTTAAAAGCCCTTAACTATATAGGCACAACATACATACATACAACATGTTTTTACCTCTAAAATCTCTCATCTTTTATCATTTTATCATACACTCATGCTTCTTAAACTCACAACATGTTTCACTTAACACTCTAATTCATATATAAGGAAACACATGCTATATAGATAGAGGGGAAAATAGGTAAGAGATCACTTACCTTAAGTTGCTAATAATCTCTATCTCTTTAACTCTTGCTTGATCTGTAGTTAGATTCATAGGTTTAGTTGGTCTTCCTATGATTCTTTAGTTAGTATTAGAAAAGAGAAGGAAGAAGATTTTGGGTAAATTGACTAAAAAATGAGAAATCTCTACTTTATATAGTTGTACCAGTATAGAAGGAACACACGATTATATGTCCCTAAGACACACAATCGTGCATCATTCTTTCATGTGATACACATAATTGAAAAGATGCATGATTGTGTGTCTGAAGAATGCATGGTCATGCTTTAAAAAAATCACAAATTTCCAATTTCCTGTGCTACACATGGCCAAAGTCTCCCAAAGACACCTATGCATAAGCCATATAAAACATCTAAATGACTATCTTACCTTTGAATCATCTCAATTCTATTTCTTATTATATATATATATTATGTCTTTTGACCCTAAATCTTTAGCATAAATGGTCATTTTAACCTTGGGATATTACATGCAATATGTATGCAAGCATAAATGAATTATTGATCAAGACTTCTATTGACTTTTTTTGTTCATGCACGAGCGTTATGTGCATGGAAAGGGCTTCTCATGACTAGATTACTTATGCATGAGTGTACATGACATAATTTAAAAACATTTACAAGACATAAGCATTTACAGGAAGATGACACGATGTTGTGAAAAATCATATACGACTCTAAAAATAACTATGTGCAAGTGTCCATCTTATATGCATGGTTGTACATAAGCTTTGAAAACCAAAAATAAAATTATGTCCAAATTTCGTCATGAATAAAATCATGTCAAAGATAGATTAGTAATTTTAACCATATTTTTATAATTATCAAAACATTTAAAGATCTAACAGTTGACATGTCTCAAATCCAAGTCATTCAAAGTAACACAAAAAAAAAAAAAAAACTAAATGTTTATCTTCATACTTGAATTTAGTGAGATTTTTTTGTTTGATTTCCATTTTTACAATAAGATTTTGAAAATAAGTTTGCTTAAAATGAAAAATAGATAACAGATATTAGAGTTTTGTTGAGATTGGGCATGAAAGGAAACTTATTATTAATTGAATTACTTGATTATATCCATATGACCCCTAAAGTATTGACTAAGATCATATACGCGCACCCAATATTATTAAATGCAATTTAAATAGTTTTATAATTAGGACTAGATTCGAACTGAGTCGAGTTTGAGCTTGACTCAATTTAAGGTTGGATTGACTCTACAAATGAAATTCTCATATATGATTTTAGGAGGGGGAGTCTCCTCAGTTTACCTATTTCAATAAAATTTACAATTGGTTCGAAAACCATTTAAAATACAGGTGATTACAAACGATATAACTAGTAAATACGTTTTTTCTCACATTAACATATTTTATTGTCTGAGATGAACTACACTTGTTTTTTAGTACAAGTAGCTACAAGCTTTATTATAACTTTTTACTACTGTTTCGACTCATTAGATATCTAAAATGTTTAAAACGATATTGTTTTTTGTCAAAACAATATCGTTTTAATTAATTTGAATGATTTTTATTAATGTATGAGCTTCATAAGTGAAGCTTATGAAAAACTTAATCTCATTTTTTAGACTCAAATGCATGAAAGGTGAGTTCATTTTGAGTTTATTTGAGTCAAGTTCAAACTTAATCTCGAGCAAACGCAAATCAAATTCAACCTTTTCTACAACCACTTTTTATTTTATTTTTTTCATAATGACAGGAAAAAAAAAAAGTGAAGGAGATGGTAAACTTCTCTCAATATGAAATGGTTTTTTGTTTTTTTTAAGAGTGGAGTCCGGGTTTTTTTTTTTTTTTTTTAAAGACGGAAATTAAAGGTTTTGGGCAATTAGGTTACTAAGACGCTTGGCCCAGTTGAAACACCATTCGAATACCCCCTTCTTCCCACCAAGAGGAGCTGTCGTCTTCCATCACCTCCAGTAATTTTTCTTGTGTTTTCTTAAACCACGTCGATTTACCTGCTTCAGAGCAGCCTTCGTCGCCGGCCTTCACTGCTGCACCTAGTGATCTCCTTTCTATAAAATAGTTATCCCTCTATAGTTTCATAAACGCATGCATGCTTATTAATCATTCCAGTGGGATTTTATTTTTTATTCGATTAATAACCCTTTTTGTTGCCTAGGTTATCGTGTGATTTTGTTGTCTGTAGAATCTATTCTTCTTTTGCTGCTAAAATCCCTAATCTATAAAACCCATTAATCAATTTAATTTAATTTTTTATTTATGTAAAAGTTTTATTTATCCGTTTATAATTTTCCTATCCAATAATGTTATGTTGACCTTTTCAATTGATTTACTGTTCTAATTTTATATAAATTCCTTATGTGATGTATAACAATATTTATAGAATTAAAAAATATGTTTTCATTGTTTTATGATATATGTTGGTTAATGCAAATTGGGAGTATTAACTAGAAAATCTGACTTAGGTTTGGGAGATTTAAAGTCTTTACAAAATGAAGTCAGTGGTGGGGATGGTTGTTTCTAACAAGATGCAAAAGTCAGTGGTAGTGGCGGTGGACAGACTGTTTCACCACAAGGTGTATAACCGTTATGTCAAGCGGACTTCCAAGTTCATGGCTCACGATGAGCACAATCTTTGCAACATTGGTGACCGAGTCAGTGTCAATCTGTCTCATGTTTGTTTTTCATTCTGTTGTGAAACTTGATTGATTTGTTACTTGGTGTATTTCATCTTGGGGTTTGCAGGTTCGGTTGGATCCTTCTAGACCGTTGAGCAAGCATAAGCATTGGGTCGTTGCTGAGATTCTTAAGAAAGCAAGAATTTATGTGCCCCCATCAGCGGATACTGCTGCTGCTTCACTTAACAAAACTGCAGCTTCAACTTAGTAACTTAGTAAGGTAATTCTATATCCTTGTTCTATGTGTTATTTAGATATGTGAAATGCTTGTGAAAAATGTTTTGTATGGGAAATTTTCCAGTGTTACATTTCATGTCAAAAATGCTTGCGAAATGGTAGTGTACATGGAATGTTGTAATTGGAAAACCGAACTCTCAATGAGAGCACTAAAGTAGATAAGAGCGTAAAATTTTGGGAAACTGTTGAATGAATCACCCCATCTTTACAAATACATACTATCTATGTTAATATACCTCTACTAAAATCACACTTTTGACTTAGTGAATAATTCCTTTTTTCTCAGCTTTCTTATTTCTGGACGTCAAAGAGTTCCTTAATTGTTTACCCTGTAGCTAAAGCCTATGGAAGATGAAGTAATTGCTAAATGAAATTTCAAAAAGTTAAATGCTTTTCATGTTGGAGATAAAGATTAAATTATTGAATGTATTGGTCCAAGCTGACTGTATGACTTAAAATGTTCATATTTATCTTTTCCATGATCATCCAAACAAATTTTGGTAGCCAAATATCAAAACTTTTGGCATAAACCATACATTCGATAGAAAGAGATACCTTGGCAGTCATAATTCTTCTTGTACCTCTCTTTATTTTGGAGTTTTTCTGAATCATCAGTGGTGCTTCTTTGTATTGTGCCTTCAGAATTGTTGCTGGTTACCTATTCAAAACTTATCATCTGTCTCGCCATCTTGAATCTAAGAATTTTATTATGCTTTGCACTCTCTTTCTGTATGAGGCATCATGTTATGTTTTTTGTTAACAGTGTTTAGCTCTTGGGATTACTTGGACTTGAAATAGACATCCTCTATCTCCTGCTCCATTTGCATGTCATGTGAAAGGTTTTCATGAATTTAACAGGGACAGCTCCTTAGTTGTTAGTTATCAAATTTCTATAAAAATTGAATTTAAGACTGGTTTACTAGCTTCATAAAAAAATGCAAGGATGGTCTTTATGCGATTTTTGGTAATATATATATACTTGTGTCATGGTAAAAACTGAACTGAAATGTGTATCTCTTAGCTCTTTCTTCGCTTTGGCACTAAAGAAAAAGTTGAATTAAGTAAATACCTTTTAATTAATAATTGTAATAATAAAGGACTGATTTATCAGTATAAGTCTTCTAAATATATTTACTATTGAAGCTCAAAGTATTACCTTGAATCTCATACATGGTTATTGGGAAGCAAAACTATCTTTTTGCTTGATATGTTTCAACTAATGTGTGTAAGTTTTTTGATTTGGTAGAATAAGATAATTTAAAAGTTGGAACTCTGAAAATTCAAGATATGAGCTGACCATTTATAATAACTTTCAGAAAAGAAGGTAAAATTGCAGTATGATAGTGATGCTGATTTTTGATGTCTCTGCAATGCTAGATTAGGAGATAACAAACTAGTTAACATTTATGTAAATGCCTCCTATCACAAGGAGCATAAATAATTTTGGGCGTCTAGGAATACTTCTGCTTACAGTTGTGGTTTTCATTTTTATTTCTTTTTGCAATTCTTGCATCTGCTGTCAAAATGCAATGTGCATATAGGTTGGGACTTTTTAATTGCTGTTATTAAGCTGGTTCAGTTTCACTCGGCCAATAACAATTAGAATTTTTCCCTTGCAGTTGCAGTCCCACCCAGCTTCAGTAGATGTCACCCTACATGGATGTGGATGGCAGTTTTGTGAACTGTGTGGCTGAGACCGAAAAAGTTAAGCTTCTTTCTTCCATTTGTTTAGAATATAAATAATCTTTGGACAGATGAAGCTCCCAGTAGTTGATGCTTAACTTATGCCAAATTTTCTTGACAGTTCCTTTTGGAAAATAGCTGTCACAGATATTGTTTGGTTTATTAATAGTTAGAGTTTGAGTGACAATAAATCATTGGTTCTTTTTTCCCTTGAAAGAGAAATGTCAGCATCCGTGCTGACCCATAATTGTTTGTGGTGTACGGAAATAACACTGGTGAGACAATTTAACAACAAGAAACTACATAAAATAGATTTACATGCGACCAAAATCTTTTTCATGAGTTGTAACCAAATTCCTGGAAGGGGTTTTAATTACCAAAAAAAAAAAAAATCCTAGATGGGAATAAAGGCAAGAAGATCAGGATTGGAAGGTCTTTTTTCTTTACTATGGAGGTAAGTTATCATAAATGTCAAAGAAAGACGTGGAACATCGAAAACAGCAGCATTTAACTTAGGGTATCGCCAAACTGTGAATTCAAACTGCCTCCTCTTCCTACAACTAAGTGATATATTGGCATCAAGAATATAGCAGGCAATAAATGCAAGATTGAATAGAGTTCAAGGCTGTAAAGCTATAGTAAAGACAGCAAGAAGTTCGGCAAGCATTTATGCAACTCCTAATCCTCCATGAATCTTACAAGCTGATAACTATAAAGCTTAAAAGTTTTGTACTCGGTTTCATTGGCATCATCCTCACAACCTTACAAGCATCTTTAATCTTCCCCAACTTTCCCAGAAGATCAACATAACAGACATTCACAATAAGCATGCATAAGAGCAGCCGGCAACAACAAATGATGATTCAAGTCAAATCCATAACGATAATCGTACCTACCCATGAATGACTTTGCCATACTCAATAAAACCCAACTTAATACAAGCCAAGCCAGTAAGGGAACAAGTAATGAAGATAAAAATTTATCCAACGCCATTGTGAAAAAGCTGCTTTTAGTTCCTTGCTTATAAAAGTGAGAAAATTACCATCAAATAGGTTTGAGTATATCTGACCTTGAGGAATTCTTGGTGTCTATCCTAATTCCTTTGTCCAATTTCTTTCAACCTTGGTTTCCAACCTTTATTCTCAATTGCTTGTGAAGAATCAAGAGTAAGAGACATAATATTCCATTTGCGTACTTAATTCAAATGAATTAAGTAAACAAATTTTTAGAGAATAAGTACTAATTTTCTAAATGTCATCTTTTACAATTGTGTCAATCATGTTAACTTCCTCACTTTCAACTTCCTTATCATTTGCTTACTACAATAGTCGAAAACATCAATACCATATTCCAACCTCCATTCTCACCGTTGTTTAAAGCATTAAAAATTTTTTAGACTCGTAAATGTAATGAACCACACTAATACCAAATAATGTAATTCAAGAATAGATATTATAGATTCATATAACGATGTAAAACATTCTTCATTCCTTAATATGTATAAAATTAATGTGAATTATAAATTTGTATAAACATATTCTTGAATTCTACTAACCTTAAACTTGCCTTAACTCTATTCCCAAGAAATTTGAACTCACAATTGCCACAAATGAATTAAATTAAAACATATCTGACTCTATTACTGATTTGGGATAAAATTTTAAATTGATTATTGAAGAATAGAGACTTCAATATCAAAAAAGACTTGGTTTTTCTCCTTTTCTCTTGTAAACGTTAATTGCAAACATAATGGATGGTAAGTTATTTTCTTAATCACATAATGGACAAAGAAAACATTATATAAACATTAAAAAAAAAAAAATTACATGTCCATCAAATTATACTATACTACATAAGTTTTTCTACATTTACTCATAATACTTTAGCTCATCATGTTTTTATTAAATTTATATTTTATTTTAATTACACATTAATCATACTAATGAAAATATTCATACATTCTCTCACTTGGTTTATTATGTCATTAAACAATTTATAGTTTAATAATAAAACATAATACACAAAATAAAGCTAAAGTCTTTCTTAAATCAATCAAACATTAATCATCATTAAGCAATAATTCATAAGGATTATAACGGTTATATGTCATTAAATCGATATAGTTCTTTTCATGTATCATTATATAAGTCCTGTACTAAATATGGTCTATAATAAAAGACATCATAATGGTTCATTGATAATATCTTTATTAAAGACATAACATATTACAATTTTCATAAAATATTTATTCTATTAGATATATATACACAACAACATAATTAATAGTAGGATAAAACACATATATAGATCATAAATAATATATACAAGAGCCTAGAATGTCAACCACAAAAAATCATAATACATCATAAATCATTACTAAGAATACCCATTCTTTTAACATTTTCATTAAATGTTCTAGGTGACAATCTTTCAGTTAATGAATCAACAATATAAGATTAGTGCTAATATGTTCAATTGACATTGTTTGTATCTAAACTTCTTCCTTAATGGCAAAATATTTCAATTCCATATGTTTAGCATCTATAAAATACTTTTCATTTTTGGAAAAGAGAATTGTTGTAACATTATCACAATAAAGTTCAACAACCTAACAATACTGTTGACAATCCCAACCTTTGAAATAAAATTTCACAACCATAATCCTTGAACAGTGGCCTCAAAACATGCTACAAACTCAGCCTCCATAATGGAGAATGTAATAACAGATAGCTTCGTACTTTTTATGAAACTGTTCTATTGATTAGTAGAAACAAATATCCAAATATAGACTTTCTAGTATCCACATATCTAACAAAATTTGAATATGAATAACCTATGACCTCAAGATCATTAGATCTCCTATAAGTGAGTATATGATCCTTTGTTCTTTTTAAGTATTTCAATACTTTTTTTACAACTTTCGAATAGCCTATCCCTAGATTACATTGATACTTGCCCAACATTCCAACCACAAAACTAATGTCTAGTTTGGTACAAGTTTGAGCATACATTAAGCTCACTGCAAAAGAAGCATAAAGAATTCATTCCATTTACATGTGTTCTAATTTGTTTTAGGCATTGCACAAGACTAAATTTATCCCCTTTCTAAATTAGATCAATACCAACAAAACATTTATCCATTTGAAATCTTCTTAGAATTTTGTTAATGTATCATTTTTAAGACAGTTCTAACAATCTTTATGACTTATCATGATACACTTATATTTTTATCATATAGGATGCCTCACCCATATTTTTTATTTCAAAATTCTTAGAGATACTTTTTGGGTGCATACATCTTATCAAGATCATTGTTGACCAAAAAAATATTGTCAACATATAGAATGATAAATATAAATTTGCTCTCTTTGACCTTCCAATATAAACATCAATCATTGGTGTTCTCTTTAAAATAGAAGAAGATAATATTATTATTTAACTTTAGTTACCATTATTTAGAAGCTTGTTTAAATCCGTATATTGATTTCTTAAGTATAAACACCATGTGTTCTTTCCTTTTAACTAAGAAACATTTAGGTTATTTCATATAGACCTCTTACTCTTAAGTCTTAATTGAGATAAGTGATTTTCACATCCATCTAGTGCAACTCTAAATCACAATGAGTCATTATTGTCATAATAATTGTAAACAAATCTTTCTTATAAATCAGAGAAAATGTTTCTTTGTAGTTGATGTTATCTCTTTTTGTAGACCATTTTGATCAAATTCTTGTGGACAAACCACATATTCATCCTAAATAGTTGATCTCCTTTTTCTTCGAGATCTTATTAATATGACTTTTTATGATTCAATTACTAGAGATTCCTTAACAATAATTTCATGGAGTAGTGGTTGTTCATTTATTTGTTGTTCATGTGTGTTGCTTGAATGTTCTACAGTTAAAGAAACAACAACATGATTAAAAGTTGTAGGTAAAAGAGACTGTACCTTAACTTTTTAGATTTCCATTTTAAGTCCTAGTAGTCTTACTAATTTTGATCAATATAGCTTTCCCAGTTGGTACTATTCACATACTATGTTTAAGATAATAAAATCTATATCCTTTTGATTTTTTTGGATAATCAATGAAAAAACAACTAGTCGTTCTTGAGTCTAGTTTCTTTTTATATGGACTATAAATCTTTTTGTTGGATAAACCTAAACATGTAGGTCTTAAATTAGGTTTCCTTCTAGTTCATAGTTCAATAAGAGTTTTTGAACTTACCTTACTAGGAAACCTGTTTGATAAATATTTAACAATCTCTAATGCATACATCCATAATGAAAAGGGCAAAGACGAATTACTCATCATACTTTAACCATACCCATCAAGGTAAAATTACGTCTTTTTGCAACACCATTTCTATTGTGGCATACTAGACATTGTGTATTGAGCACATATGCCATGTTCATCAAGGAATTTAGCAAATTGACCATAATTTTATCTTGATTCATTATACCTTTTGTAATACTTTCCAACTCTATAATATTTAATGATTTTCACCTTTTTTTCAAGTTATTTTTCAATTTTATTTATAAATTAATTGAGATTTTTCATGTTAAAAATAAACACAATCATGATGTGACAAATCATTGATAAAAGTGACAAATTATTTTTTTTTTTTTTTGAAAAATTTAACATCCAAAGGTCCACATATGTTGATGTGAATTATTTCAAAGAGTTTCATGCTTGTTATTGTTTTTTTAGTTGTGTAACTGGTGTGTTTTACTCTTATTATAGTATACACAGATGACAAGATTAGTAAAATTTTAAATAAGAAAGGATTTTATTCTTTACTAATTTTGTATTCTTTCTTTTGATATGTAGCCCAAGCATTTATCCCACAGAAAAAGATAGTTTTCATCCGCAAATGTATGCTTTATACCAATACTATAAATAATGGTCAATGTTTCAACAAACAAATTATCAAGTTTTCATCCAACAAACAAGTGTCCAATACTATGATCTACAAAACAAAATAATTAACATAAAGCTCATACACAATAATGCTTTGAGTAATTATACAAATCTATAATACATATTCAAATTATTTTATAATTTTAAACATTAAATGTATATTATTGTTCTCTTTGGGAGTTACAACAATAAACAACTTTAACCATAATTGAAGTTTTATTTCAAAAACTGAAAGTTGGTTATGTCAAAAACTTTAATTAGATATATTTATTATCTTTGACTATACCAAACTTACCTATATATATATATATATATATATATTTATCATAATTACATTCATGATTTTAGAAATAATTAATCCTTTGGGCGACCTTCAAATATCAACATCAAGATCATCACCATCAATATCATTGTTCACATTACACCTTTCATTTTTTTCTAGATCACACTATAGTTGTGCCTTTTTCATATTAACTAGAATACTAATAATCCTTATTCACTGAAACGGAAGGTTCATTTTTGTGTTGCTCCTCGTAATGCTTTTCTTGAAAAATTTCTCTATTTTCCTTACATTTGACCATCACATAAAAAAGCATCATTTGTTTTATAACGTTATCAAACTTTAAATGTCATGATCATCTTAGACATCATAAGACAATGATTCATTGATTGAGTTTTAAACATTTATTATAATATGGATGCGCTTCTGCTTTATCCAATAGTTCATGTACAGTTTATTATTCAAATATAATCATTCTCTGATTCCTACCAATGCATTTTGTCGTGTTGTCAACTATGAATATTTATTGGTCTTTGTGTCTAACTTTTAAATACTATTTCAATCATTTTTAAAAAGAAAAATTCATGTGATTAGCAAAACAAAATTAATTATAATAATATTTTCATAAATATATATATAGACACACACACACACACAATAATATTTAACAAATTTCATATGCTAAAATATATATTAAAAAATAATTTGTAAAACATAAAAAATTCCCTATATTTTTATTGCCCCCAAATGTTTAAAAACTCGCATTGTAGCCTTACCACAACTGTCTTGCTTATCTTGCCCAGGATACTCCTAGTCTTGGTTTTTTCTAAATTTTCACAAATTATGACTCAAAATCACACAAATCTTTTATACTAATATAGATTTACTAAATACAAATAGCCAGAATTGATGAAATAATAAGGTAGGAATGATCATTTCTTAACTACTATACAAAACTCTGACTAGTAATCCTATCCGAAATTTCTACAAATTTTGCATAAAAACCAACTCTAAACCATATAACAAAGTTAACAATCATACCTATAACTTAGATTTACAATAATAACTAAGAATTGATGAAAAAATAGGATGAGAGTGAAAAAATGAAGAGTAGAAGTGATCACTCCTTCCTACCAACAATTTCATAAATTTTAAAGTAAATTTCACTAATATAATATAAGCCTGTTAAAATTAGGTTATTTTTAATCAATTTCCCAGAAGTTCTTACTAAATAACATATGAAGACACATGTGCCTTCAGAATGTACAAACTCACATGCTGAATAGTGTTGCCCTTTAATCTTAAGTTTACCACTAAACACTTACAAAACTACAATTGCCATTTCACCCATCCACTATAAATGGTAACATAATGAAATTACCAAAACTAAAATGTTCACATTTTGGGATGCATTTATAAAATATATTGTCATCCAAAATAATAAATTTGAAGACCTTAAAGAAGAAACGATTCTCACAATTATCATTGAATGACAAATCTATTCCAAAGTTCAATTTTGATGCTAAGAATCTGAGATTGTATCTTACAGCCAAATAGCTAACTGGGATTTTTTTTTTTTTTTTTTTTTTTGCCTCTAATTTATTCAAATAAACCAGATAAAAGCAAATGGAATAACTTCAGTTACAGCTGCCATGACAACATTTCAATCCGAACTGGTTAGGCCTCAATTGAAGTACTTCACAAATAAGACATTCCAAATAATAAAAACAATACTTGAAAGCAATAAAATCTTATAACAGCAAATAAATTTAAGCATTTGCCTTGTGAATTGCCAAATAAGAGGACGCTTCTGCCATTTATGGATCATAATGCTTCTGCTATAAAGCAAATGCAAGTAGTAGCCATAGAAAAATGATTCTTGATGAATGATCAGAAGCTTCAAACTCACAGAAATGTTAGAGCCAAGAGAATAAACCCCACAATCAGACCTATTGGCTTTTTCCTTCCTGCACCTCCATAATATGGCTGAATCATTATCTGAAATGAGCAACTTCCAACGGACGGATCTGTTTTTGTGATCATTGATAAGTTTGGAAATTTACAAGCAACATCAAGCTGATTATGTCTCTGATAGTAACTGTTAAAAGCATAAGAAATATTTCCTCGAGCATCAAGATTTCCACAGGATGTCCCATAACCAAGTTCAGTGCAGTCGGCAAGTCCACAGGCATAGCTCACACTTGGTGGCACTTGTGGATCATCTAGCCTGGCCGAAGGCTTCATTACACACCACTTTTTCTCCAAGTAGTGCACACCTCTTGCCGGAATTAAGGCACTCGAATTTGTGGTGCCAAGATTCAGCTGGTATTTGGCTCTCCCATCGAAAGTAAATATGCCCCAGTGACGTTCAAAATTCCCTGGATCAATACTCTTGTCATCCTCATCAATCAAGCTGAACAAATAGGCATCGACGGGCCCAGGTCTCATTGGCGTTCCTTTCCCACCAGAAACATGCGACATAAAACCTTGGTTGAACCTTTGAGCATACTGTATATTAGCGTTTTGATCGCCATCAGTTGGCCACCCAATCTCTCCAATTATAATAGGCAGGTCCCCATACCCATTCTTCTGTAAAGCATGCACAAGAGTGTCATGATTTGCATCAAACATATTGTAATAGTTTGTCCCTCCATCATTTAGAGGTTGTGCATTGCCATCAAAGAAGGCATACTCAACAGGGAAGTTGGCATCCGTGTAAAGGCTTATGAATGGATAAATGTTGACAGTGAACGGTGCACCATTATCACTCAAAAATTTGACAATAGAAAGCATGAGATCATGGATATCAGTTCGGAAGTCACCACCAGATGGATACCCTGATGAGGCCTCATAGACATCAGCATTAAGGGGGACAGTGACCTTCACTTGACTGCTAAGCCCAGCCTTTATCAGGGCAGATTGAACGTTCTGAAGAGCAGGGAAGGTTGATTTGAGGAAGCTTCCATTGTATGTTTGCAAGAAAGGTTCATTCCCGACTGCAACATATCTGCACGTTATAACCTTAGAAATTTTATAAAGCTTATATATGTCTAAGAATAAGAAATATACATTCTTCGAGCATTCTTATATGCCTATATCAAGGCCTATAGAAAATGAATGTCTAAAAGGCAGCCATTGTTTAAGCATGCAACAGAAAAATGTTGTCGAAGTGCAAGTAAAGCCATCATTCATGCATCGTAATTGTCCACATTTCAACTGCAGGAAGTCCTGAAGCCTTAATGTAAACCCACAGAACTTCACTGCCCAGTATTCATTAGCAAAAGAACAACCATGTTCCATGCAGATATTTCTTTTGGGAAAAAATCCATAGGAGTTTTAGGAAGAGTTTAAAGAGTCCATGGAAAAAACATTGGAAGACAAGAGGAAATGAAAATTTATTGGTCTGGAATGGTAGAGAAATAGAATACTAGCAAAAACACACTTAATAATTCCACAATATAATAAGTCAATAGTAGCAATAGGCACAAGCCAAAACTCATGTATGCTACAGATTCCAGCTTTAGTCTTTTTCTCTATAGTTTGATATTAGTCAAGTTAGCTTTCTCTTGGCTATATATACAAGCTTCTTGTCAGGTCAAGAAATAATTAGATTTTGTGCACCATGCAACTTTAACTTCAGACGAGGGAAACATCTCTACGACTGCTCAACACCTAAAATGAAAGCAAGAAACATTATTTAAAATCAGATGATTCCAAGAAACAATTTCCTGGATACAGAAGGCTAGCATGGACAAGACACTGAAGCAAAATCAATGAAACATTAATCAAAATAAAAGCTGGTTAATTTTTTAAAATATATGTTCATATGCCCTTACCAAACCAGCAAAGCTTGCATTTGAGCATGCTAAGGAGGCCCAGAATGAACAATCCAAGTTCTCTCAAATGATACATTGAACAGTCTTAGTCATTTTAGTTGATGACTGAGACTTAAAGTAATAATACAATCCTCACATTATTACTAATAAATTTTGTAAATATTGATGTCATAACAATAATCGATAAGAGAATTTGAGAGATCTTCTTAAGTGAGAGAGACAAGAAAACAAGAAAGGTTCTCATATGTTGTACATTGATCTAAAAGAAAGAAGTTGATGTGGCTTGGCTTGTGGGAAACCACGGAAATCATTGTCTTTATTATTTTTCTACCATTAATCCTAGTTAGTGTTTGACTATGTGTTTGATATGGTGATTCATATTTTTGTATTAGTTTCACCGCAACAATTTTTGCTCCGGGGCATCCAAATACCAAATAATATGACACAATAGACAGAGCAAATGCATCTTCCCTTAGAATTTTGTCAATAACTACACATATAATTGGCAATTGTCGTGTAAAGCCATTATTGTTGATAAGAAAATGTTGCATAAGGCAATAAAGCATTTAATGGCAGCAAGGCTTAATGAAATTAAACTTGAACATGAGATTCTCTTAGTGATGTTGCAACACAAATAGGAGTCCAGCTAAAATAAATATGGACATCCAGATATCAATCACCAATTATACACGAAGATTTTCCGCAATATATACAAGGCAATTTCAATGAGACTCAAGTGAAGTAAAGAAAATGACAAACACCAGATATATAACTCTGCAACAAAGCAGAAATAGAATATGGTACTTCAACTAAACGATTACAATCAAAAGATAAATCTAGTTCATTTTTCAATTAACCAGAAAAGTAAAGTTGGTTCTTTTCAACCATAGTTGAATGGAAAAAAATAAATGAACTCAGAGCAAGGGAAGCACACCTGATATTGACATTGTTCGAAGAGATGTGTTTAGAGACATTGCTGGAAACCCATTTCTCAGCGGCCTTCATGCTTCCAGCCAGAGATGCAAGCATATCATTTGGGATACCAACCATGACCTCAATATTGGAGCCGCCCAGAGCCTTTAATGTTCCATAATCTGCATCAAAAAGCTTCACTTTTCGAATCCCATTATCTTTCAAAAGATTAACCACAGTCTCTGGAGGCAGAGGATGGGTTGCTTGCGTTCCCCAATTAGCACCAATTCCCCTCGCTACAGAAATCAGTGAACACAATAAAACCAAAGTAACGGTTACATAAACTGAAAAGCACCCCATCATCATCAACAAAACTGGGTGCAAGCTTCTTTCCAGACGGGGCTTTGTAAGCAACTAGAACACAAAACAAAATTACCCAAATCTAGATATGAAGATGGGAGAGAAAAAGATGGAAGTAGAGAAAGTGAAGTGAAGAGCTGATCTGGGAAATTTTAATGGAACAAAAAAGGAATCAAACCCATGTTTGGAGGGGCTAAATATATACACTGCAGAAAGGCTTGAAAAAGAAATAGTTTTGGATTCTGCAGAAATGATTGAACAGACTATAGCTAACTAAATAATGGTGAATCAAAAACCCAGAATAGATTCTTGAAAGTAAAACTGCGAATATCTAAAGAGAGCACTTACGAGTTGGTAAAGTGGATGAGAATTACAAGTAGATGCATGGAAGTTCCAATCAAAATGAGAATGAACAAAAATAATGGAAAGGGAAAGGGAAAAGGAGGGAAATAATGACACAATGAAGAACCTAAGGACAGGAAGAGGGTGGAGTAAGAGGTGAGCTCAAGAATCCTAGCAAAAAAGTACACAGTTCCCTCATTAAACCACCCTCTCTCACTTTACTTGCTCAGAGAGAAGCACTGAAAGCCATAATAACGTAAAGTTACTAAAGATGAGAAGATGAGTCACTACTTTATCTCATTTTTTAATATTTTGAAGGCGATTCCCACCTATGGTTTCCTCAGCTAATAAACACTACCTACCAAATTTTAAAAAACTAAAATAATATTAAATAATAATAAAAAATTTAAAAATTAATACAAATTAATAAATTTTAAAAATAAAATAAAATTTTAAAAATAATAACTATCTTAGTTGGCGGTAATGATCGTCATTAACTTAATCAGGTAGTTGAAAATGACCACTTGATTCTATTAATAGTCTGATCTAACTATCTCAATGACAAATATGGCTAGATCTAGTTGTCTCTGTTATCTAAAATAATTACGATTGTTTTCAAGTATACAAACTGTTTTTGGTCTTCTCTGATGGTAAAAGTGATCAAATCTAACTATTTTTACTAGATTTTTTATAGTTAAATCTGATCACTTTTATCATCGAAATAGTTGAAACTGGGTAACTGTTTTTGATCATCTAATTATATTAACGATAGCTACCATCTAAAATTTTTATTTTATTTTAAATAATTTATTAAAATTTTATTATTATTTTAATATTATTTATATTAAATTTTATTTTAATATTAATATTATTTAATTTTGTGAAAGGTATTTTAATCTTGTGAATATTTAGTTTGTTAAAATTTTATAATATAATTTTATCAATCCTTGGGTCGAAACTAACCCTTTGACCTATTTTAAATGGCCAAAGGACTTCTTCCCACCTATAGTTTGAGACGGGGACATTTTCCACCCATTAGGTTTCAAAATTCAAGTCTTTCACCCTTATACCAAATTTTATATTAAATTTAATAGTAAATAGTAACTATTCAGGGGTAATTTTGTTATTTTAAGATTAAAATTTTATAAAATAATAAAATAAATTTATATAAATATAAATTTTAAAAAATATTTAAAAATTTAAAAAATAAACCGGCGGCGGTGGTCGCCAATAACAGAGCCACGTGATCGTTTCAACCACCTGGTTCCAGGGGAGGCCAGGTGGAGGCGACCAGATCTGGCCACCTCTGCTAGAATAAGCAGTCGAAAACGGTCGACCTTGGTCCCATCAGTCATTTTCGACCTTTTTCTCTGATAGAGACGGCCAGAGTTGGCCACCTCTACCGAATACGGAGGCTCTTCTCTGGAACCAGATGATCAGAAACGACCGCCTGACTCAGTTATGGTAGCCACCGCGGCCACCACCGCTGGCACCGACGACGGTGGCTACTTTTTCTTCAAAAATTTTAAAATATTTTAAATATTTTTTGAAATTATTTATATTTAAAAATTATTTTATAATTTTATTATAAATTTTTATTTTTTAAAAGTGTATTTTAATAATCTTATTATAAAAATAATAAAAAAATACCTCTAGGGTGGGAAACTGGGATTTTGAAACCTGATGGGTGGGAAATGTCCCCACCTCAAACTATGGGTGAAAATAAGTTCTTTGGCCATTTAAAATTATATTCAATAAATCTTGAACGCCAATACTTTTTAAATAAGAGGTAGTTTAAATAAATTGTAACATTTGTTTAATATTTACAAGAGTTTTTTTTTTTTTAATATTTTAAACAGATTTTAGGATACCTTTAGGATAATCTTTGCAGTTTTTGGAAAGTGGGCAAGGCCATGGAGACATAGGTATTTTTGTATTGTCTTCATTGGCATGTTTGTTTGTTATTCTATTGGCTAAAAGACTTAATCCCATCCAAATTTTTTTTAAACGACAAATTTTTATCTATCAATTTTAAAAAACTCAAATAATTATTTAAAAAAAAAAAATTTTATCAATATTTTTGATGAAATAATCAATATATTTTTTTAAAAAATAAAAATTATAATTAATATATGAAATGATATTAAAATAATTAATTTAAAAAATTAATAATATATTAAAATATACAAACAAAATTAAAATTAAAATTAAAATTTTGAAATATAGATGACAGTTACTAGCATCGATAGTCGTAAAAAACCAAACCAGGTGGTTGGACCTGGTTTAATTGACAACTAGATCTTATATATATAAAAATAGAATTTTTATATATTTTTAGTGCATTTAAACAATATATTATTATAGATTTGAAGATTAATTTATTCAATTTATTATTTAAATTTATAAAATATGTATAAAAAATTATAGAAACATGGTTTTATTGTTATTATTCACCTACCATAAATAAAGAAACAAGAATTTATGATATAAAAGGTTTTAATAAAAATGAAATTATATAAATTTGTTAGGGATATAATTGACAAATAAAAATGTTATTCATTTAGATGTCTTTGAATTCAAATTTAAATAAAAGCCAATTTTTTAGGTTTCTTTATCATTTATGATTATTTAATGAAAGTTAAAAGACAAACACAATTAAACTTGTTGAGACTTTAAAGACTAAACAGCAGCCCTTAATTATTTTTCAAAGGCCAATTAAAAGTCATGGACTATAAAGGTAACGATTATTGAAAAATCAAAATATTTGACAAAAATGGGAATGTATGAGCTAATTGGAAGCCTCTTGATGTATGAAATTAAAAGAAAACCAAACTAAGGAAGAGAGGAAGAGCACAAATGGCATTTCATTAAAAGTTAGTAATGAGAATGAGGATAAGCCTTTGGTGAATGAAGAAGACGTGAGTTTGTTGGCAAAGAGATTTAGCAAGTTTCTATGAAGGAAAAAGAGAGGTGAAGGTAAATGTATTTTTAGGCCTCAGGGAAAGGAAGACAATAACTGGCAGGTAATATGTTATGAGTGTAAAAAGGTTGATCACATTAGGCAAGATTGTCCTATCTTAAGAAAGAAGAGGAAGGAAAAGAAGGATAAGAGATTAAAAAATAAATTGCTTGCCACCATTTAGAGTGTTAATGATGATTCGAGCGAAGAAAGTGAGTAAAAGGAAGAAAAAGCCATGTAGACATTCTATTTAACCTAACAGGATTAGACTCTAATAATAAGTAACTTATGAGACATTTTTTACAAACCTTCAAGTTAATTTGCTAGGACGTGATTAAGGATAAAGCTAGAAAGGTAGGCCTCTGAAACCTATTACCTATTTAACCTAAGAGCTTAGGTTTGTTTTTAAACATAGTCCACTGAGCCTAATTTTCACTAGGCCTAAGGATAAGCTACCTGTGATAGCATCATATATGGTTGATCATCAACAAATGAGGACTTATGGCATGATCCATAGATGTGCCAACTCATCTTTGTCTATTGGTACCAATCCATAGTTGATAGTTACAAACAATTTATAAGAACAAGTTTGGTGCTCACTATAAGGGGACTACTTTTTGGTGGAACAATTCCTTAGCATACAAAAAAAAACTCTCTTTCTTTCTAAGAAACTTTTTCTCAATCAAGAAACCTTACCTCACTCTAAAAATCACACCCCCACGTTTGTTTCATCTTCATTTCCAAAAATTTGTTTGAAAATAGTCAAGCGAAAGGGGATTCTTATTTTACAATTTGAAATTGATTATATTTGACTTAAAGATGCATCTAACAAAGCACACGAATAACTATTCTTATACTAACATTGGTCGTTGCATATGGGTGGTTTGTTCACATTTCATTCTTGCTTTTTTTTACTTTTTTGATATTATTACATATTTTTGTTATGTTTTTTTTAATTTCATTGTTTATTTGTCCTTTTAAATACCATTTGTGATTTAGTTAACTTCTTATGATACGTGGTTGCGAGGATGAACCTTGTTGTTCTAGCTGACATTTTGGTTGCATTCTTTATCATCTTATTTCCAAATTTCCTATTTATAGTGACCCCCGTCTTAGGCCTATTGCACACAACTGTATAGATATATATAATACTTATTATACTGAAAATATCTCTGTAATGGAGATCTCTATAGTAAAATATATTGTTGAAACTTTAAACTTTGAAAATCAAATCTAAATGTTGAAGTTGAAAATAAAATTTTCATATTAATAAAGGTCATAAGAAGAAACTATACATGCATTCAAACTTCCTAGACTGCTCATGTATAAAATATTGTACATGCATTCAAACTTCCCAGTCTGCTCATGTATAAAATATACTATCCATATAGTGTATACACACATATACATGAGAACTAAATAAATTATGCGAGTCAAAACGTGTTATCTGTTGTCAAGCCATGTCTCTATAATATAACAACTGCATCGCTCCAGCTCAGTCCCCTACTTATTGACCTACAAAAGAGAGAGGAATGAAAAGGGTGAGTGACAAAATCACTCAACAAGCATTTCTTATCTCTAACACTTGTAGGTTCAAACTTAAGCTGATCTCGTGTCTTATCACATTATTCTTTATTTAATTTCTCATTTTTTTGTTTTTTTACTTTCTTATTTCGTATGTTTTCAGAAGTGTTCTTTGTCTTTCTCTGACATATTTCTTATGAATGTTGTACATGACATGATATGCATGCTCTGATGTCATATAAATGCTAGATAGTAAGAAAAACTTACCTTTGGGTCTGATATAAAGCTCTGATCCAAAGATCCTGAATATATATATGTGGTAGAACTGAAATCTATATCAAAAAGTACTATATCTGAAAATACCTGTAATACTGATCAGACTGATGAATACAGAGATTTGACACTTTAGCCGTGTGAGTTCAATCCTATAATAAAACTACTCGTGCATGATCAGTACTCTCTCTAATGAGCTTGGTCAAAGACCATATCCTTTCTAGTAGACGCTGGTTTTCCTCTCTAGTAGCCCTACGAACTCACAAGTGCCCCCTCGTATCTATCTCTAACTGATGTCTAAAATATCGTATAACTATACTTTTAAAATATGCTTTTGGATCTTTGGATATATTTTTTGAAAACATCTAATATGACATGTCGTGCTCTATGTTGATAATTTTGCATGATATGCTATTTTATCTTGTTATTCTTAAGTTTCTTGTGCTTATAAATGGTTTAGATTGCTTAACTTTGCTTTAAGTGCGTTTTGGGACTATTTTCTATTCTTTCTTAAGGCACACGGGTGTGCTATGCTTGACATACGGGTGTGTGTGTAGGCACACGAGCTCGTGCTCAAGCCGTGTCCTTATTTGAGCTAGCTTCTGGAATCAAATTTGGAAATCATGTTAATTGCACAAGCATGTGGTGCGGACACACCAGTGTACATCTAAAGCACAAGATCGTGTACCACACTATACGGGTGTATAGCTGTCTAAACAACACTCTCGTATCCTACTTACACGGGCATGCGAAATTGGGGATAAACACACGGGTGTATGCATTAACTACACGGGCGTGTGTCTAGATTTTCGTACGTACATGAGTGTTATGCAAGGTTGTGTTCATACAAAAAAGAGGTCATATGAGCATGTATACTCGAGTATACGATCGTATACTCAACTCAAATTCTATAGAATACATTTGGAAACTTAGAAAATTCCTACAAATCTCATCCAAATCACAACCATATCTTAATCAATCATATATAAAGCAAATATATATATGCCAATAAGTATTCCTATTTCATCCATTCAACAAAAAGTATGCTAAAAATCTCACATCTTTCATAAATACATACCCAAGCACATAATCATCAAACATTTCACAATAATCTCATAAATCATCATCCATTATCTCATTTCATCATCAAACCATGCCATAACACACTCTCAACATGCAACAAACTCATACAAAAGGACTTAAACCAGCAAATCATACAAAAACCCAAATGAAAGAGGTAGGGAAATACTTACCTCCCACCATTACATCTGAATCTCTCTCTCTAGATGCTTCTGGATCTCCAACTTGATTTGGGGTTACTAGTTGAATGATTTCTGGCCTAAGGTTTGCTGAAAAAACAGAGAAGAAAAGAAAGCTAAAGGAAAAACACTAGGCAAATAATAAGAAAATGAAACATTTATGACATATCTCACTTGACACACGGGTGTATGTCCAAGACACATGAATATTAACATGGGCTGAGTTTAGATAGTTGTTTGATGAAAAACACCATAGACATGGTATATATAAAGGCCTAAGAGTTTATCGAGTTATCTTAAGGGTCGAATATAATGAAAGAGTATACGATCTGATTTAATTCTTTGGCAAGGTTTGTTTTGAGCTTGGCAAGGATAGAGGTAGGAAAAGTGTAGAAATTTATCTATAGGCTATATCCTACAATAGCACGAGATGTAACAACTAGAGGAAATCCCCCTCAAAGGTTCAGAAATACCTTAGGAAGGGTATTAAGATCATAAGCCTACTTACAAAAAATAAGAGTATTTAATAAACTAGTCAAGCAAGGTAAAGATTGAAAAGGCCATTACAATAAAAGAAGCCAATTAAAGGAGTTCAGAAATAGAGAATGGCTCCTCTGATGCCAGTCTATGTACGATATGGGTGAAGACATGTCAGAAAGTGTTTAGTAGGGTAGAGCATATGCTTTGGGTGCCACCAACCATGACACAAGATTTTAAAGTGTTTATCCAAAGTTAATGTAAGGTCTAGCAAAGGTAGTATGGGTCTTATTAGAGGTAAAGCAAGACCTTTGAGAGCCAAAGCAAATATTACCAGAATTGATACAATTAAAGTAATGGTTGTAGATTGTCCTAGATAAGGGACAGGTGTACTAAGACGTTATATCGGTACACTTGGCGGTAGTGGCAGAGCCTGAGTGTATGTCATTTAGTAAGAGTAGGTCAAGGCTAATCCACATATGGTAACTAATTAGTTATTTTTTCTAGATACTCATTTATTTATTTTGGTAGATAGCGGTGTCATGCATAACTTCATATCCAAATGAATGGTGGAGAGATTAGGATTGACTCCTAATAAGGTTAGTCAAAATATATGCATTGATTGCCATATGGTGTAGGTCATAAGGTGATGATAATGGGTCAGAAATTGAAAATAAACTTGATTATGTTGGAGTTGGCAGATTTTGATATTATCTTAGACATGAATCTGGGAAAGTACAATGCTAAGATAGATTATGAAGAAAGAAGGTTCGACTCTACATAAGTCTTAATCATTTCATCTTTAGAAGTGGTAATGTTAAAAGTATGATTATTTCTTGTGTTAAGGCAAGAAAAATGTTAAATGAGGGTTGCGTAGAGTACTTGGCTAATATGATATAGAGAGATGTTATTGGGTTAACTATCAAAGAAATCCTTACAATAAGAGAATTTTTATATGTTTTTCTAAAAGATTTACCAAGTTTACCTCCAAAGAGGGAGTTTAAATTTACTATAGAATTACTTCTTATTACGGCTCCTATCTCTAAGGCCCCACATCAAATGACTTTAGTAAAACTTCAGGAATTGAATAAGCAGTTATAGGAGTTGATTGATAAGAAGTTTATTAGACCAAATTGCTTACCATAAGACGTTCTTTTTTTATTCGTAAAAAAGAAAGACAGGTCAATGAGGATGTATATCAAATATTGAGAGTTAAATAAAGTTATGATAAAGAATAAATGTCCACTACCCCAAATTGATGATTTGTTTAACCAACTAAGAGGTGTTGTCATATTTTCCAAGATCAATTTAAGGTCGGGATAACATCAACTAAGGGTAGCTGATCAAGATATGCCCAATACTACTTTTTAGACCTGATATAGCCATTATAAATTTGTAGTAATGCTTTTTGGATTGACAAATGCTCTAACAGAATTCATGGACTTGATGAATAGGGTATTTTAAGATTGTTTGAACAAATTTGTTGTAGTGTTTATTAATGATATCTTGGTTTACTCGATGAGCAAAGGAGAGCATAAGGAACACTTAAAGTTTGTGCTCCAAACATTGAGGAACAAGAAGCTTTATGCAAAATTTGCCAAGTGTGAGTTTTAGCTAAATAAGGTGTCATTTATAGGCCACTTGATATCAACACATAGGATTTCTATGGATTCGAGTAAAGTAGAAGCGTATTGAGCTAGTCGAGGCCTAAAACAGTTAAAGAAATAAGGAGTCTCTTAGGCCTAGTAGGGTACTATAGGAGAATTATCGAAGGATTCTTAAGTTTAGCAAGACCTTTGACTGTTTTGACTCGTAAAAAGGGCCATTTGAGTGGGCTGATAAATATAAAGCCCGATTTCAAGAGTTGAAGTAAAGATTAACTAGTTGTAACATCTCAGGGTTAGAAATACCTTTTAGGCTAGAGTTTGGGGTTAGATATGAGAGTTAGCAATAGATTTAGAGTTAGAAGAGTTTAGGGGTGAGTTAATAAGTTTCTGAAGCTTGTCTGGCCTGCACATGATTCTCCTTGAGAGGTTTCTTTCATGCGAAGCACGAGAAATGAAGTTTCTTCATTTTTCTTTGTGTACTCTCGTGTACCTTAGGCTGCAATCCTGTGCACCGTTATAGAATGAGAGACAAAGTTACTTTTATTGCTTCCTCACTTGTCCTTATTCATTTTCAGTCAAAGTTTCCTTTTTTTTTTAGAGAATCCTAATCCTAGGTTTAATATTCAACAGCCAGCAATTCCTAATCCAGTTAGAGAGTGAAAGAATTAGATAAGAAGAAAATCCAAGCAGCCATGGCAAGAGGTAAGAGTTTCCTTACCTCTTTCTTATATGTAGGACCCGCCGCCACGAGTACCCCTGCTGCTGAAAGATATTGATCTTTTATTAATTAAACTGGAAATCTGGGTACCCGCGACGGGAATCCTACGAAAAAGAAAAATACTACTGCTGATCTGCATTACAAGCGGAAGCTGAAACTAAATCTGAAATATACAATGAGCCCAACTGACTTTCATACATCTATAACTGTTTTATACATCTGTTTTACAACTGAGTACCTATACATTTACATAAAGTACAAGTACAAGACCTCACAGGTCCAAAACTGAAAATAAAATACAAACTGGAAAGTGTGTGTGTGGTCCTCCTCGCCAGCCTCAATCCATCCACTCCTCGCCAGCAGCACCCTGACCTGAAAAGGAAGGAAGAAGGAAAGGGATGAGTGATAAAGATCACCCAGTAAGCATTCCTTACTTCCCTCGACCCAAGCAAGCAACAAACAAGGGCACACATACTTGGTCGGCCCTATACATGCATCTAAGCGCTTACGGGTGCTGAATCTGATTACCTGATTTCTGATTACTGGTTTCTGATTATTAATAAGTCATGCCAATATGTATATGTAATGACATGCTGAGCTGAAAACTGAAAATGACTGATGATGCATGCATATGAATCTATAACTGTACCCGAAGGTACCTGCTGTGCTGATCAGGCTGATGAACACAGGGATTCGGTCTGCTGATATGCTGCTGAGCTGACTGACTGGTGTCAGAGAGCTGGGTCCCACAGATGCCCCCTCGAGTTCACCCCAAAACTGAAACTCATACATTGGGTTCTGAATGTTGAAAACTGTTGAATTCAGATCCCTGGATCCTCATTCAGGCTACATGCTGTGTCATGTTATGCATATGCTATATTTCTCATCTGAAATCTGGATTATCTGATGTCAATTAGCCTCTGGATGGATTACCAAACCTTTAACAATTCATTTCTGCCTTTTCCTGGAAAATCTGGAAGGCACACGACCGTGCAAGGAAGGCACACGGTCGTGCACGCAGCACACACGGCCGTGCTGGGCAAGGGCACACGGGCGTGTGCCCCAGCACACGGGACTGTGTGCTGGCCGTGCGTCTGGGCGTGTGCTTCTGGAATTTCTGGGCCATTTCATGCAAAAATGGGACACACGGTCGTGTCCCTCAGGACACACGGTCGTGTCCCAGCGTTTCCTGCCCGTGTGCACTTCGTGCACACGGTCGTGTCCTTGCAGGAACAAGGGCACACGGGCGTGCTCTCGCGGGCACACGGTCGTGTGTCTTGTTCTGCTCAGACATGGTTCGTCTGAAACGCGCTGGAAACCAACCCAAACCTCATCCAAACTGAAATTAATTGAAAACATGCATAAATGGCACTTCAATAGACATATTTCACACGCCAATTTCATCATCCATCCAATATCACTGAATCCACCATGAAAATCCAATGTTTCTCTCACTACACACACACAGCAAAGCATGCATGGTCCTGGGTGGAAAATAAGCATAACAATCACATATAATCATCATCTCATCATCATATACACATGCAAGCATAGCATCTCAAGCTGGAAATGGAAACACACATTTCCATCCACACCAAACAAGTTGGAAAACTCAAAGAGAGAGTAAGGAACACTTACCTCTCGACATGGCTGCTGGAAGCTTATACTCAAGCTATTCTCTCTGATCTCTGACTGGATTGGGAGCTGCTGGAAGCTGGATATCACGCCTAGGGCTGGGAGCTGCTGAAATGAAGAAGAAAACTGGCTGAAATGGGTGAGAATAATGAAATAACTCCCGTCTCTCTCTTTTTTAATCCCACCTGCACGGGCGTGCAGGCTTGGCGCACGGGAGTGCGCCTGGGAAAATGGATAAAATCCATTTCCCGCGCTTCGCATGATTAAAACCTCCCTAAAGGCATCATACGAAGGCCACACAACTCTGGAAAGTTACTAACTCACCCCTGAATTCTGCTAAACTCCCAATCTATCTCTGAATTCTATTTCTAACCCCAAAACTCTACCCCTAAGGGCTTTTCTAAAGCTGGGATGCTACATTACCTCCCCCCTTAACAAAATTCCGACCCCGGAATTTACCTGAACAACTCTGGGAATCTATCACTGATCTCAGACTCTACCTCCCAAGTGGCTTCTTCCACCCTCTGGCTACGCCATAACACTTTGACCAGTGGAATCTCTTTATTTCTGAGGACCTTGACTCTGTAGTCTAAGATCT